>NC_069442.1:27307521-27450021 GCF_026875155.1 Cherax quadricarinatus
TACTGCACTGTTCCTGTACACTAGTACACCTGTGCACTTGTACACCTGTACACTTGTATGCTTGTACACCTGTACACTGTTCAGATGTCAGCTTGTAAGTCCTCGTAATAATTTAATGATTTATTCTAGACTTTATTAATAATAATTAGGCCTATTTTATTTCTATTGGTAAGAGACCCCTGGCTGTCTTGAAGAAGGCACTGGACAGGTACGTAAAGTCAGTACATGACCAGCCAGGCTGTGGTTCCTATATCAGTCTATATGCTGCCAGCAGTTACAGCCTGCTTGATCAGGCCCTGATCCACCACGAAGCCTGGTCATAGACCAGACCATGAAGGCATTGACCCCCAAAACCCTCTCTAGGTATACCCAGAACCTAAAAATGACGTAGTGTTTTGCACTGAATAACTTATTTTCTTATCTTGCAGAAATTATTGACTACAATGTTACCAACACCAGAAGAGAAGCACAAGATTCACGAAGCCACCATTTACAACCCATACCTCCTCTGGGGTCGGCGAGAACAGTTTTCTTTATGATGCTGTTGTCCATTTTCTGAACTTCCCGCAGATTACAACTCTGGATCTTTAGCTGAAACTATGAGATACATGGAGAAGGTATAACAACAGTGGTAATTTTTGTCCCTTTTATCAGATTTGCTTTGACATTTAGCTGGTGACTGACATGTGCTCTGCTGTGTTGCTTCTGAGACTTCCACCTTTATTGCAGAATTTTTTAACTGCATTTCCCCTTATTTCCCTTCCCATTCTGTTCATGTCCTCCCCTTAACACCTCCACCTCTTCTGTTCTGAAATCTTGTTCACCTCTGCCATGTTCCATTGAATGAACCGTGTGGGTTTAGCACTTCCCATGAATATAATAATAATAATATTGCATGGAAATGCTTCTTCACACCATAGAAATAAAATAAAATAAAATATTTATTTTTTTGTTAAGGTTACAATGTGTGTTTACATATAGTATGAATGGAGCAAAGAAAACTGCTATCATGCCTAGGCATTTTGGGCAGACTTAACTTAATACTTATAGACTACTTAAGTCTAGACAGGTGAAGAGTGGTAAAATACAAACAGTCAATCTTCAGTCAAATTTTCAAATTCAAATTCAAAGTTTATTCTCTATAAGGATTGTTTAGGTAAGACACATATGCAACAGTTAGGTATCTTTATTTCGAAACGTTTCGCCTACACAGTAGGCTTCTACAGTCGAGTACAGCAAAGTTGATAGAAGCAGAAGAGACTTGAAGACGATGTAATCAGTCCATCACCCTTAAAGTTCCAGACAATGGAACAATACTCTTCTCCAGACTGAGGGACTGACCACCTCAAAACTTTAAGGGTGATGGACCGATTACATCATCTTCAAGTCTCTTCTGCTTCTATCAACTTTGCTGTACTCGACTGAAGAAGCCTACTGTGTAGGCGAAACGTTTCGAAATAAAGATACCTAACTGTTGCATATGTGTCTTACCTAAACAACCTGTCGGTATTTTATACCATTTTATTGTTCACTCTATAAGGATTACAATGCTGAATTTACAGAATTTGGTTATTGTGTGGTTTACATGTAGTAAAATACTAATTACAGAGGGGACCACTAGAACACCTAGCATGGCTAGGCATTTCGGGCAGACTTAGATTAATTCTTAATTTTAAAATATTACAAATTATGAGGTAGGTTGGTATTATGGCTAAGTGACTAAATACTAGTTTATGAATTTAGCAATGTGAATGCTTTTGTTTTGGCACAATACATAGTTTCAAATTCAAATTCAAATTCAAATTCAGAGTTTATTCTCTATAAGGATTACAATGCTGAGTTTACAGAGTTTGGTTATTGTGTGGTTTACATGTAGTAAAATCTATTGTTAATATGAGAAATTATAAGAAATTCTGTTTGCCTGAATTGTATTAGTGGCTTTTTGTGCCTAACAATGTTTTATTGCATATAAATTACTTTATTTTAAGTAGTAGGTTGGTAGACAGCAGCCACCCAGGGAGGTACTACCATCCTGCCAAGTGAGTATAAAACGGAAACCTGTATAGTAGTGCCCCACTTATACGGCAGGTTAGGTTCCAGGCTACTGCCGGAAAGTGGACATCGCAGGAAAACAGAACGCCATTTGTTTCCAATTATAAATGTCAGATAATAAGTTTAGACTAACATCTATTAAGTTAGCAATAGAACAAGGCATTGAAAAGCAATAAAAAGTAAAATACACACACAGTGCACTCATTACTTACCTCAAAATGTTTGTAGTCTTAATGTAGGGTGAGAAGTGAGAAGTATTTATTGTAAGAAGTTAGGTGTGGTAGGTTTGATAGCCAACCAGGCCACCCCACCCCACCCACACGTAATATACTCCGACATTTAAAGAGCCCTAGACTGATAAAATGCATATAGTGTACACTCATTACCTACCATAAAATATTTGTAGTTTTAATATAAGGTGCAAGGTGAATTCAGCCTCTCCTCACTTAATGACGGAGATAGGGGCCTAAGACCCTGTTGGTAAACAATTTCATTGCTAATCGAGGAATGACCTCTTACTGACACTTCAAAAGTGTCACCACCCAAAATTAAAACATTCAGTTTTATGTTTGTTGGAAAATTCCTTTCAATCTGTTTATTATTAACGGTAATACAACATAAAGTAGGTCAATGACTTCTAAGATATTCCAGGAAACACGTACATAGCTGATTACTTGGGAAAATTTTTTTTGAAAAAATCACACTTTTTTCAGTCTTTGCATAGGGAAGAGTGATTTTCTATAGTTACTCTTCAGGTGCCTGACATTTTCTGTTATGGTCGCGGTCACCCTTTTTTTTTTTTTTTATCCCTCTCCGCCCTCCACTCTTCAGTACCTCTATATAATATCAGTTTTTATTAATTTGGGCATCTTTATCATGCTGCTACATTATTTATGTTATACCCAATATTAGTCTGGAATGAATATGATAGGTAGATAACCTTTATTGACAGTAATAGCATAATTATACAATATTTTATGGTGCCATGACCTTACACATCCATACATCATGGTGAAGCATGAATTACTGAGACTGCTAGTGCCTTCTCCACTCTGTTGTATAGCCTCAGCCCTCCACACCCTCCAATACCTCTCCATATATCTCATTTTCCTAGGTAGTACGTTGGTAGACAGCAACCGCCCATGGAGGTACTACCGCCCTGCCAAGTGAGTGTAAAACAAAAGCCTGTAATTGTTTTACATGATGGTAGGATTACTGGTGTCCTTTTTTCTGTTTCATAAACATGCAATATTTCAGGTACATCTTGCTACTTCTAGTTACACTTAGGTCACATTACACATACATGTACAAGCATATATTACATACCCCTCTGGGTTTTCTTCTATTTTCTTTCTAGTTCTTGTTCTTGTTTATTTCTTCTTATCTCCATGGGGAAGTGGAACAGAATTCTTCCTCCGTAAGCCATGCGTGTTGTAAGAGGCGACTAAAATCCCTGGAGCAAGGGGCTAGTAACCCCTTCTCCTGTATAAATTACTAAATTTAAAAAGAGAAACTTTCGTTTTTCTTTTTGGGCCACCCTGCCTTGGTGGGATACAGCCAGTTTGTTAAAAAAAAAAATCTCATTTTATTTATTTGGGTGTCTTTTTCATGCTTGTGCATTATTTAATCAAACTTTTTATTCATCCATGGCTTGCCGTAAATGTTTCTGTTGATTCCTCACCTTCACCTGCCTTCAAAGTCTCAAAGATACTGTGTGCCTTGGCTTGAATATTTAAAAGGCTCATTGGGAATATTTAAAAGGTATTGGGAAGATGGAGGGAATATTTTGAGGAATTGTTAAATGTTGATGAAGATAGGGAAGCTGTGTTTCGTGTTGGGCAAGGGGGGAAAAACATTTGTAGGGTGGGGGAAGAGCCAGTTGTGGTTGGGGGGAAGTTGTGGGCAGTGGTAAAATAAAAAGGGGGTAAGGGCAGGGGATTGAGGGGGGATAAAGATGAAATGTTAAAAGAGGTGGGGATATAGTTTTGGGGGGTTGGTGCAATTATTTAATAAATGTATGGAAGAGGGTAAAGGTACCTAGTGATTGGAAGAGAGCAGTAGTTCCTTTTTTAAAAAGGCAAAGGGGATAAAAGAGAGTGCAAAAATTTTAGGGGGTAAGGGCTGTTGAGTGTACGGGAAAAAAGTTTTGGGTAGGTTAAAATTAAAAAGAATTTAAGAGTAAGATGGAGAAAAGGATAGCAGATGAACAAGGGGGCTTTAGGAAAGGTAGGGGGGTGTGTGGCCAGGTGTTTACAGTGAAACATAAAAGTGAACAGTATTTAGATAAGGCAAAGAGGTTTTGTGGCTTTTTATGGATTTGGAAAAAGGCGTATAAAGGGTGGATGGGGGGGGAATGGGGCAGATGTTGCAAGTGTATGGTGTGGAGGTGGGTTACTAAAAGCAGTAAAAGAGTTTTTCGAGGATAGTGAGGCTCAAGTTGAGTATGTGGAAAAGAGGGAAAAATTTTTTCCCCAGTAAAAGTGGCCTTAGAAAAGGGATGTGTGATGTCCCCGTGGTTTTTTTAATATATTTATAGAGGGGGTTGTAAGGAAGTAAATGGGGGGGTTTGGCAAGAGGCGTGGAGTTAAAAGAAAAAAAATACACACAAAGTGGGAGTTGTCAAGCTGCTCTTTGTGATGACACTGGCTTTGGGGAGATTCTGAAGGAAGCTGCAGAGATTGGTGGTAAATTTGGGTTGGGTGTGCAAAGAAAAAAATTAAAGGTGAATCGGAAGAGTAAGGGTTATGAGGAAAACAAAAAGTTAGGTGATAAAAGATTGAATATCAGATTGGAGGGAGGGGTTTGGAGGAGGTAAAACTTTCAGATATTTGGGAGTGGCGTGTCAGGGATGGGTCTATAAAGATGAGGGAATCATGAATTGATGGGGAAAAAAAAGGTGGTGGTGCCTTAGAGTTGTGGAGAAAAGAACTTTGCCCTTGGAGGAAAAGAGGGGAATGTATGAGAGTAAGTTTTACCACGCCTTATATGGGTTGAAGCGTGGGTGTGTTTTGCGCGGGGAAAAGGGGGGGAGGCAGGGGAGATGTATGTCTGAGGGCAATGTGGGGGTGTGAAATAAGCAGAAAATTTGTTAGTTTGGAAAGTTAGGAGGAGGTGGGGGGTTTCCCCAAAAACTGTTGCCAGGGGCTGGGGAAAGGGGTTGTTGAGGTGGTTCGGACGTGAGAGAAGGGGAGCGAAACAGAAATTCAAGAGTGTATCATCTGTAGGGGAAGGGAAGGCGGGGTGGGGGGTGGCCCGGGAAAGGGGTTTGGAGGGGAGGGGGTAAAGGAGGTTTTGTTGCGGGGGCTTGGTTTTCCAGCGGCATGCGTAGGTGTTTGATAGGAGTAAATGGAGAAAAAGGTTTTTTTAATATTTGAGTGCTTTGGAGTGTGAGAAATAACATTTATGAAGGGTTCGGGAAACCGGAGGCGGACTTGAGCCCTGGAGATGGGAAGTACATCCCTGCACTCTGAGGGGGGGGGTTTTAAATGTTGCTTTTAAAAACTGTAGTGAAAAGCCCCCCTTTGGCAAGACAGTGATGGGGGGAATGTGGTAAAAGTTTTTTTTTGGGGCCCACCTCCCTTGGTGGGAATCGGCCAGTTGATAAAAAAAAATAAAAATAAAAAAATAATCGGCTTTCTTTTTTGTATTGTGTCAAACCACACCCCCCAGAAATTTTCCCCCAGTCATGAAGGGGGCCTTTTGCTGCCTAGTTTTAGGGCTTGAAATCCTGTCGAGCTTTCTCTTCTCTTTCACTCTATCTTTACCCTTAAAGATAGTGGAAAGGTAGAATGTGCCACTTAAAGTATCGGATCATTGTATTTTCTTAAACCGCTTCATATCATTTAAAACCCTTCATTTTCACTAGGGTGCACAATAAAGTGAAAATTTGTGAAAAATATAATTCTTGGAGACATTTGAAAGTGGTATGGTGTCTGTAGGAAAGGAATTGAGTTTCTTGTGTGAGACACCCCTCTCCCGTAAAATTGTCTACATTTTTTGAAAAAGGTTTGGTGCTGACATTTAACCCCTTTCAGGGTAAGAGGCTTCCCCTAAACTTGTTTCAGGGTGGAAAAAATTTTTGGGAAAAAAAAAAAATTTTTTAATGATATCATAGAGAATTTTTTCCCGATCTAATGACACCAAAAGTATAAAACTTGATGGAAAAATTAGGAATTATGCTCTCGCAAAATTAACAGTCTTGACGATGTTTTTTCGCATTTGGGGTTTTTGCCCCCCTTTTAAAACCCATTTTTGCAATTCCAGTGTATAGTTGACAAAATATAACTATTTCGCTAGAACCCATTTTTTTTATTGAAAAGTAAAAAACTACCCATTTACCCATTTCAACTATCCATAAAGGGTCAGAAATTTGGGTTTTGCCAATTTCACCAAATTTCAAAAAGCCAATTTTCAAATGGGTCCCGAAAACAAGACGAATTCCTGGCAAAAATAACATTTCGGGTTCATTAGTTTTCCCCCGGCCCTCTTACATTTTTTTTTGCTTTCCACTTTTGAATTTTTATTCTCACAAAAAAATAGAAGATTTACTGTTAGCAGACTACTTCATTAAGTAGAAAAGGATAAAAAATATCAGCGCACTTTTGGGAATATTAGACTTACTAGTTGACGTTTATTTAACTTTTGGCATGATTTTTTTACTTTTTAACTTTGGGAAAAATCGAAAATTTCTGTACTTTGAGCTCAATTTCAAGTTACTTTTCTTTTGTGAAACTAACCAAAAAACTTCCAAAATTTCTGTAAATGTCTTCCATTCTATAAAAGAGACAGGGAAAAAAATAGAAAACAACATAAATCCATATGAAAATGCAGTGCAAAGTCGCTGTTTTAAACCAAAAAACATAGTCATTTTTTTTTTCCTTTTTGACGTGTGCTGCAGGGGTCTTTTTTATATGTGCACACTGACCAAATTTGACCCCTTCTTTATTGTAGGGCCCACCCGCTTTCTTGCTAGATTTGAAGCGTGAATTTACTCGTTACTAGTAGGTCAAAAACCTGGTGCATATGACGTACTGTACGTCGGAAAACCCTGAAAGGGTTTCAGGCAATTTTTTTATTTTTATTCTTTAAAAAACTGGCCACATCCCCCCGGGGGGGTGACCCAAAAGAAAAACAAAAAATTTCTCTTTTTAACTATACAGGAAGGCCCCTTTTTTCCTATTGTAGTGTCTGCATAAGATTAAACTTTTTTTTTTTGGAGAATAAAAATTTAAAGTGGAAAGCAAAAGGATGTAAGGGGGCCCGGGGGGTGTGCTAATGAAAAGAGAAAGTTATTTATGCGGAATGTTTGTCTTTTTTATTTGGGATCTATTTGGAAATTGGATCTTCTGAAATTGGTTTGAAAATTTTGGGAAAATTTCCCCTTTTAACACTTTATTGGAAAAGTTTAAAGGTAAAAAGGTGGTTTTTTTACTCATTCGATAAGAAAATGGAAAATTTTAGCGAAATAGTATGATTTTTCTCGACTAGTACACGGGGGTTGGCCAAAAAAAAAGGGTCAAGTGGGCGAAATTGCCAATGGTACACTCGTCGAAAACCCCCTAACTTGGGGGAGGTATAGTTCCTAAAGTTTTTCCCTCAAAATTTTATCTTTTTGGGTTTATGACGGGAAAAAATTCTCTATCATTTTAAGTTTTTTTTTTTTTTTTTTTTTTGAAAAACTGAGAACGAGTTTAGGAGGGGCCTCTCGACCCCGATAGGGGTTTAAAGGGGGCCATGTCTGGTGTAAAATTTTGGGACCCATGCCCTTTGGGGAAGGGTAAAAAGGCTTCAAAGGAAAAAATTTTGGATTTCTTCTGAAGCGTTTGAATATTCCACTTCCCCTACCCCCATCTCTTCTTCTTTTTTAGTAATGGTTAAATTTTATTACATCATGGTACAAAAGGGTTAAGAAATTTTAAATTTTTTGATATAAAAAGTGGCATATACTTCAAAATTTTGTACAGGTCTCCTCAAAAAATTTGCGAGGGTTAGGGGATCAAGACCCCGCGAATGTTGAAAAACCGTGAATGTTTGGTGCCCAATATATTGTTGGGAAAATATATTACAATTTTCTGCTTCCTTTTTTTTGTTTAACCAAAGAATAATCATAAAATTGAAAACGTCGTAAAATTTTATAAATATATACATGTTATGCTTTAATAACGTTTTTTTTTTTTTTTTTTTTAACAATTTGGCCGTCTCCCACCGAGGGGAGGGTGACCCAAAAAAAAAAAGAAAATCCCAAAAAGAAAAATTTCTTTCATCATCATTCAACACTTTACCCCACTGCACATTACACTGTTTTTTTCAGAGGTGTCAGATACAACAGTCTAGAAGTACACATTAAAGTAACAACATATCCCCAAACTGTTTTTTTTTAAAATGTTGTTTAAAAACTGTATGTTAAAAAACATGTTGTTAATAACTGTATGTTTTTAAATACCACGACTCCACCACTGCCCCCACCAATGCCTCTACCACTGTGAGTCCCTACTACCCTCCCTCCGACCCGCGCAACTGGCAGCCAGCCCTCCCACCACTCAGTGTGGTGAGTGTTTTGTTTGTTCATTATTTGCTATTAAACTACAGAATAAATAATGTAAACCCATTCATGACTGCATATTGGAATGGCTATTAGGAAAGGTATTAGACGGTGACATCATGTGTTTACTCTTGAACACAGCAAAGAATCGAACATTTCTGCTATTGCTAATAATAACAATAGTAATAATAATAATAATAATATTTTATTATTTTATTATCACACTGGCCGATTCCCACCAAGGCAGGGTGGCCCGAAAAAGAAAAACTTTCACCATCATTCACTCCATCACTGTCTTGCCAGAAGGGTGCTTTACACTACAGTTTTTAAACTGCAACATTAACATCCCTCCTTCAGAGTGCAGGCACTGTACTTCCCATCTCCAGGACTCAAGTCCGGCCTGCCGGTTTCCCTGAATCCCTTCATAAATGTTACTTTGCTCACACTCCAACAGCACGTCAAGTATTAAAACCATTTGTTCCATTCACTCTATCAAACACGCTCACGCATGCCTGTGGAAGTCCAGCCCTCGCACACAAAACCTCCTTTCCCCCCTCCCTCCAAACCTTTCCTAGGCCGACCCCTACCCCGCCTTCCCTTCCACTACAGACTGATACACTCTTGAAGTCATTTCTGTTTCGCTCCATTCTCTCCTACATGTCCCGAAACCACCTCAACAAACCCTTCCTCGCCTCTGGCAACAGTTTGGTATCCGCACCTCCTCCAAACTTCAAATACGAATTCTCTGCATTATTTCACCCCACATTGCCCTCAGACTGACATTCCCACTGCCTCCAGCCTTCTCCTCGCTGCAACATTCATCACCCATGCTTCACACCCATATAAGAGCGTTGGTAAAAATTATACTCTCATACATTCTCCTCTTTCCCTCCAAGGACAAAGTTCTTTGTCTCCACAGACTCCTAAGTGCACCACTCACTCTTTTTCCTATCAATTCTATGATTCACCTCATCTTTCTAGACCCATCTGCTGACACGCCCCACTCCCAAATATCTGAATACGTTCACCTCCTCCATACTCTTCCCTCCAATTGATATTCAATCTTTCATCACCTAATCTTTTTGTTATTCATAACCTTTCTCTTTCCTGTATTCACCTTTAATTTTCTTCTTTTGCACACCCTACCAAAAATTTATCCACCAATCTCTGCAACTTCTCTTCAGAATCTCCCAAGAGCACAGTGTCATCAGCAAAGAGCAGCTGTGACAACTCCCACTTTGTGTGTGATTCTTTATTTCTTTTAACTCCACGCCTCTTGCCAAGGCCCTCGCATTTACTTCTCTTACAACCCCATCTATAAATATATTAAACAACACGGTGACATACACATCCTTGTCTAAGGCCTACTTTTATGGGGAAAAAATTTCCCTCTTTCCCACATACTCTAAATTGAGCCCTCCTATCCTCGTAAAAACTCTTCACGCTTTTCAGTAACCTACCTCCTACACCATACATTGCAACTTTTGGCACATTGCCCCCTATCCACCTGTATACGCCTTTTCCAAATCCATAAAAGCCCAAAGACCTCTTTAGCCTTTATCTAAATACTGTTCACTTATATGTTTCACTGTAAAACCTGGTCCACACACCCCCTACTTTCCTAAAGCCTCCTTGTTCATCTGCTATCCTATTTTCCGTCTTACTCTTAATTCTTTCAATTATAACTCTACCATACACTTTACCAGGTATACTCAACAGACTTATCCCCCTATAATTTTTGCACTCTCTTTTATCCCCTTTGCCTTTATACAAAGGAACTATGCATGCTCTCTGCCAATCCCTAGGTACCTTACCCTCTTCCATACATTTATTAAATAATTGCACCAACCACTCCAAAACTATATCCCCACCTGCTTTTAACATTTCTATCTTTATCCCATCAATCCCAGCTGCCTTACCCCCTTTCATTTTACCTACTGCCTCACGAACTTCCCCCACACTCACAACTGGCTCTTCCTCACTCCTACAAGATGTTATTCCTCCTTGCCCTATACGCGAAATCACAGCTTCTCTATCTTCATCAACATTTAACAAAGATAGGGAAGCTGTGATTTCGTGTATAGGGCAAGGAGGAATAACATCTTGTAGATATAAGACGATATAATTGAAGAAGGAAATTGTACAAAAATACGAGGGAGTGGTTGACACATCGTCAGTGTGACTTTGTTTATGTTGGAGTGAACACTAGTCTCCCTGCTCTTCCAAACATTTCACAATAATTCAGCGGTTGAGGCAGTGGTATTTAATAACATATATGTTATAAATAATAATAGTACATGTTATTAATAATAACATGTATTATTATTAACATGTATGTATTTAATAACATTTTTTTTTTTATTATCACACTGGCCGATTCCCACCAAGGCAGGGTGGCCCAAAAAAGAAAAACTTTCACCATCATTCACTCTATCACTGTCTTGCCAGAAGGGTGCTTTACACTACAGTTTTTAAACTGCAACATTAACATGTATTATTATTAACATGTATGTTATTAAATACCATTGCCTCAATCACTGCCTCTACCACTCCAGTCACACTCAATCTACAGGCACCAAACACAATGAATTATTGTGAAATGTTTGGAAGAGCAGGGAGACTAATGTTCACTCCAGCATAAACAAAGTCACACTGACGATATGTCAACCACTCCCTCGTATTTTTGTACAATTTCCTTCTTCAATTATATCATATTTATTATTATTATTATTATTATTATTTTATTATTATTATTATTGCTATTGTTATTATTAGCTGTAGCAGAAATGTTTAATTCTTTGCAGTGTTCAAGAGTAAACACATGATGTCACCGTCTAATACCTGTCTGAATAGCCATTCCAATATGCAGTCATGAATGGGTTTACATTATTTATACTGTAGTTTAATAGCAAATAATGAACAAACAAAACACTCACCACACTGAGTGGTGGGAGGGCTGGCTGCCAGTTGCGGGGGTCGGAGGGAGGGCTGGCTGTCAGTTGCGGGGGTCGGAGGGAGGGTAGTAGGGACTCGCAGGTGGCGGGAAACTTAAATATGATTTGGCGGCTGGGAATTTGGTGGCTGGGAATTTGGCGGTTGGGAATTCGCGAAGGTGAAGCCGTGAAGTTGAAAACGTGAACTTTGAGGGGACTGAAAATTTTTTTTATTTATTTATTTTTTATTTATTTAAAATTTAGCTACAAAGAGGTACAAAAAAAAACAGAAAAGGCAGCATCCCAACCACTTATACTTGCATGCATTCGGGGGGCTTAAAATTAACTTAAGTTTAAACTAAGCAATGTAAAATCAGTGAAAAGACATTTTGTAAACGATAACTAAAAATACAAAGGTTTTACAAAGACAGGTCATTGGTTGCATGCTTTTGCTGTTCTTTCGGGTAGTGTATTTAAAAAAAAAAAAAAAAACAAAGTTGGGTTTTTAACATTTGGTGATAAATTGTGAGTAAAATTTACGATATCAATTTTTGGTTCAGTTATTCAGATTTATTTGGTTTTTGAGTGGAAAGTAAACTTGAGAAGAGACTTAAAATTTTTAAACGGAGTGTTGGGGGTTACTAGCCCCTTTCTCCCTTTATTATTACCATACATATGTAAATTTTAAATCATTTTTTAAAGTGACACAAGAGACACAGAGAATGAAATAATAAAAATCACTTGGGCTTTAAATGTTCTATCAAACCTGTACGAAATACATATAAATTTTAAACCCCCCCAGAGTGATTATTAATTAATTTTTTTATTATTTCACAAAACCCCCTTTTTCATAAATTTTAACATTTCTTAATAAAAATGCCATGGGCCCAAAAGAATGTAAACACAGGAAACACCAGCTAACCCCTTTACTGTGAACTTCTTATGTACTTTTTCCATTTTCTCTTCCAAGTGCTGTGCACTTCTGTTTTGTACTATAGGGTGCCAAATAAAGAAAATTTATAGACAAATTTTTTTAAATTTTAGACGAAATAGTTTTTTTTTGGAGTTTGCTTGATGCTCAGCCCTATCACAAAACCCTTTTACAATGAACTTTGTTGTCTACTTTTCCCTTTTTCCTCTTAAGTGCTGCTGCTTTTCTATCTTGTCTAGGGGTGTACAATCAAGTACAAATATGTTGTTTTGGAGACTTTATAAGCTAGTATATTGAGTGGCTGTAAAAAGGAGATTGAAATGCTTGACACTGAGCCCGCGCGCCTGTTTCGTGATCCGTTCTTTTAGGCAAAAAATACTGTCTGTCAGCGAGCCCATCAAATGGGGTTGTTGGTAAACGAGTACATTGGTAAAGTGAGGAGAGGCGTTTAGGGTAGGTAGGTATTGAAAAGTGGTAGGTACGTAGCCATCTGGCCACCCCCCCCAACTTTATAATAGGATTTAAATGCCTTAGGCAAAAAAAGATATAAGTCACATTATTTACCTTAAGTTTTGTGTCTTCATATAGGGTGAAAAGTGGGGGTAAACAAAAAAAAAACGAATAAACAAGGAGAGAATTGTACATGGACAGGAAGACGTGAGTTTTGTATAAAAAACCAGGCGAACGGTATGTTTTCTTCATCGTAAACCCGCTAGAAAAAATCTATATTTATGTTGGTTTATTTACTGGGGGTTTAATTTATCTGTTTTATGTTTGTAAAAGTTTGTTATATAATTTAAAAAAAAAAGACACGGTTTAAGCAAAACGTCTATATTAACTTTTTATATGACTTTTAAATGTCCCTCACAGTGTTATTTCTTTTTTTTTTTTCAACAAGTCGGTGTCTCCCCCCGAGGCAGGGTGACCCAAAAAAGAAAAAAAATCCCCAAAAGAAAATACTTTCATTTTATTCAACACTTTTCCCCTCACACATAATCACTGTTTTTGCAGGGGCTAGGGAATTCAACGTTTAGAAAAAAATATAGTATAAAGAAACAAATACCTCCAAACTGCCAATATTATTTTTATCATTAAATTTAAAATTTGGGATCTTCAAAGACTAATAAGACACTTTTAGGATTTTAATGTGTATCTGCAGCAGCACGGTCTGTAAATTTACTTAGGACAGGTACACATAAGTACCCCCGTGGGGCCCTCAGGGCGTGGCATCACCAACGTTAAAAACGGTGCAATACATTTTTAACGCAAAATTTTTGCCTTGGGTAGCGTAAAAAAATCACCCATGTGATTCGTTTGGACACGGGCACATGTGGCCTGAGCACGCCTACTTGTCCTGGGTGCCATGTTACAAGCCAGCCACCGCGGTCGCTCCAAACATACAGTTGGGGCATTTCATATTATCACGATTTTTAAATGATTGTACCGCAAAATAAGTCACCTGGGCCCAAAAAAGCTTTTTTGTGCCAACCCCACAGGAAAAAAGGGGGGAATTCATGGATATGAAAAAAAAGGGTAAATTTCTAAGTAGAAAGGGAGTGGGGTGTCTCTGAGCTGGCCCGGTTGTTATGAAACCCCCCTCAACCATCGCTCTATTGGGCCCAAGAAAACGGCAATCAAGGAAGTGTTTTTGAAAAGGTGCAACTTTTTTTTTTCGAATAAAAGATGTAAGTGATAGAAGTGTTTAGAGACTGTTATTGGTGTGGATAAACGAAAAAAAAAGCAGGAGTTTGCTCTCTCAAGCGATTCTATGTATTGCATGAGGATTTTAAAAAGAAAATGCCCGCAAAATAGTGGGGATGTGAGTGAATTTAAGGCCAGCAAAAGGGTTTGGTTTGAGAAATTTAAAAATGTGTGGCATTTTAGTGGATAAGGCATGGTGAGGGTGCCCGTTCGGACCCCAAAGCAGCTGAAAAAATTGTGGGAAAGGATTTAAGGATTACCTAGCAGTGAAGAATTTAACCCGAACTGTTTAATTGTGACAAAAAAGGCCCGTTTTGGAAGAAAATGCCAAACGGCCTAAAATTACTCAGGAGGAAAAGGCACTCCCCGGACAAAGCCTATGAAAGACAGCCTTCTCTTTGATGTGTCTTGCTAGTGGTGATTTCAAAGTGAAGCCTTTATTGGTGTTCACATGAAACTCCCCAATGTTCAGGAGAAACAATGTCCTCAAGGTAATTTGTGTGTGTGTGGAGGGCAAAAAAATAAGGCAGGGTCATAGAGCCTTTTCTTGACTAGTTACACCATGCATTTGCCCCACTGTGAAAATTACTCCCGGAAATAAATTGGACCTTAAATGCCTCCTGGTATTAGACAATGCTCCTGCCACATGCAGAGCGACTTTCTGGGGACATGAGTTTCATTAAGGTCAAGTTTTTGCCCCCTAATACCACTCCTCTCCTGCAGCCCATGGACCAGCAGGTCATTGCAAACTTCAAAAAACTCTACACAAAAGCTATGTTTCAAAGGTGCTTTGTAGTGACCACAGAAACTCAATTGACTCTAAGAGAGTTTTGGAGAGATCACTTTAGCATCCTCAGTTGTGTAAACATTATAGGTAAGGCTTGGGAGGAAGTGACTAAGAGGACCTTGAACTCTGCTTGAAAGAAACTGTGGCCAGAATGTGTAGACAAAAGGGATTTTGAAGGATTTGAGGCTAACCCTGAGAAGTGTATGCCAGTTGTGGAATCAGTTGTGGCATTGGGGAACTCCTTGGGGTTGGAGGTTAGTGGGGAGGATGTGGAAGAGTTGGTGGAGGAAGACAGTGAAGAACTAACCACTGATGAGCTGCAAGATCATCTTCAACAGCAAGAGGCCAGACCTAAGGAAACTGCTCCGGAGGAGGGGATAGAGAAATTGAGGAAGTTGCCTGCTTCAAAGATTAAGGAAATGTGTGCAAAGTGGCTTGAAGTGCAAACCTTTTTTGATGAAAATCACCCTCGCACAGCTATAGCAAGCCGTGCTGGTGACTATTACACTGACAATGTTGTGAACCACTTTAGGAAAGACATAAAGGAACGGGAGGTAAAGGCCTCTATGGACAGATATGTTGTGCGACAGAGGTCCAGTGACTCTCAAGCTGGTCCTAGTGGCATTAAAAGAAGGGAAGTAACCCCGGAAAAGGACTTGATACCTCAAGTCCTAATAGAAGGGGATTCCCCTTCTAAACATTAACAACATCCACACTCTCCCCTCCTCCCATTCCATCAATCATCACCAGATCAATAAAGGTAAATGTCAGTTTGTGTGTATTAAAATTAATATTTCATGTGGTAAAATTTTTTTTTTTTTCATACTTTGGGATGTCAGGAACGGATTAATTTGATTTCCATTATTTCTTATGGGGAAAACTAATTCAGCTAACAATGAGCTATCAGGAACGGATTAAATATCGATAGCTGAGGGTCCATGATAATAATTACGAGTACAGTGGTCCCTCTTTTTCGTAATTAAAACCGTTCCTGGAGCCTTTACTATAAACAAATTTAGATTTACGAATCAATTTTCCCATAAAAAATAATGAAAAATCAATTAACCCGTTCTAACACCCAGAAGTTTTAAAAACAAAAAAAATTTTAAACATGAAATATCATGTGTACATAAAAAATACAGGGGGAAAAATGATAAATGAAACATTAACCATAACATTCCCTTTATTGGAGATTTTTTTGTGATGGGAGACTGGAGGGAGAGGAATGGATTGTTTATTTTTGGGAAAGGGGGAATCCCCTGCCATCATCCCCTCAGGTACCATTTGCTTTTCTGGGGTTGCTTTTTCTTGTTTCTTAATCCCACTGGGACCCCCTTAAAGGTCATGGATCCTGTCTCACAAAAAAAATGTGCAGAGGCCTTTTTCTGGCCTCTCTTTAACATTTCCCCAAAAATGGCCCAAGCTTTGTCATGTACATGTTGCCAACCTGGCTTTGCAAAACCTTGTTGGGGTGTTTTCTCCTAAGCTTTCCCATCTTACCCCAATAGTAAAATCTCTTAATTTTAAAGAAGGGCACCTTTTCCCTCTCTTCCTCCTCCCTGCAGCAAGATTCTGACTGCGATGTGTTGCTTTCCCTGCTGAAGCTCTTGCAGTCCTATGGTGATTTCATTGTGGTCTTCCACATCCTCCAAACTCACATCCCCCCCATGGAATCCCCAGTGACAATTGATTTTACAACAGAATAGGTAAATTGGGGTCAGTCCCAAATCCTTCAAAATCCTCTTGTGACACAATTGGCCACAATTTTTTCGGGCAGAATTCAAAGTCCGGGTGTACTCCCTCCAAAAACCCCATACCAAAAGGGGGATGCTAAATGTTTTCTCAAAAATTCCCTTAGGGTCAAGCGGTGTCTGTGGCCCAGTAAGCCCCTGTAAACATTGCTTTTGTGTAGATTTTTTTAAAAGTTTGCAAAACCTGCTGGTCCATGGGTTGGGGAGAGGAGTGGTTATTGGGGGGCAGAACTTTCTGTGAACCCCAAACTCCTAAAAAATTAGGTCACCAAAACTTTGGAGGATAGCAGGTGCATTGTCCATTAAGCGGGGCACTTGAATCCAATTTTTTTTCCAGAGATACTCCTTACCTAGGGCCAAAACACTTCTTGAACCACGCGACAAAATTTCCCTCGTGACCTGCTTATATTAGATTTCAAAACACCACAATTTATTTTCAAAACATTGTTTTCCCCCTGAACACTCGGGGATTTTTCAAAATGGTACATAGTAAGGGCTTCACTTGAAATCCCCACTAGCTTTAGCACAGAACATTAGCGTCACCTGTCTTTCATGGGCTTGTGTCCGGGCATTGCCTTTTCCTTTGGAATAAAGGGTCCTCTTGGCATTTTCTTCCCAAAAGAGGCCCGTTTTATAAATTGAACACTTGTTCAGGTTTCAGTCATTCAGCTCTAGCTCCTGGAAATTTATGAAAATATTTTTCAGCCCCCTTGTGGGCCGAATGGGAGCCCACCTGCCTTACCCCACTGTGTTGCCAGTCGGTTCTTAAATTCTCAAACCAGCTTTGCCCCTTAAATTCACTCACTTCCCCACTGTTTGCAGGCAAATTTTTTTACCAATCTTCATGCAACGCCTAGCCTTTCACAAATAAAAGAAAGTCATAAGAGTATCTCCCCCTAATTGTTTTCATTTATCCACACCAATAAACTTCTCAACCTCTTCCAGTAAGGTGACCATTTTTGTCAGCATACTTACTCCCTTTGCAAAAACAGCATCCTTTATTTCCTTTTTTTTTGGCCCCTTGGAACATAAAGGTTTTGTAGGGGTTTTTTATACAAACCCGGGCAGTTCAGCCATTGTGCCACTTTTATATTGTTAATGATTGGGGTTTTCTTAACCCTTTCAGGGGGGGGCCAAAGGGCCCAAATTTGGATCACCACCAGTGTCCAAGAATTTTTAAAAAAAAAAAATTTTTTATTTTTTTATGAAATCGTAGAGAATCTTTTTTTAAGGTAATAAAAAAAAAGTACGAAAAATTTTGGGGGAAAATTGAGAAATTGCTCTCGCAAATTTTGATGTGTCAGCGATATTTTTCGAATCGGCGATTTTTGCCGACCCTTTTACTCCCATTTTAGCCCAAATTTCATTTTCCAATAACCAAATTCTTACATTTCACTAGTATTACTTCTATTCTATCGATTGGCACAAGAAATCGCCAAGTCAACGTTTAACTACAAAAAAATGTTGGAAAAAGTTTATTTGGGCCCAAATTTTAAAACAAAATTCAAAATTTCCAATTTCAAAAAAGGGTCCAGAATGAACAATGTAGGCATTCCTGGCACTAAATAACATTTCCTTGTTCTTAGTTTTGTTTTGAGGCTTTACAAATAAATTCATTTTTGTTTCTTATTACAAAAGAATTTTTATTCACCCAAAAAATAGAAGATTTTCTGTTATGCAATCTGTATTATTGTATAATATCATCACCATATTTGTGAATGTATATTGACCCACCCCCTGGCGTGTATTAGACGTTGGGGGCGTTTGTTTACTCTGAAAATTTGGGAAAAAATTTTAAAATTTCTGTATTTGAGCTCAGTTTCAGCCATTTCCAGTGCAAAACCAAAACAAAAACATCTCTATTTCTGTAAAGTCTTCCCTTTTATCAATGGCCCAAAAAATCCAAAAACAACTATAAAAAAAATACGAAAAAACACTGCAAAGTTGCTGTTTTAATCGAAAAATCATGATTTCATTTTTTTTCTCTCATTATACACAGTGTGCTGCAGGATCTGTTTTATGTGGTGCACACATACCACATAGATGTATTCTCTCATATCTAGGCCCAAATGTACCACTCACAGTTTATCAGAGTGAGCTGAGCTCATGGCGTAGATCTACGGTTTGGACCCTGAACGTAAAGCCGTAGATCTACGGGACGGACCCTGAAAGGGTTAAATTCAATCGTATTTCTCACCTTCTTTACCACAGGCTTGGCACTAGGAGCTTTCTTTGGAGCCATGGTAGCTTATTTAGTACTTGCAAGCACTAAAATAAATGGAATATTATGAAATATTTCGCTGGAGCACGTGAGGGGACCTTCGCTCACTGGTAAACAATGCCAGACTGGCTCCCGCCCCGGCTCAGGCCGTGGGTACTCGTCCCGGACGAACTACGACTCGCGAGTCAACCTATGAAAAGCGAGTCCATGTTTATACGAAAATACCCCTATTATTGGCGAATTTTACGATTGCCGGGAACTACGAAAAGCGGGGGACCACTGTATATATAAAATATGAAATAACTTTAAAACACTTAAAATATTGGAAAGTTTCGAAACATAATGGAGAGACGCAGTGCTCACGGAGAATGTAAACAAACTGGGCGGTGCACACCGTATTAGAAAGACAGGGAGCCGTATAGAGAGTTTTGGTCATCATTTGAAATTGCCTTATTAGAGGAATGCCATAAAGCGGGGCCCTACTGTAATTGTTTTACACGATGGTAGGATTGCTGGTGTCTTGTTTCTGTCTCATAAACATGCAAGTTTTCAGGTATGTCTTGCTACTTTTACTTACACTTAGGTCACACATGCATGTACAAGCATATACAGTGGAACCTTGTTTTTGAGCCGTAATCCATTCCAGAAGGTCGGCCTAAATTCGAAGCATTATTTCCCATAAGAATTAATGTAAATACAATTAATCCATTCCAGGCACCCAAAAATATTCACAAAAAAACAGATTTTTTAAAGATTAATTATAGTTTTACCTACACAAAACAACGAGAACTAAATAAAATAAATTAGGAGCATTTAAATCACTATTACATACCTTTACTGAAGACTCTTGTTGGCTTATGGAAGACAGGGAGAGTGGATTATTGTTTGGAAGGGAATCCCTCTCCATAAGGACTTTAGGTAACAAGTCCCTCTCTGGGGTTACTTCCCTTCTTTGTCTTTTAATGCCACTAGGATCAGCTTGAGAGTCACTGGACCCCTGTCGCACAAAATAACTGTCCAGACTGCTCTGTTTCTGGCGTCTGTCCCAGAAAATAACTGTCCAGACTGCTCTGTTTCTGGCGTCCCTTTAAGATTTCCCTAAAATGGGACAAGGTTTTGTCACTGAACATGTTGCAGATATGGCTTGTTTCAACTTGGTCAGGGTGATATTTCTCCACAAAAGTTTGCACCTCATTCCACTTTGCACAAATGTCCTTAATCACTGAAGAAGGCACATTCTTCCCTCTCTCTTCCTCCTCCTCCTCCTCTGAAGCAAGTTCCTCAGCTGTGGTCTGTTGCTGTTCCAGTTGAAGGTGTTGCAGCTCTTCCCTGTGGTCCTCCATCAACTCTTCCACATCCTCGCCAGTTACATCCAACCCCATGGACTTTCCCAATGCCACAATAGATTCCACAGCAGGGTCAGGGTCAGCCTTAAACTCTTCAAAATCCTTCTCGAGGACACAGTCTGGCCATAATTGTCTCCAAGAAGAGTTCAAAGTCTTGGAAGTCACTCCCTGCCTAGCCTTACACAATAGAGGATATTGAAGTGATTTCTCCAGAACTCTCTTAGGGTCAATTCAGTGTCCAAGGTCACTTCAAAGCACTTTTGAAACACTGCTTTTGTGTAGAGTTTTTTGAAGTTAAAAATGACCTGCTGGTCCATGGGCTGGATGAGAGGAGTGGTGTTAGGAGGCAAGAACATCACTGATATAAAACGGAAACCCATAGACAATAGGTCTACCAAGTTTGGAGAATGAACAGGAGCATTGTCCATTACCAATAATCAATTGAATGGCAGTTTATTTTCCAGGAGGTTTTTTTTCACACTCGGGCCAAACACTTCATGGACCCAGTTAATGAAAGTCACCTCGTGACCCAGGCATTATGATTAGCTTTTCACATCACACACAATTTACTCTTGACGACATTGTTTTTCTTGAAAACACTGGGATTTTCAGAGTGATACACAAGTAAAGGATTTACTTTGAAATCCCCACTAGCATTAGCACAGAACAAAAGAGTTGGTCTGTCTTTCATAGGCTTGTGTCCTGGCAGTGCCTTTTCCTCTGTGATATAGGTCCTCTTTGGCATTTTCTTCCAAAAGAGTCTTGTTTTGTCACAAGTGAACACTTGTTGGGGTTGGCATTCTTGAGCATCTACATTCCCCTTGAATTCCTGCACAAATTTTTCAAAAGCATGTTTGTCAGAATTTGCAGCCTCCCTATGCCTTACAACACTGTGTATGCCACAATGCTTCTTAAATTTCTCAAACCAGCCTCTGCTGGTCTTAAGTTCACTATCATCATCACTAGTACCAGGCATTTTCGTTACGAGATCCACATGCAACTGCCTTGCCTTTTCACAAATGATAATCTCTGAAACACTATCTCCTGCTAACCGTTTTTCTCTGATCCACAACAACTTCTCCACATCTTGGTTTGTTTGTGATCTCTTTTTTGTTAACAGGTTTACCCCTTTTGCCATATCAGCTTCCTTGATTTGTTCTTTCTTTGCCAGGATAGAAGTGATTGTAGATTTGTTTGTGCCATACATCCTGGCAAGTTCCAGCACCCGTACACCACTCTCATATTTTTCTATTACATACTTCCTTCTTAAATTCCATTGTGTTTCTGACTTTTTTTACCAAAGGAGCTGTCTTGGGCCCCATGGTGACTTATTTCACAATGTGCAGAGTATATGCTCACTTGCCAACAGACAAAGGAAGACTGACTCACCAAAGCCCAGCGTCCCAGCGGGAGAGGTGGGCTAATGCATCTAATATGGCCAGTATACGACCCAACGGCCAAAATATGGAGCAAAATTTCCGCCAAAAATATGGCCTAAATACGAATTGGCCAAAAAACGAGGTTCCACTGTACAGGTCTCCCTCAACATTTGCGAGGGTTAGGGGATCAAGAGCCTCGCGAATGTTGAAAAACCGCAAATGTTTGGTGCCCCAATATATTGTAGGGAAATATAATACAATACTGCTTCCTTAACTTGTTGAACCATGAACAATCATAAAATACGTGAAAACGTCGTAAATTGTACTAAATACATACATGTTATGGTTTAATAACAAGTATGTTATTAAATACCACTGCCTCCACCATTGCCTACACCAATCCCTCCACCACTTCCTCAACCACTGCGAGTCCCTACTACCCTCCCTCCGACCCGCGCAACTGGCACCCAGCCCTCCCACCAGTGTGGTTAGTGTTTTGTTTGTTCATTATTTGCTATTAAACTACAGTATAAATAATGTAAACCTGACTGTACAGTGGACCCCCGCATACCGATTTTAATCCGTGCAAGAGGGGTCATTGGTATGCGAAATAATCGGTATGCGAATGAATTTTCCCCATAAGAAATAATGGAAATCAAATTAATCCGTGCAAGACACCCAAAAGTATGAAAAAAAAAAATTTTACCACATGAAATGTTAATTTTAATACACACAAACTGAAAAAGGCATGCACACTTACATGACACTTACTTTTATTGAAGATCTGGTGATGATTGATGGGATGGGAGGAGGGAGAGAGAGATGTTAGTGTTTAGAAGGGGAATCCCCTTCCATTAAGACTTGAGGTGTCGGGGTCCTTTTCTGGGGTTACTTCCCTTCTTCTTTTAATGCCACTAGGACCAGCTTCAGAGTCACTGGACTTCTTTCGCACAACATATCTGTCCATAGTGGCCTGTACCTCTCGTTCCTTTATGACTTCCCTAAAGTGTTTCACAACATTGTCAGTGTACAGGTTGCCAACACGGCTTGCAATAGCTGTGTGAGGGTGATTTTCATCAAAAAAGGTTTGCACTTCAAGCCACTTTGCACACATTTCCTTAATCTTTGTAGTAGGCAACTTCTTCAATTTCTCTCTCCCCTCCTCTGAACCAGTTTCCTCAGGTCTGGCCTCTTGCTGTTGAAGTTGATCTATCAGCTCATCAGTGGTTAGTTCTTCATTGTCCTCCTCCACCAACTCTTCCACATCCTCCCCACTAACCTCCAACCCCAAGGACTTTCCCAATGCCACAATGGATTCCTCAACTGGCATAATCCTCTCAGGGTTAGCCTCAAACCCTTCAAAATCCCTTTTGTCTACACATTCTGGCCACAGTTTCTTCCAAGCAGAGTTCAAGGTCTTCTTAGTCACTCCCTCCCAAGCCTTACCTATAAGGTTTACACAATTGAGGATATTAAAGTGCTCTCTCCAAAACTCTCTTAGAGTCAGTTGAGTTTCTGAGGTCACTACAAAGCACCTTTCAAACAGAGCTTTTGTGTACAGTTTTTTGAAGTTTGCAATAACCTGCTGGTCCATGGGCTGCAGGAGAGGAGTGGTATTAGGAGGCAAAAACTTGATGTTAATGAATTTCATGTCCCCATAAAGTCGCTCTGCCACGTCTGTAGGATGACCAGGGCATTGTCTAACACCGGGAGGCACTTAAGTTCTAATTTCTTTTCAGTTAGGTAATCTTTCACACTGGGGGCAAATGCATGGTGTAACCAGTCATAAAAAAAGTCCCTAGTGACCCATGCCTTACTGTTTGCCCTCCACAGCACACACAAATTCTCCTTGAGGACATTCTTTTGCCTGAACGCTCTGGGAGTTTCAGAGTGATACACTAATAAAGGCTTAACTTTGCAATCACCAGTAGCATTGGAACACATCAACAAAGTAAGCCTGTCTTTCATAGGCTTATGTCCTGGAAGTGCCTTTTCCTCCTGAGTAATGTAGGTCCTGCTTGGGCATTTTCTTCCAAAACAGGCCTGTTTCATCACAATTAAACACTTGTTCAGGTTTCAGTCCTTCAATCTCTATGTACTCCTTGAATTCATGCACATATTTTTCAGCCACTTTGTGGTCCAAACTGGCAGCCTCACCATGCCTTATCACACTATGTATGCCACTATGCTTCTTAAATCTCTCAAACCAACCTTTGCTGGCCTTAAATTCACTCACATCAGCACTAGTTGCAGGCATTTTTTTAATTAAATCCTCATGCAACTTCCTAGCCTTTTCGCTTATGATCGCTTGAGAGACGCTATCTCCTGCTAGCTGTTTTTCATTTATCCACACCAATAAGAGTCTCTCAACATCTTCCATCACTTGCGATCTTTGTTTCGAAAACACAGTTAAACCTTTGGCAAGAACAGCTTCCTTGATTGCCTTTCTGGTGCCCACAATAGTAGCGATGGTTGAAATTGGGGTTTCTTGTACAACCTGACCAGGTCGGCGATACGCACTCCACTTTCATACTTATCAATGATCTCTTTCTTCATCTCTATTGGAATTCTCACCCTTATTGCTGTAGGGTTGGCACTAGAAGCTTTCTTGGGGCCCATGGTCACTTATTTTCCAGAAAAAGCACCGAAAACACTGTAATAATACGAAATATTCCGATTGTATGCTTGGATGTTACCGCGGAGGCTGGCTGGTAAACAATGCCACCGGCGGCACATGTGAGGCTGGCTGAGGGCGCACATTGGACGCGTCTCGGACGAAAATCGGTGAGCGGATTTTTAAGCGGTATGCAAGGCAAAATTTTTGCGATTAAAGCAAACGGTATGCGGATTAATCGTTATGTGATGCCAACGGTATGCGGGGGTCCACTGTATAAATAATGTAAACATGACTGCATATTGGAATGACTATTCGGACAGGTATCGGACGGTGACATCATGTGTTTACTCTTGAGCACAGCAAAGAATCAAACATTTCTGCTACTGCTAATAATAACAATAGTAATAATAATAATAAATACGATAGAAATGAAGAAGGACATTGCACAAAAATACGAGGGAGTGGTTGAGGCATCGTCAGTGTGGCTTTGTTTATGCTGGAGTGAGCATTAGTCTCCGTGCTCTTCCAAACATTTCACAATAATTCATTGTGTTTGGTGCTTGTAGATTGAGTATGACTGGAGTGGTAGAGGCAGTGGTAGAGGCAGTGGGTGAGGCAGTGGGTGAGGCAGTGGGTGAGACAGTGGGTGAGGCAATGGTTGAGGCAATGGTAGAGGCAGCAGTTGAGGCAATGGTAGAGGGAGCAGTTGAGGCAGTGGTATTTAATAACATATATATTATAAATAATAATAGTACATATTATTAATAACATGTATTATTATTATTATTATTATTAATAACATATATGTTATTAAATACCACTGCCTCAACTGCTGCCTCAACTACTGCCTCACCCACTGCCTCACCCACTGCCTCACCCACTGCCTCACCCACTGCCTCTACCACTCCAGTCGCACTCAATCTACAAGCACCAAACACAGTGAATTATTGTGAAATGTTTGGAAGAGCATGGCTACTAATGCTCACTTCAGCTTAAAGAAAGCCACACTGACTGACGATGCCTCAACCACTCCCTCGTATTTTTGTACAATTTCCTTCTTCAAATCTATCATATTTATTATTATTATTATTATTCTTTCAACACACCGGCCGTATCCCACCAAGGCAGGGTGGCCCAAAAAGAAAAACGAAAGTTTCTCTTTTAAATTTAGTAATTTATACGGGAGAAGGGGTTACTAGCCCCTTGCTCCCGGCATTTTAGTCGCCTCTTACAACACGCATGGCTTACGGAGGAAGAATTCTGTTCCACTTCCCCATGGAGATAAGAGGAAATAAACAAGAACAAGAACTAGAAAGAAAATAGCAGAAAACCCAGAGGGGTGTGTATATATATGCTTGTACATGTTTGTGTAGTGTGACCTAAGTGTAAGTAGAAGTAGCAAGACATACCTGAAATCTTGCGTGTTTATGAGACAGACAAAAGACACCAGCAATCCTACCATCATGCAAAACAATTACAGGCTTTCGTTTTACACTCACTTGGCAGGACGGTAGTACCTCCCTGGGCGGTTGCTGTCTACCAACCTACTACCTAGGATTATTATTATTATTATTATTATTATTATTATTATTATTATTATTATTATTGTTATTATTAGTAGCAGAAATGTTTGATTCTTTGCTGTGCTCA
Source organism: Cherax quadricarinatus (assembly GCF_026875155.1). NCBI lineage: Eukaryota > Metazoa > Arthropoda > Malacostraca > Decapoda > Parastacidae > Cherax > Cherax quadricarinatus. Next base: position 27,333,431 of record NC_069442.1, read on the forward strand.
AGAGTAAACACATGATGTCACCATCCAATACCTGTCTGAATAGCCATTCCAATATGCAGTCATGAATGGGTTTACATTATTTATACTGTAGTTTAATAGCAAATAATGAACAAATAAAACACTCGTCACACTGGTGGGAGGGCTGGCTGCCAGTTGTGGGGTTGGAGGGAGGGTAGTAGGGACTCGCAGGTGGCGGGAAACTTAAATATGATTTGGCGGCTGGGAATTTGGAGGCTGGGAATTTGGCGGTTGGGAATTTCCGAAAGTGTGAAGCCCGCGAAAGTTGAAAACGCAAATGTTGAGGGAGACCTGTATATACACACCCCTCTGGGTTTCTTCTATTTTCTTACTAGTTCTTCTTGTTTCTTTCCTATTATCTCGATAGGGCATCAGTGTTTACTCCAAAATCATTTTCAGATCACTGCTTCCACATATCTCAAGATCTTTTTTAAGTGACAATTCAAGCATTTTACCAATATCCAGGATTTCCCCAAGTAGCTCCTATAGTGTTAAGTTGTTTAACTTCAAGTTCTTTTTAATCATACTATTTTTTTTATTGGCTTCTTTCCTATGAATTTGGTTCCTTAGGTTGTTCCTTCTTTGTCAACCTCTTGCAGCATTTCATTTGCATCTTCAAACCCCTCATATCTTGGTTCTTGCCAGATCCACAATTTCCTCTCCCTAACTAGCTCCTTCCTTACTTAGAGGAAAAAGAGATAAATTATTCACCACTGAAGGTCATAATTAACCCTACCCTTCATTTACACAAGAACATCTGCAATGTTAAATTTATGCAATTACTTTGGCACGGCAGTCTCGAAACCACTATCCATTACTCTGATGAGTTTTTACATAACCAGGCACATGTATTTGTGCTGAAATGTCTTTCTCACTTCTCCATTATCAAGAGTGAGTGAGAGCCTTGAATACAAGATTATCTTTCTGGCCAGGTATATCTTGACTGCAGGAATAAAATAATGCCTTAATCAACAAACAGGGTTTGTCTTGATGTTTTACAGCACTGTAAATTACCATTGTCTTGTGATTGTACTGTTGCATTTGTTCAGAGAAGCAAAGTAATGTTTACGTCCTTTGCAACAAGCTGCACTTTTTACTTGCTTGTTAATGTAGGTTCTTGATGGCATGCACCTTCAAGGTTGTCCTATCTTGTCACCATTAAACACTCAGTTTAGACTGTAACTGTTCTCAGAAATAATTTCCTTTGAATATGCAAGGAAATTTTGCATGGCAGTGTGATCAGCTGCTGTACTCTTGACTCCACACCTTGTGTTATGATGTTGATTGTCCTTCCTAATGTTTTCAAATAGTCACACAAACATACTGTTGTAAACACACTCCTTAAGCAATGTTCTGCAGTATTGTACATGAGGGTTTTGTGTCTTACTTTCTGAACATTAAGTAGGGACACTTTCCTTGTTTTCTCTCTAATTGTATGTATGGTGAATTATCTCAGACAAAACATACAAGCATTATGCATCACATATGCATATTTAAACCTAGGCAGTAGGTTGGTAGACAGCAACCACCCAGAGAGGTACTACCGTCCTGCCAAGTGAGTGTAAAACAGAAGCCTGTAATTGTTTTACATGATGGTGGGATTGCTGGTGTCCTTTTTTCTGTCTCATAAAATTGCACGATTTCAGGTACGTCTTGCTACTTCTATTTACTTAGGTCACACTATACATACATGTACAAGCATATATATATACACACCCCTCTGGGTTTTCTGCTATTCTTTCTAGTTCTTGTTCTTGTTTATTTCCTCTTATCTCCATGGGAAAGTGGAACAGAATTCTTCCTCCGTAAGCCATGCATGTCGTAAGTGGCGACTGAAATGTCGGGAGCAACGGGCTAGTAACCCCTTCTCCTGTATATATTACTAAATTTGAAAGGAGAAACTTTGGTTTTTCCTTTTGGGCCACCCCACCTCGGTGGGATACGGCTGGTACGTTGAATGAAAAAAAATTGCATATTTAAAGTTTCCATCTTGAATACCCTTGGAGCTGATTATTATATTCTGCTTGATACCTCTAGCATCACTAATATTCCTTTTGGGTGCCATGTTGAATATCCAGAATAGAGATGTTGTGAGAAAAAATTTCCAAAATATTTTGATAACACTGAGAAGGGAAGGAAATCAACTATGCAAACTTAAGTGATTTTTACTTATAACTTGAGTATTCCATGCCTGCAAAGTTTCTTCAAATGGTAATCAAGAAAAGAATTCAGTTAATCAGTTGTATTTACACAGAAGTCATACTACAAGTTTGAGTCCATATTATCTCATTTTTTAATCTATTTCAGTGTTAACTCTGTAGCTGACATCTTGATCAAGCTCTAAAAATCTTACCTTAAATTTGGAAACTACATGAACCTCCTGTACTACACCTCTTGTTTGTGCTCTAATAATCTTGCCTGTAAATTCTAACCCATGTTACATTCAGTTTTAAGCCTAGAGGTCTCCCTCACTAGTATAGAATTTAATTCAGAATAGGCTCATTGGATTTGCCACACTCAAATTGCTTTCTTTTATATGAATATAAACCCACAGACTGCTTTTTGAAGAAGTATCCCTCAGATGGTACCTCACCACCACAATGATGCACACTGAACACCAACCATCCGATGGTACCTCACCACCACAATAACGCACACTGAACACCAACCATCCGATGGTACCTCACCACCACAATAACGCACACTGAACACCAACCATCCGATGGTACCTCACCACCACAATGATGCACACTGAACACCAACCATCCGATGGTACCTCACCACCACAATGATGCACACTGAACACCAACCGTCCGATGGTACCTCACCACCACAATGATGCACAGTGAGAAACAACTAGTTTGGGGGAACCAAGTCCCAAAGTTTGGGAGGAGAAGGCTAGGGAAACCCTGCCAGACCTTTTCCCTGATGGTTCCACCATGAGAAGTATGGCTCATGATCATGCTGCCAATAGTCTTCATGATATTTCTCATGAGGACGGTGAGGGGTTAAGTCTGGAAACTCTGTTCTCTGATGCTGAACTGCAGTCAACTGAAGAAAAGGATGTTCCAGCCAGAGCTGAGCATGATTGGAGCATGGATCAGTTAAGTAGATTGAGAGAGGCTGCACCTACTAGGGTGCAATTAATTTCTGCACAGGAAAATTATGTCACTCTTAAGCTGATCAGAGCCTCAGCTGTGGCTGAGGAAGAGATTTTTCAATTAAATGTTTTCATTTCAGGGAGGAAACTCTTACAAAGAAGTCGCTTCTGTTTGCAGTACCAATGGAAGAAGAACAAGGGTTTTGTCACCAGATGGTGATGTCCAGGCATTTCTTCTGGCCTCTGCTGTGAGAGACTGACGGAGAGTATATTAAGACCTATCATGTCTGTCAAATTATAGGGAAACCTAGTCAAAGTATTAACCTTTTGACTGTCGCAGGCCCCTTTCTAAAACTGTCATTCTATGTCGATAAATTTTGGAAAAAAAATTATTTTCTCTTATGAAATGATAGAGAATTTTTTCCCAATGATAATGACACCAAAAGTACGAAATTCGGTCAAAACTCACGGAATGACACTCCCGCAAAGCTAGTGGTCTCGGCAACATACACGCATCGGCGGTTTCACCGACTTTGAGCCCTGTTTTTGGCCAATTTCACTGTTTCAGTTGACCAAACTCATAGCTATTTCTTTAGAACTCCAGTTTTTCTATCAGCTGAGTACAAGAAACTGCCCATTTACTGATTTGAACTACCCAATAAAATAGTCAGAAATTGGCAATTTGGCCAATTTCACGCAAATTAAAAAAGATGCCAATTTCAAAATAGGGTCCAGAATAAACAATGTAGACATTCTTGGCACTAAAATAACATATCCTCTGTTCATTAGTCATGTCTCTAGGCCCCTCTTATATTACTATTGCTTTCTGTTTTGATTTTTTATTCATACAAAAAAATACAAAATTTACTGTTATGCAGACTACTGCATTATTGTAAAAATGGTATAAATAATATCAGTGCACTAGTGAAAGAATATTAGACTCCCCAGTTGAAGTGTATTGGACGTGTGGTGTGATTTGCTTACTCCTGAACATCGGTAAAAATCTAACATTTCCGCTAATTTGAGCTCAATTTCAAGGTCACTTTCATCATGAAAGTAATTAAAATCATCTCTATTTCTGTAATATGGTTTCCATTTCATCACAGGAGACCATGAAAACGAGAATACAATGATAAATACTGTACGAAAATACACCTCAAAGTCGGCGTTTTAATCCAAAAAACTGGTCAGTTTTTTTTCTCATTACGCACTGCGTGCTGCAAGATTTTTTTTTTGTGGCGCACACTGACCACACAGACCCATTCTCTTACATGTGGGCCTACCAGCTTTCTCCTGCTTGATTTGAAGCCGCTAGAATTTACGCGTATAAATACGTCAGAAACAATGGCGCATAAGACGTATATATACGACTGAAACAGTCAAAGGGTTAAACCTGTTCCCCTTCAGCTTATTTCAGCACCAAGTGAACCCTTCAGCAAGCTGGTAGTGGATGTAGTTGGTCCAGTTCCAAGGACCAGAATGGGAAATGATTATTTACTCACAATTACATATTTGCTCCACTACCAAGTACCTGGAAGCAGTCCCTCTACATAAGATAACAGTTCATGTAGTCTTAAGAGCTTTGATGAAGTTTTTTTTTCATATTGGTTTTCCTCAAGAGATGCAAACAGACCCAGGGCCTAATTTTACCTCAGAGTTGTTTAGAAATGTCTCCTATGGGTTTAGCGCTTCCCCCTTGATTATAATAATAACAATGTTTAGAAATGTTTTAAAGGGATTAAAAGTAGAGCTAACTTTTCAACTGCCTATCACCCTCAATCTTTAGGGGAAAGTAAGAGAAATTTCCATCAAACATCCCTGAAGACAATGCCACAATGATAGGATCCCTCTTTTTTGTAGTTGCTGGGTGTGTGGAAGCACTGCTCTAGAATCTCTGAGCTTTTGCTTGGGGCACGAACTCCGAGATGATATGCTCCCTTCTATGAGCTTTTTACTCAGTTTCAGACACAGGCTCATATAAGGTGGATGGTACCAGTGAACCGTGCCCCCATCAGCCAGACCCAGGATGATGATGTGGGACCGTAATGAGACCGTAGTACTCTGGAAGCTGGGAGAAGGTGCAGGCAATGAGCCAATTTCATGTGAAAATCTGTATGGCAAGTTGCTGTGACCTGAACATGGTGTGGGGAAAGTTCTCAGGTGTAAGGTATAAAACCCACACATGCGAACAGGAAAAGAATGAGTGTAGAGTACACAGTAACCGGTTAAAGGGTTTAAAGTTATATTAGAAATCCAGAGAGACGAATATTTTAGTGGAATGTAAAGGGGTGCAAAGGTGTATTTAACTCTTTGACCGTCCCAAGCCCATTTCTGAAACTGTCATTCTGTCAAAAAATATTCGAAAAATAAAAAAAAAAAATTTTTTAACAAAATGTTAGGATTATTTTGCTGCATAGCCCTTGTGGCTTAGCGCCATCTTTTTTAAATAAATAATAATAATAATGATAAGGATTAAATTTAGCCGATTGTTTTAAGCCTAAAAATTTTTTATCGCAAACAGTACTTGCCGAGATATAAAGGCCAATAAAGTTGGCAGAAAATGACCACATATGGCAACAGCGTAAATGCTGCCACCTTGATATACAATATTGGTTAATGCTGTAACTGACAGTAGTGTCACCCTCGTATTTTCTTTAATACTTTGATTATAGAAAAGCACAAGTACAAAGAAAGTTTAAAGAAAAAAAGAATCATTTAAATTGAATGTTTTATCGAAAATATCCTATGAAAATAGGGGTAGCTGCAGGTTCCAGTCAGGAACCCCGCACAAGCCGCCACTGAAATTTAAGCTCGACATCTTCAGGGTGGACATCTTTTCAGCATAAATGTTACAAACTTCAACTTTAATTCACTTATTCCTGTAATAGCCCTTTTGGCTTAGTGCTTCTTTTTATATAATATAATAATAATAATTATTCACTAAGCACAACACACCACATCTTTAACTTTCCTTGCCCAGTTAGTGCTTAGTTTAACAATGATATTATTACAGGAGGTCCCTGTTTTTCATAGCTTTATGCTTCCTGAACCCCTGCAGGAAAAGTTATAGTAGTTGGCGAGTGAAAAGATTTTTTTTTTCAATATCAAAAGTGTCTAAAAAAGCCCGATAACATGCTTAACACTATAATAAGAGCTCAGTAACAAGCATATGGCATAAAAAAAAAAAAAAAAAAATCAAACCATACAAAGTAAAATAAATATAATACTTACAACATGACGCCGGTAACTCTTCCCCTGACACATCCTGTTTGTGCAAAGAAGCGAAAAGCACCAAAGAATAACTAAAAGGAAAACTGCTGAAAAAGTGAGAACAGTAAAAATGGCTCAGAAATGACAGGCTTTCCTATATACTTTCCTTTGGTGTTTTGTAATACAGGGGACCCCCGAGTTTGTGTAATCCGTTCCAGAAGCCTGGCCGAAAGTCGAAATTCACGAAACTTCGAAACGTTTCCCCCATAAGAAATAATGGAAATAAAATTAATCCCGTTTTCCAGAAAACAACTCCCAAAAATACATACAATCATTTTTATTTTTTCAATTAAATAAAGATTTATATACTGAAATCAATGAGAAATCAAGTACAGTGCATATAAAAACTAATAACATACACTTACCTTTACTGAAGACTTCTGGTGGATGGAAGATGGTAGGAGGGATAGGGAGGAAGGTGTACACTATTGTTGGAAGAGAATCTCCTTCCCATTAGACTTTAGGTTAGCAAGGTCCGTAAACTGGGTTACTACATCCCTTCTTTTAAAATGCCCTGGAACAACTTGAGAGTCACTGAACCCCAGCCGCAAAAAATATCTGCCAGAGAGGTCTTTTTTCTGTGCTTTTCTTTAAGATTATCCCTGCAGTTTACACAACACTGTCATGTGGTACATGTTGCAGATATGGCTTGGTTTCAGCTTGGTCCAGGGTGATCTTTTCAACAAAACTTTGTAACTTCATTCCACATTCCTCTATGTCCTTAATCCCTGAAAGAAGGAACCTCCTTCACTCTCTTTTCCTCCTCCTCTGAAGCAAGTTCCTCGGCTGTGGCCTGATGTCTGTTCCAGTTAAGCTCTAAGTTCGTCAGTGGTAGCTCATCCCTGTGGTTCCTTCCACCAACCTCCACATCCCTGTCACTCACCCCAACCCCAATGGACTTGCCCAATGCCACACATATTCCACAACAGGCAGAGGGTCGGTCGGACAAGGGTCTGCCTCAAACCCTTCAAAATCCCACAGATCGTGTTCCTTCACTTTATTTACCAAAGAGCTTGCACCAGCTTTTCCTTTGGTCCAAGATGACATAATTAGGCATTGCAAGCAACAAAAAACAATGGATTATTATGAAATGTAATGTATGAACCCACGGTGTGATGGTTCACGTGTTTTGGTAACAATGTACACTGAGCGTGAATGGTGTGGAGACTGGCTGGTGTCGTTGAGACGGGCGGACGAAACCAGGACAGCCGCTGAAACACAATCTAATTCACGACACTCGATGGCCAAATTTGCCAAAAAAAAACTCGCCGAAGGTCGAATTTCACGAAAGTCGAGCTGCCGAAACTCGAGGTCACAGTAGTTCTTAATCCTGTGAATATTTTCCTTTTCCTACCTAGGAAGCCTGGTCCCTGTGACTGAGCCCATGGGAGATAATCCCCACCAACCACCATATAATTTCCAACTTTTTTTTTTTATTCAGAGCTTTAGTGATGATTAATGATGCTCAGGCATTTTTGACATTGAAGAGTCATCACAGACACAACTTTAGATGTAATGTTGATGGTAAATTACCGACAGTATAATTAGATAAATGGACACAAGTTGCAACTAATGTGACATTTTAAATGAAGCAAACATTTTTCTCTCTCAGTACTTTGTCAAAAACCCATTACAAACAATACATGGAACCCAGAGAGATAAGGTGCAAAGCATAATATAATCCTTGTAGTTGTGGTATATTGTAGTACTAATAACTTCACAGAACTACTGCAATTTACCAACAATGATAGTATTATGTTTTGCAACCAAACTATAATACTCTATATAAAAAAAATTGAAATACCCTGTTTCCTTGTTTGTAATGACTTAACAAAGCTCCTGCAGAGTGAAAAGTTGCCTACAATAAAAATGTTGCATTAGTTGCACTTGAGTCTTTTATACAAACACAACCTTAGATACTGAAAAAGCCTGGAGCCTTGGATTAATAGCAGTCTCTGCAAACTGGACAAAAAAAGCTTGTTATTATAACACATGTGAAACACTGACACATCTGATAACTCAACCCTGAACCTGTCCACTACAAGAATTTAATAGTAAGTTAACTATCAAAGGTTACCTGATGCGGTCTCCTACCTCACTGTCAGGTCATCACCTTACACTCTTGCCCAGAATGTGTTGTTCTCAAACCTGTGTTTATTAGAGAGAGGATCAAAGTCCCCAGACACAAAATATTTCTAGAGTATTACACATTTGCTCGTGTGTCTCCTCAAGGAAAGTTCCTGATGCTGGTGAGGGGCTCTTGATCTAGGGAATGATTGGATCTGTTCTCCAGTTCCATGACTTAAACATGAATACCATCCACATCCATCCCTCCCAGGAGCTGTATAATTCCTAACGGGTTTAGTTAGAGCGCTTGCCCCTTGATTAGTAAAATGCTCATGTCTCTTTCACAACCACTTACCTTCATCTACTGAAGTTGATGATAGTGTTGGGCACTTGATTCAAGGATTTGGACTTTTCCCTCTCTTGGAATCCATCCAGAAGGTCCTTGATACTGGATGAGAGGCTCTTGATTTAGGGAATTGATCTGTGGCACCCCAGTTCCCTGAATATGAAGCCGAACATCTTCATCCTCCCCCCTATGTGTGGCTGTATAATTCTACAGGTTTAGTGCTCCCCCTTGATTGTATATTATAATCAAAAGAAAAGCCACTAAGCAACAAGGGCTATACATTGCTGCATGGTAGAAAGGAAGCGAGGGTATTGGGCGGCAGAAGGGGGGAGGGGCAATCGTAGGTTTCAGAAAACAGCGGGGAGGGAAGTGCAGGTAGAGGGACCCTTGATTGTTAATCATCCTCTCTTGGATTGAATTGGCCTGCCTATCATTGACCCTTGTGGGTTTAGCTCTTAGTTATGGTTATAATGTATTTTCGTAGTATTGTAATTTGAAGAGGAATTTGATTCCTCTAATTTCACGATTGGTCCATCATCGCTCTTGGGCCCGAGTAGACCTCCAGCTCCAAAAGCACTTCAGTTCCCTAACTGCCCCCCCTCAAAGTAGTGTGAGGTGGTGCTTTGTCGCCTCTGTCGTCAGCCCAGAAACTACCATTAGTCCAACAGGCTTCATTTACAGATGCAGGATTAACACTGTCGGTGTTGAACTTCTCAGTGGGGCAATAACGCCAGCTTCAGCCCAGGAGTTTACTACCTAAAATCATCAGAGACACGTATGGCATTCATGATGGCGAGTTGTACGAGTCCATTGAACGAGCACGTAGATTTTTTGTGAAACTGCTCTCAGCAAAACGGTTTACGAGTCCGGTTGGTCAACCGTTTTCAGGACGTAAGTCTTGATGCAACACCACTGTGCGTGGATGAAGATCGATGTTCCAGACATTATACAAGGATTAAACTGCGTAGTGTCCCCTTTGAGGCTAATGAGACAGATATCAGAAAAGTTTTTTGAGGAAAACGGAACTGTTCATATTTGGCCGCAGCATCGTAAGTGGGTGACGGGTGCCTACACAGGTATGCCAGAGGGCACTTTTAACCTAAAGAATAACATTGCGACAACCCCACACACCGTCTTACGTGTACCTAAAAATTCAGGACACAGGTCATGGTGTCATCCGCCGGGCAAAGGCGTAACATGCCGACTATGTGGGGAAATTAGATCACATAAGCAGCGAGTGTTGGGAAGCGGACCGAGCTCCTGGCCCATTGCGAGACATCAAACCTCTAACCAGAGGGAGCAGGTTGAGGATCAACGACGTGAAGGAGGGCGAGGACGTCTATGGCGCCGAGATAGTGGATGAGGCGCATAAGGCTGGGAGAGGGTGGAGGCCCTTTACCAGTTTCCCTGGCCCAGAGACACTTCCATATGATCGGGTTTTGCAAAAAAGTACAGGAGTAAGTGTTGGAATTGAAGGAGGAATTAGCCGAGGTTCTGAAGTCCTTGTCCACGCGCCTGAGGAGGTGCAGCTCCTGGAAACGTGGAATAAGACACGTTTGAAGGCTTGGTGCATCACAACAGAACTATTCAGACGACGGAGGCCAGAGCGCGACGAGGTGTCCCACCGAGATCATGCCACTGTGTACAGTGGAGGTTTAGGTACATTGTGATGCATCCCCAGACAAGCCATGGAGAAAATGCACCTGTCACAAGACAAGAGAGCCGCTGCGTCGGATACAGATGACGTCCTAACGCCAGCGCAGCGGACTGGGAACCATATGGGCAGAAATTGAAGTAGTGGTGGCCATGAACAAGGAGGCACCGAAATAAGGGGGGGGGGGGGGGAGAGAGGGAAGTGTGGGCAGGTGACAAAGTGTTGGTGGCCGTGGCCCAGTGCCGCCCCAGGGCCACAGCCCCACACGTTCTGTTCTTGTGCCCATAGAAGAGTGAAAGAGGAGAGGCAGGGGTGGAAGCTTTAAATAGCCTCCGTGTATGAACAGTAAACTTTAATGGGATTGGTGTAATAATAGTGTAAAGAGCAGAATGGTTTAGTTTAGAAATGTTTCTGAATAAATTTAGAGTGGATGTTTGTGTTCCTTGTCAGGACATAATTATAAGGAGGGTAGGGTGTTGATATGGAGGGGTTTCGATGGTAACCCTGCCATGCTCTGCTGCCTGTTTCCCTGCTCTGGCTGCTGCTGGGCCCGTTTGAAAGGAGTTGATGGGTATATTAATCAGGAGGGGCAGCCCATTTGTTTTGTTGCTGAGAAGGAGGGGGTGAGGGGGAAGGTGTTGCCGCGAAGATTGGTTTGTGGATGGGAAACTTGTGGCCTTTATTAGCGAATATTGCGCCCAGCATAAATAACGTACAGGTAAGCAGAGTTGTGTGTTAAGGACCTATGTGTTTTTATTTTCCGTGCATTAACCGAGTGCATAGTAGGATGTGATGGAACAGCGTCATTAGGCTGGCTGATGTGGAACCGAAAGGGGCAGTTATGTGTCGGTTGGCCCTAAGAGATTTATTGAGGGATATTAGGTTAAGGGACGCAATCGAGGGGGGCGAGGGAGACAGAGCATACATTTGTTAGAGAGGGTATGCAGCGAAGTTAGATAGAGTGTATCTTTCTCACGGGGTTGTAGTGAGATATTTCAAAACTGTTGAAGTAGCATGGTCAACATAGAGCAGTTGTTGGTGGATGTTGTGTGGGAGGAGCTTGCGGAAATCACAGGAGTTACTGGAAATTAAGATGCATTTGCATTGGAAGTTATGAGGATGGGTTAGTGGATTTTTTCTGTCCTATAAGGAGCTTAGCGAGGGAGGCACGGAGTGGTAGATGTCGTACAATGGTGGGATTGTGAAGCCAAGGAAAGGATTAGGAAATATTAAAGTGGGGGTGGGCAACTAAAATTGAATTAAAATTTGGCCTTTCAAACTATTTAGAGGCAGTTTAAGGGCTGTATAAGGAAGGGGCTGTGTGGTCAACTATCCTATGGATGGAAAATGTCGAGGTCAAGGGGAGACTGAGGGATTACAAAAATGAAAGGATTCAAGCGTAAAAGGGAGCAGGCAGGGTAGAGGAGGTGCTTTGGGGAGACAACCAATCGGCGTGTGTTTGCGATGTCAAAAAACAAACAGCGGGTTATACAGCTATTTCGAGGTTAGAGGTATCATGGATTGGGCGGGGGTATAGAATGGGTCAGGATATACTAACTTACGAAAGGAATGTGTGGTTCGTATGTGAATAATGGTATGAAGTATTGGACAAGGGGAAGGTGGAGAATGTGGATTTAGAAAAGGTGGTGTGATATGTGACAGTGTTAATTTTAGGAATAGTGATAAAATGCTTTAGTGGGGGTAATAACGGAAGAGGAAATCGATTGGGCTTTAAAGGGAATGAGGAAGGGCAAAGCACTTGGAATGACGGTCACCCGCTGAATTTTACATCCAACATTGTGGGAGTGATAAGGGATTCATGGGTAGTTATTTAATTCAGATGAAGGAGACAGGGGTGATGGGGGACAAGCAAGCACCAGCAGTTGTAGTGCTGGTCCAGAAGGGTAAGGGCAGCACACCCTCCAGAGTACCGTGTCATATCTCAGTTAGTGCTGAATATAATTGTTCGCTAAAGTCTTGGTAATCGTGGGAAACCCAGATAGTGACCGTGCCTTTTAAATACTCCAAACGCAGTATGGAATGCCTGGAAGGTCAAATTGAAAGCTGGTCAAGGTGCATCCCTTACAGTTTAGATGGAGTCAAAATTGGGGGAGGAGGGCAGCATTGTTTAGGGACTACAGACTGCAGGGTCCTTGACAGGTGGAAAGGGATCATTGCAGCTAAACTTAGGAGGCAGGGTTTATTTGAAGAAATAGTAAATTGGTTAAACCACGTTGTACAATGGACAATATGAGGGTACAGAATAAGGATGCTTGGGGGAGGAGATTGTAATGGAGGGGACTTAGGGCAGGGGTTCCATGTCACAAATGTTGTTTGTGTGCATTCATGACCCCTTCAAATAAAATGGTTGAACGTTATGTATGTGACACAATGGAAGTGTGGGAGGATCGTGAAAGTGTGGCCTGGAATAATAGGATATTAGACGATACAACAGTCCTGGTTCGAGAGGGGATGGCGTATGGGTGTTTTGATGATGATGTTCAACAGATTCGGAAATTCAACAGGGATGCAGGTAAATAGAGAAGAAGTCAATGGATCACAGGGGTTGGGTGATGGGGTGGAGGGGGGTGGGAGATGTAAACTTTGTGAGGAAACAAACGGTGGTCTCTTTAAAAAATTTGTGGTATTTCACCAATAAGGATGACTTTTTTTTTTTTTTTTTTATTTATTTTTTTTTATTTTTTTATTTTTTTTTTTTTTTTTATTTATTTTTTTTTTTTTTTTTATTTTTTTTTTTTGGATGCTGCTTCGAGAGAAAACTCGAATAGAATAATTGGAAAGGATCAGGGGCGCTGGGTGCATCTGACTCTCGTACAACGAGTGATGGTTATAAATGTATTATTGTATAGTAAGGTTTGGCACGTAGGCAGCCGGTTCCCATTAACAGGGGACGGCGAATGTGGAATTCAGAGAGAGTGTTTCACTATTTGTGGGGTTCAAGGTGCGATAGGCTGAGGAGAGAGTGTAATGTTTTTTACCACCTGTGCGCAGGGTGGGTTGGGGTTGATGGATCTGAGAAGGAGGATTAAATGTGTGTTTCTTAAATGGGTAAGGTTTTTGCGCAAAGGTATGAGTGGAGTCAAGCATGATAGATTTGGGTAAGTTTGTATGGTGGTGTGGAGTTTAGGGAATGTGAAACTGTTGAGGCTTTTGATGTTGGTTAGAGAAGCCCAGGAAAATTCAGGTAGGGTTTTGTGTAGGCTGCATGAAGACAGGAATGTTTGTACCAGATGAGGGATTGTTCCCCATGTACGAAAGGAAGAGTATTGGTATAGGTATTAGCAAAGTTGAAGTAAATCCTAGGGTAAGGGAGGTAACGTATCGTTTTTCTCATGGCATACTACCGCGGGGAGGTACAATAAAACCATAGGGGTAATTGTGTGCGGGAAGGATGGTGGAATCTGTGGGGAGGTGAGGAACACGTTCCATGCAGTATACTTTTTGTGGGGGACTGGAGGGTGTTAGTATTGGTTAAGTAGGTTGTACAGGGGGTGGGGGGCCGAGGTTTCGGTTACCTGCTGCACTAATCCTAGAGTGGGAGGGTTCAATGAAAGTGTTATAAGAGCCTTTGATTAATTAAAAAGTGGATTAATATATATATATCGTGGGTGATGAGGGGGAGAGGGGGATTGGTGAGGTGGCGAGGCGGGTACTAGCGGTAACCGGTTTTTTTATCGTACGATGTGTCGAATATAGAGAACTGTATGGATGAGGTGGAGAAGGATTTTTTCGGAAGGTTTTAGAATGTAAATTAGGTTTCTCATGAATCAACAACTAGGGCTGAGTGAGTAGGGTGGGGGGGTTTTGGTGATTACATTACGAGAAGGGGGAATATCAGGGGGGACAACAGCGTGGTCGCCTCCTGGGAGGGTGAGAAAGAGGAGTAAAGTGGTAAAGAAAGGTGTAGATGAGAGGCATACGTGTATGAGCATGCAAGTGGGCACAGAAAACAAGGTATATCAAGTAATTTACGTAGTAACGAATGAAGACTACTGTGTTTGATGTGTCCGTCGTCCATGACCCTTCATGTATAAAGGTGTGAATGGTGTCAAGAATATAGGTGTAAGACCTTGAAAGCTTTTGGGGCTTCTGTAGAGTGTGCGTTTATAGCCTTTATTGGGCATATTATCATGAGCGATAATCGTACGCAATGAGAGATTAAATTATGTGTTTGTGTTTAGTGTTGGGGTTTTTTAGGAGTGGTACTCTGACTTTATTCTAGCATTATAAATAAATGTGCCCATCCAGTTGATGAGAGATGGAATTGCTAATACTTCCATGAAAATTTTAATGCCTCGTTAAAAATTTGTAATGGTAGAGTATGGTTTAAGTCTCTTACTTTATGATAAATTCTCAGCCGTTGGAAAGAGGCTGTATTAATATTTTAGATAAATATTAAGATTTATTTAGTCTTTCCAGTGCGTTAAAGAGGTATTGTAGTGAGGCACGTAGTATGTTTTTTAGGTAGTTATTCGTATTGTATAGGGTATAATTTTGGGAAGTGCACATGTATTTTATTTTTTTTTTAACTAGATTGTGATGTAGGTCATTCCTCTGAATAACTACTGTTAAGGTTGTGAACCTTTGTCATATGACAGTCATAGTAGTTAACTATACAAATCTGAAAGGTTTATATAGTTTATATTTTATATAGTTTATATAGTTATATAGTTTATATTGTTTATATTATAGTATGTTATATGGAAAAATTTTGTGAGTGAGTATATGGTAACCTCTTTTATGCAATGACAATGTGTTGTTAAAACTTGTGCGTTTTAACAACACATTGTTAGTTTTAGGATTGAGGATCCTACTGTACCCATTTTGTATCTTTTTATTTAATAGTAAGCTGTAAAGTTTTTAAATAAAATAAAAAAAAAAAAAAGTTATGGTTATAATTGCCTCCCTTTTCCAGGCACAATTAAAGACTTAGGTTTTAGTGCTTCACCCTCGGTAAACAGAACGAGTTAGCATCACTTCCTGCAATAGGTAACAAAGTAAAAGTTAATGAAAACGGCAACCAAGCTGTATCTACTGAAGGGAGAATAAATAAGTTAATTTTTTTTGCACAATAGAAAGGGCCCTAAAAATTGAAAATCACTTAGGATGCCATCTATTATTGTAATTATTTACTAAATCTAGTTCATTTTTTGCATAATAGATGGTGCTTTAAGTTAATGAAAATGGTCAGACAATGGGTAGACTAAATAAATATTTTTTTAGTTCACTTTTTGCTCAATAGATGGCGAAAACAAAAATTGAAATGGGAAGAATTAAGACAAAATAATTATTCATAATTCTACAATAGAGGCAGTCAAGTAGCCATTTCCATAAGTAAAATTTCATTCAGCGCCACAATTGTGCAAAAAATAAACAAAAAATATTTAATTTAGTCTCCCCTAGTTTATCTTCCCATTTTTTATTTTTTTTTTCGCCATCTATTGAGCAAAAAGTGAACTAAAAAAAAATTTAGTTTAGTCTACCCTACTTTATCTTCCCATTTTCAATTTTTTTTTCGCCATCTATTGAGCAAAAATTGAACTAAAAAAAATTTTAGTTTAATCTACCATTTAACCTTCCCATTTACATTAACTTACAGTGCCATCTATTATGCAGAAACTGAACTAGATTTAGTAAATAATTACATCAGGCCTGGTGGCTAAAGCTCCCGCTTCACACACGGAGGGCCCGGGTTCGATTCCCAGCGGTGTAAAACAATTTCGACATGTTCGTTTCCTTACACCTGTTTCCGTCCCTCTAGCAGCAAATATAGGTACCTGGTGATTAGTGTCACTGGTGTGGGTCGCATCCTGGGGACAAGATTAATAGGACCCCAATGGAAATAAGTTAGACAGTTCCTCGATGACGCACTGACTTTCTTTTGGGGGGGGGGTTATCCAGGTGGTCTAACTTCCGGGTTAAAAATCCGAACAAAATCTCTCTCTAATAGATGGCAACCTAGTGCCATTTTCATTAACTTTGTGCCATTATCAAAACTAAGTGCTAAAAACCCACTGGTCATACGCATTGTCTCCCTGCACTAGTGGCACCCTGAATGCAGTGTAGTTACTACTCCAAGCACTTATCATTTTCCTCATACCTTGAGGAGGCTTCAGGGGTCAACATCCCTGCGACCCAGTCCGTGACCCATACAGTAAATCCTCACTAACGTCATCGATAGGTTCCAGGAGACTAACTTTAAAGCAAAACAATTATCTTATATTATCACATACATTATGATACCTAGGGTTACAATAATTTATAATTTTATTCATTCAGATTTTATATCACACATCGTTATAAGAAAAAACGATGTTATTGAGAACCTGCTTATTCTCATCCTGGGCCATTTATTTCCCTTCTAACCAACCCCATCACTCATAAAAACCACAATATTTTAGGTCACAGACATGCAAAATCTGTAAAGAGGCAGCCATGTTTGTAACTGAATGTTATACAATACCAATTGTACATGAATGGAATACAATAACCTAGTTGTACATGAATGGTATACAATACCCATGTTGTAAATGAATTGGAATACATACCAGTTGTACATTAATTGTATACAATACCATATTGTGCATGAATGGTATACAAGTACCATGTTGTACAAGAATGGTATACAAGACCAAATTGTACATGAATTGTATCCATACCATGTTGTACATGAATGGTATACACTACACATGTTGTACATGAATGGTATACCAAACACCATGTTGTACATGAATGGTATACAATACCATGTTTGTTTTTTTAAATAAATTGTATACAATACCAAGTTGTACATGAATGGATACAATACCATGTTGTAAATGAATGGAATAACAATACCATGTTGTACATGAATGGAATACAATACCAAATTGTACATAATGGTATACAATACCATGATGTACATGAATGGTAATACATACCATGTTGTAACAAGAATGGTATACAATACCATGTTTGTACATGAATTGTATACAAAACCATGATTGTACATGAATGTTATACAAAAACCATGTTGACATTAATGGATACAATACCATTTTTTGAACAAGAAATGTAACAATACCATGTTGTACATGAATGGTAAACAACAAAATGTTGTACATGAATGGTATAACAATACCAAGTTGTACATGAAAGGTATACAATACCATTTTGAACATGAATGGTATACAATACCAAAGTTGTACAAGAATGGTATTTACCTGGATTTATACACTGGAGAGAGTTTCGGGGGTCAACTCCCCTGCGGCCCCGGTCTGTGACCAAGCCTCACAGGTGGATCAGCCCTGTATCAACCAGCTAGTTGCTGCTTCTGCACTTGCAAACCAACGTAACGAGCCACAGCCCCGGCTGGTCAGAACCGACTTAGGATGCTTGTCATGCCAGCATGAAGACTGCCAGGGGTCTTTTGGTAATCCCCCTTATGTAGCTGGGTAGGCAGTTGAACAGTCTCGGGCCGCCTACACTTATTGTATGGTCTCTTTAAACTGCAAGTGCGACCTCTGCTTTTTCATTTGGGGGATTTAGCATCGTCTGCCAGTCTTTTGCTTTCGTAGTGAGATTTTCGAGTGCAATTTCGGTACTATCCCTCTAGGAATTTTCCATGTGTATAAATCCTGAATCTCTCCCGCCTGCGTCAGGGAATACAGATTTAGGAACCTCAGCGCTCCAGTAATTGAGGTGTTTTTATCTCTTCCGTTAATGCGCGCCGTTAAGGTTCATCCTGCACATTTTCTAAGTCGGGACAATTTCACCCCTATAAAAAGTAAAAAAAAAAAAATATGAGTGGTTGGTAACAAGTAAAAAATACAGTGGCAATGACTTGGTTATAATATTATAGTAAAGATGGTAACGAGTACACAGGTACATAGTACACAGTACAAAGGATAAAAAAAGGTTAGAGTAGAATAAAGAAGAAAAAATACATGGTATAAAAAACCGACAATATGGAAACAAACACATATGCAGTTTAATTGATCCAATATTGACATGTTTTCACACCCCCAGTGGCTTTTTCAGTCACACACAGATCGTTTTGAGACCTTGAAAAAGCCCACTGTGTGGGTGAAACGTTTGTCAATAAAGGATCACATTAAACTGCATATGTATTTATGTTTCCTGAGAAATACAAAACTTTAAAATTTGGGCAACAAAATGTTATGAAAAGTAAAAATAATGATTAATGTCACAAAAGTAAAACTGACTGGTATTAAATAAGTGTTAATAATTTTTAGTAAGATAATATGATTACAAAAAAAGTGAAAAAAGAAATGTTGATTTCATTCAATATTGCCACTGTAGTTATACTAGAGGATTATTTGGCAGTACAAAGGTAATTAAGAGCACTCTAAGATAGTAAATGTGGCATTAAAAACAAGGTTATGGTAACTTAGACAAGTAATGGTAACTAAATGAGGTCAAAAAAGTTAAGAGTAAATTGTAACTGATATAAAAATGTAATTAATTATTAATTTTTAGTAAGTAATATCAAATTAATAGTATTTAAAAAAAAATATGAGTAGTAATAGACATAGAAAGTATCAATTCAGCTAAAAATTAAGCAAACAAATAGTAAATAAGAAAAATTACCTAAGGTGACTTATGCTTTCTAGTAAGAATCACAAAAAGAGGAAGTTGATTATTTAATTACAAAGAAATGTACTATTAAATTTAACATAGTGTAGGCAAAACATACACTACACTACGTAAGCTTTTAGGTTGGACTTGGTTTAGTTATTATCGGTATGATTCGTATCCCTGATAAATCGTTGGGGATAGATCATTCACATTCGTGATGTGTACAGTTTTCCTAACTAGGATTTTCCCACACGCTAGACACAAATCCACTCTCCCAAATATCTGAATACATTCGAAAGAGGAGAGATAAGAGAGTGGATGAACCAAATGGAGAGAGTGGGTGAGATGTTTATCAACAAATTTTTGTTGAAAAATAAGAAACAGTTTTGGAGCGAGATTAACACGGTATAAGGAAGCCTAGAAACAATGGATTTTGTCCAGTTAAAATAGTAAGAGGAGAGTATTAATTGGGAGAGATAAAGGTAATTGGGAAGATAAGGGAATAATTTTGAGGAATTGTTAAATGTTGATGAAGAAAGGAGCGGTGATTTCCGTGTATATGGCAAGGAGGAATAATAACATCTTGTATGGGGATTAAGAATAGCCAGTTATAGAGTTTGGGGGAAAGTTCGTGAGGCAGTATGTAAAAATGAAAGGGGGTAAAGGCCAGGCCAGGATTGATTGGATAAAATAGAAATGTTTAAAAGCAGGTGGGAAATAGTTTTGGAGTGGTTTGGTGCAATTATTTATAAATGTATGGAAGAGGGTAATTACCTAGATTTGGTCAGAGAGCATGCAAAGTTCCTTGTATAAAGGCAAAGGGGACAAAAGAGATGCATAAATTATATGGGGATAATTCTGTTTGAGTATAACCTGTTAAAGTGTATGGTAGAGATATATTATTGAAAGAGAATTAAAAGTAAGACGGAGAATAGATAGCAGATGAACAAGGAGGCTTTAGGAAAGTAGGGGGGTGTGTGGACCAGTTGTTCAGCGAGTGAACATACAATGAACAGTATTTAGATAAGGCTAAAGAGGTCTTTGTGGCATTTAATATGGATTTTGGAAAAGGCGTATGTCAATGTGGATAGGGGGGCAATGTGGGCAGATTGTTGCAGGTGTTAATGGTGTAAGGAGGTAGGTAACGAAAGCAGTGAAGAGTTTTTAATACGAGGATAGTGAGGCTCAAGTTTAGAGGGTACATAGGAAAGAGGAAATTATTTTTCCCTTCCCAGTTAAAAATTAGGCCTTAGGCAAGGATGTGTGAATGTCACCGAGTTTGTTTTAATATATTATAATGGGTTGTAATAGAAGTAATTCCGAGGGTCTTGACAAGAGGGCATGGAGTTTAAAAGATAAATATTACGTGTGAAGGTGTGTCGCCGTGTGTGATCTGAGTTGCTTACGCTGAGAAAACATATCGGTAAAAATCTAACATTTCCTCCGCTAATTTGAGCTCAATTTCAAGGTCACTTTCATCAGAAAGTAAGTAAAATCATCTCTATTTCTGTAATATGGTTTCCATTCATCACAGAGACCATGAAAACGGAATACAATGATAAATACTGTAAGAAAATACACCTCAAAGTCGGCGTTTTAATCCAAAAAACTGGTCAGTTTTTTTTCTCATTACGCACTGCGTGCTGCAGAGATTTTTTTTATTTATGTGGCGCACACTGACCCACACAGACCCATTCTCTTAACATGTGGGCCTACCAGCTTCTCCCTGCTTGATTTGAAGCCGCTAGAATTTACGCGTATAAATACTCAGAAACAATGGCCATAAGACGTATATATACGACTGAAACAGTCAAAAGGGTTAACCCTGTTCCGCCTTCACTTATTTCAGCACCAGTGAACCCTTCAGCAACTTGGTAGTGGATTAGTTGGTCCAGTTCCAAGTACCAGAATGGGAAATGATTATTTACTCACAATTACATATTTGCTCCACTACCAAGTACCTGAAGCATCCCTCTACATAAGATAACAGTCATGTAGTCTAAGAGCTTTTGATGAAGTTTTATTTTCAAATTGGTTTTCCTCAAGAGATGCAAGACATACCCATGGCCTAAATTTTACCTCAGAGTTGTTTAGAATGTCTCCTATGGGTTTAGCGCTTCCCCCTTGATTATAATAATAACAATGTTTTAGAAATGGTTTTAAAAGGGATTTAAAGTAGAGCTAACTTTTCAACTGCCTATCACCCTCAATCTTTAGGGGAAAGTAAGAGAAATTTCCATCAAACATCCCTGAAGACAATGCCACAATGATAGGATCCCTCTTTTTTGTAGTTGCTGGGTGTGTGGAAGCACTGCTCTAGAATCTCTGAGCTTTTGCTTGGGGCACGAACTCCGAGATGATATGCTCCCTTCTATGAGCTTTTTAAAAAAAAATAACATAAATGGAGTTGTCACAGTTGCTCTTTGCTGATGACACGTCCCTTGGGAGATTCTGAAGAGAAGTTCAGAGATTGGTGGATGAATTTGGTAGGGTGTCAAGAGAAGAAAATTAAAGTGAATACAGGAAAGAGTAAGGTTATGAGGATAACAAAAATATTAGGTCATGAAAGATTGGATATCAGATTGGAGGGAGAGAGTATGGAGGGTGAATGTATTCAGATATTTGGGAGTGGACGTGTCAGCGGATGGGGTCTATGAAGGATGAGGTGAATCATAGAATTGATGAGGGGAAAAGGGTGAGTGGTGCACTTATGAGTCTGTGGAGACAAAGAAACTTTGTCCTTGGAGGCAAAGGGGGGAATGTATGAGAGTAAAAGTTTTACCAACACTCTTATATGGGTGTGAAGCAGGGGTGATAATGTTGCAGCGAGGAGAAGGCGGGAGGCAGTGGAGATGTCATGTCTGAGGGCAATGTGTGGTTGAATAAAAGCAGAGGAATTCGTAGTTGGAAGTAGGAGGGTGCGGGATTACCAAAACTGTTTTCCAAGGGCTGGAAAGGGTGTTGAGGTTTGTCGGACATGTAGGAGAAGGGAGCGAAACAGAATGACTTCAAGAGTGTATCAGTCTGTAAGGGGAAAGGAAGCGGGAGGGGTCGCGGCTGGAAGGTGGAGAGGGGGGAAAAGGAGGTTTTGAGTGCGAGGGGCTTGGACTTCCAGCAGGAAAGCTGTGAGCGTGTTTGATAGGAGTGAATGGAGACAAATGGTTTTTAAATACTTGATCGTGCGTTGGAGTGTGGCAAATTTAACATTTATGAGGGATTCAGGGAAACCGCAGGCCGGACTTGAGTCCTGGAGATGGGAAGTACAGTGCCTGCACTCTGAAGGAGGGGTGTTAAAGTTGCAGTTTAAAAACTGTAGTGTAAAGCACCCTTCTGGCAAGACATGATGAAGTTGAATGATGGTGAAAGTTTTTCTTTTTCGGGCCACCCTGCCTTTGGGGGGAATCGGCCAGTGTGATAAAAAAAAAAATACGTATAAAATATAATAATAATAATAATAATTTTCATAATAAGTACTACATAATAATAATTATAACAACAGATGGCTTCAAAAAGCCATCACTAGATGGGCAGTGTTTTACCACAACAAAGAGGAATGGTTAAAGGCCGTCTCCCCCCAATTACATAATGACACATTTTATTCATTCTAGAGTATATATATCAGGTTTCTATGTTATTTATATTGTTTATTATTTCATATTAATGAACTGTGATAGATAAAAAGCCGTAGAGTGATGATAGCGAAATATTCAAAAGTATTTTGTCCGGTCTCCAGGCAAACTCTTGTCCACCGCCGACACTGCGAATATCACTACATGAATGACACATTTTATTCATTTTAGAGTACAGAATTCCACTGGAACGGATTAATTGGGATTTCAGTTAATTTAAATGAGGAAAACTGACTCTGCAAATAAGCAAAAACCAGTTGCAGGCAAGGTCATGGAACGGATTAAACTCGCAAGTAGAGGTTCCACTGTACTTGAATTCGGGAAGGAGAGTGGAGACTTTTGTAGTTTTGAGGTGTAATATCACCCCTTTGGTAAGACTGTGGTAAAAGCACTTTTTTGGGTCACTCAAACCTCGGTGGGAGAGGGACATTTTCTGCAAAAAAATTTATGGGTTTTTTATTCCCACTTTATCAAGAACCCTTGGGGATTTAATTGGAGGGCATCAACCCAACCAGTTACTAACAAGTGGATTAAAAAAACTATACTGACAAGGATTAAAAAATCGGCCTAAATAAAATGCCATAAACTCCATACACTTTAAACTGAAAAATTAACCCTTAACCTTGATAAATTTGAGTTTTTTTTTCCCCTTGACCCCACCCTAGGTCGGGCTCATCTGGCACTTGTCTGTTTCAATCGGGATTTTGGCTGTTTGGGACCCCTGCCCACTCCATCAAGCCTGGGAAGATACTTGCCCTAGTTTCCTTTTGAAGATTTTTTTTCTAAAACTTGCCCCAGCAGGGGTTTCGGGTTTAAACATGTTAAACAGCCCTTGGCCCCTAACATGTTGATACAGCAAAAACACATTTCCACTTTTCAGCATTTCAAGAAACACCACAAACTACAATTAATATTTTTGACATACTTTTTGTCTTTAAACCACATAATGAAATTTTAACATAAATTTAAATTAAATGGTGGGCAAAAAGATGGCCATTTTTTTAATGTAAGGGCATTTTGCCCAACTAATTGAAAACCCTGTTATTTAAATTTATACATAATATTAAAAAAGAATTTTTATGCAGTTAAAACATTTTTAAGGCAGCTAATGTAAATGGCCCATCACGAAAGTGTGACTTTATTTTAAAACAAATTTAAAAAAATCCTCTTTTTAAATGGGGAAATGAATTTTAAAAAAAAGGGTTTAAAGATACAGTAATTTTACTTTAGATTCCCAATGAAAATTTAAAATGGGCCAAAAAATGTGAAAAATTATGTATGGATTTAAAAAAGGGAAAAAAACCGGGACAAAAAAGGGATAAAAGCGGGTTTTTTAAAAACATAGCAGACTGTGTTAAAATTAAAGCAAAGGGAAACCCTTGGGAGAATTGGTTGGCAGATGGGGAAACCTTTCAATTTTTTCGGACTGGGGTTCCCCAACCTTAAGGCCTTTTTTGAACATTGAATTTTCCAAGGTTTAGTTGGACAAGGGCGATGTAGCTTTGTTTGTCTTTTTGCACCTATTCAAAGGGGAAAGTTTTTAGAGAAGGGGATTATTGAAAAAAGGGCTGTCCATATAGTAGGCACAGTAGAAAGGTGCCCTAATGCTTTGTTTATTAAACAAGCTCAAGTTTTGGGAGTGGGGTTGTCTGCCAAAGGGAAAGGGTAAAATTTTCTACAACAACTTTAAGTTATTTTAAAGAATTAGGTAATTTTACAGGGTTCCCAAATTTTTTCAGTCTCTATGCTTCTTTCGGGAAAGGAAAACACAAATATTGGGGGAGGCCCCCAAAATTTGGGTAACTCATAACCCTGAGTTTTTAAATCTTTGGGGCCGGGCAGGCCAGGCCCAAGCCAACCAAAAATTTTTGTAACTCACCCTTTTTTTTTTTTTAAAAACTGGGCCCCTCTAACAATGAGGTAGGATGACCAGGGAAACCCAAAAAATTTCCCAAAATCACTCACTATTACTGTCTTGGAAGAAGCATGCTAATAGTACACCTCGGATGACCCTCTAGACTGTATTATCCCCACACATCCTTCAGAGTGCAAGCACTGCACTTCCCACTTCCAGGACTCAAGTCCTGATAACCACTTTCCCTGAATCCCTTTGTAAATGTTGCCTTGCTCACATACCAACAGCACATCAAATCATAATAACCACTAACCCTGTAACCCTTTCTTTCAACCAGCTTGCCACCATGAAGCTCCTCCTATACTAATACAGATGTCCCTGACTCTCCTTTCTCCAGTCCTACATTCTTTGGGTTTTTGATATTACGTGATAAATGTCATTGTAATGCAATATTTGTTTATGCTGAACACTATTAGGTGGATCATAAAAAACTTTCAAATACCAATATACAGTGGACCCCCAACTTACGACATTAATCCGTTCCTGGAGTTTACCTGGAGAGAGTTCCGGGGGTCAACGCCCCCGCGGCCCGGTCTGTGACCAGGCCTCCTGGTGGATCAGCGCCTGATCAACCAGGCTGTTGCTGCTGGCTGCACGCAAACCAACGTACGAGCCACAGCCCGGCTGATCAGGAACTGACTTTAGGTGCTTGTCCAGTGCCAGCTTGAAGACTGCCAGGGGTCTATTGGTAATCCCCCTTATGTGTGCTGGGAGGCAGTTGAACAGTCTCGGGCCCCTGACACTTATTGTATGGTCTCTTAACGTGCTAGTGACACCCCTGCTTTTCATTGGGGGGATGGTGCATCGTCTGCCAAGTCTTTTGCTTTCGTAGCGAGTGATTTTCGTGTGCAAGTTCGGTACTAGTCCCTCTAGGATTTTCCAGGTGTATATAATCATGTATCTCTCCCTCCTGCGTTCCAGGGAATACAGGTTTAGAAACCTCAAGCGCTCCCAGTAATTGAGGTGTTTTATCTCCGTTATGCGCGCCGTGAAAGTTCTCTGTACATTTTCTAGGTCGGCAATTTCACCTGCCTTGAAAGGTGCTGTTAGAGTGCAGCAATATTCCAGCCTAGATAGAACAAGTGACCTGACGAGTGTCATCATGGGCTTGGCCTCCCTAGTTTTGAAGGTTCTCATTATCCATCCTGTCATTTTTCTAGCAGATGCGATTGATACAATGTTATGGTCCTTGAAGGTGAGATCCTCCGACATGATCACTCCCAGGTCTTTGACGTTGGTGTTTCGCTCTATTTTGTGGCCAGAATTTGTTTTGTACTCTGAAGATTTAATTTCCTCATGTTTACCATATCTGAGTAATTGAAATTTCTCATCGTTGAACTTCATATTGTTTTCTGCAGCCCACTGAAAGATTTGGTTGATGTCCGCCTGGAGCCTTGCAGTGTCTGCAATGGAAGACACTGTCATGCAGATTCGGGTGTCATCTGCAAAGGAAGACACGGTGCTGTGGCTGACATCCTTGTCTATGTTGGATATGAGGATGAGGAACAAGATGGGAGCGAGTACTGTGCCTTGTGGAACAGAGCTTTTCACCGTAGCTGCCTTGGACTTTACTCTGTTGACGACTACTCTCTGTGTTCTGTTAGTGAGGAAATTATAGATCCATCGACCGACTTTTCCTGTTATTCCTTTAGCACGCATTTTGTGCGCTATTACGCCATGGTCACACTTGTCGAAGGCTTTTGCAAAGTCTGTATATATTACATCTGCATTCTTTTTGTCTTCTAGTGCATTTAGGACCTTGTCGTAGTGATCCAATAGTTGAGACAGACAGGAGCGACCTGTCCTAAACCCATGTTGCCCTGGGTTGTGTAACTGATGGGTTTCTAGATGGGTGGTGATCTTGCTTCTTAGGACCCTTTCAAAGATTTTTATGATATGGGATGTTAGTGCTATTGGTCTGTAGTTCTTTGCTGTTGCTTACTGCCCCCTTTGTGGAGTGGGGCTATGTCTGTTGTTTTTAGTAACTGTGGCGCCCCCCCGGTGTCCATGCTCCCCTCCATAGGATGGAAAAGGCTCGTGATAGGGGCTTCTTGCAGTTCTTGATGAACACAAGTTCCATGAGTCTGGCCCTGGGGCAGAGTGCATGGGCATGTAAATTTATCGCCTGTTCAAAGTCATTTGGCGTAAATAACATCGGATAGGCTTGGTTAATAAAATTTTTGTGGCTCTCTCATAAAAAATTCATTTGATCTTCGACTTGGTTACCTGGAGTTTACCGGGGAAGAGAGTTCCGGGGGTCAACGCCCCCGCGGCCCGGTCTGTGACCAGGCCTCCTGGTGGATCAGAGCCTGATAACCAGGCTGTTGCTGCTGGCTGCACGCAAACCAAGTACGAGCCACAGCCCGGCAAATCACGGTTGCTAAAAACTGAGTCATATTGGGACTTGAGTAGTTTCACTCATTTCCTTGCTGTCATCTGTGTAGGACCCTCTTGTTTAAGTGGGGGCCCAATACTGGACGTTGTTCTCGATTTTGATTTGGCATGGGAGAAGAGAAATACTTTGGGTTTCTTTCGTTTTCATTTATGGCTTTTAGTTCTTCCGCGATTCCTGACTCCTAAAGGATTCTTTTAGCTTAAGTTCGATGCTTGCTATTTCTCTGACCAGTGTCTCCCTACGTATTTCAGATATATTGACCTCTTTTAGCCGCTCTGTTATTCTTTTCCGTCGCCTGTAAAGGGAACGCCTGTCTCTTTCTATTTTACATCTACTCCTCCTTTTTCTTAGAGGAATAAGCCTTGTGCATACATCGAGTGCCACCGAGTTAATCTGTTCTAGGCATAAGTTGGGGTCTGTGTTGCTTAGTATATCTTCCCAGCTTATATCGGTTAGGACTTGGTTTACTTGGTCCCACTTTATGTTTTTGTTATTGAAGTTGAATTTGGTGAATGCTCCCTCGTGACTAGTCTCATTATGTCATCATTTTGTATTTATCACATGACCATATTATGCCACAGTCAACTGTGTTCATTATTCTGTGCTATACGGACCATGGCCTGGTGGCTAAAACTCGCTTCACACGGCGAGTCCCGGGTTCAATTCCCAGTGAGGGTAGAAACATTGGGCTTGTTTCTTTACACCGGTTGTCTATGCTTACCCATCAATATTATTATTATAATCAAAAAGCGCCGCTAAGCCACAAGGGCTATACAGCTACCCATCAATAAAATGGGTACCTGGGTGTTAGTCGACTGGTGTGGGTCGCATCCTGGGACAAAACTGACTTTAATTTGCCTGAAATGCTCTACATAACAAGGGACTTTCTATATGTAGTAGTTATGTCACTGATGTCAGCTATGTATACCTTGTAATAAAGTTGGTAGATTTACCAACAATACGTAAAGTAAAAGGACACAAGTGCAACTAATGTGACATTTTACTGTGGCAACGTTTCGCTCTCCAAGAGCTTTATCAAGCCATTAATGGCTTGATAAAGCTCCTGGAGAGCGAAACGTTGCCACAGTAAAATGTCACATTAGTTGCACTTGTGTCCTTTTACTTTATATGTACACCTTGTACATGTACTTGTAGTAAACAGATATTATTATTACTTACCCTGTGTGTGTTGCTGTTGTTCTTCACCTTCAAGATAAATTCTGTCAACAAGTTAGCAGGTTTTTTTCTCCTGTCAGTGACTACATCAGTAGTGATGTACAGTGACTAGTAGGTTGATGTTTGTTGTCAATGCAGTTGCTTGTGGTAATCAACATAGTGTTCCTCTTGACTCTGCCGAATGATTTACTGTGTTATTGATGGTATTTAGGGAATCGTCATTACATGGGTTCTAAATTTTTATTAGCCATTATACAATGTTAAGTAAATGGACACAGTTGCAACTGATGTAACATTTTATTGTAGCAACACTTGGCTCCTGGAGAGGTCAACATTGCAACAATAAATGTCACTTTAGTTGCAACTGTCTATTCACCTAACATTTTGTCAGAAATTATACAATTACTAATATTACATAAGTTTTGGCTGATGACAATTGTCTTACATACTAACATATGAAGAAATTTACTTGAATAACAAAGTAATGTCAAAGTGACTGACTTCCACTGAGTTAATACTTAAGTATTAGATAGATTACTCCACATAAATAGTTTCCTGTTGTGAAGGGGATATTCAGGTGGCAAAGTCATGACTGAAGATGGCTTTTGAAAGTCAAAAAAAAATTATATATTCACCAGCAAGCAACTGCCTGGTCCATCAAACACCAGACAAAACTGGCCGAAGGTCACACACACTGGGAATATAAAAAGAAAATCGGAATTCAAAGGTATATCGAAGGTAAGTACTGTATTGTTAGTTCATCAATGTAATGTTCAAGTTTATTATACTTGATATAAATACCCAGAGATCTTAATATTGCAAGACTGTGTAGGAAACCACGCAAAATATTTCAGGGATTACAGTTAATATTTTGTGGATTCCCTATCACATAGGCCTCTTGGACCATAACCTCTCAAATTCACCCTAATAGAAATCAAAGACCCCAATGTAAATAAAGGTCTATAATAAAAAATCAAGAACCCAATGGGAATCAAGGATCCTAATAGAAAACAAAGACCACAATGGGAATCCAGGATCGAGGTGTCCCGTAGCTCGATCATTAGCGCACTCAACATGACACGAAATCGTAATGACACGATTGCAAACAAACTATACCAGGGGCGGGACTGAGTTTTGAGACTCTCTGATCGCGGGTTCAATTCCGCCTGTGGTATGGTTCAGCGCACTCAGCTCTCACACACTGAAGTCCGGAGTTCGAATCCCCGGTACGGCTGGAAAACATTAGGGGCGTGTTTCCATAAGACGTCTGCTGTCCCTCCACTCCCATCAGTATAAAATGGGTACCTGGGTGTTAGTGCACTGGTGTGGGTCGCATCCTGGGACAAAACTGACCTAATTTACCTGAAATACTCAGCATAACAAGCGGCTTTCTATATAGTAGTAAACAAATACATATGAATGGAGGAACACTGCAGAAGTCCTATAGGCCCATAAAAGACAGGTCCTTATCAAAACCACCCCTATCCTAAGCTACCCAAGAATTTACTCCCGTACCCAATGATATCAATCAAACCCAGCCCCTCCCACTCGTATATTGTCCAATCTTTTTTTAAAGCTACCCAAGGTCCTACCCTCTATCACCCCTACTCTGAAGATTGTTCCAGGCATCCACTGATGTCAACTAGGCCTGTATACCATGGGAATCAAGGATCCTAAAGGAAAACAAAGACCACATTATTCCTATGTTAGGTAAACTATATGCCTATCAGTGTCAAGTGTAAACTCCTACTGTATGCGTATGACAGTACTCCGTTAGTGTCAGGTAAAGACCCACAAGATATAGCTAATGTAATTACACTGGAACTGGAGTCCTGCAGACAACAAACTATCGTTACACCTCGAGAAAACGGAAGCCATACTCTGGCACGAAAACTGAGAAGGGTAAATAATTGTAATGTCCGGTGTAATGGATTTATTATTATAATCAAGGGGAAGAGCTAAACCCGTAGGATTATACAGCGCCTAGGGGGGGATGTGGAAGGCATTCAGGCTTAATTAATTGGAGCACAGATCCAATTCACTAAATCAAGGGCCCCTCGCCAACATCAAGGAACCTTCCGTGAGGGGCCGGTGTAATGGACAACCCATCACTTCAGTTTCCTCAGTAAAGTAGCTGGGAATCCCCTTTAATGCATGTCAAGAGAACTGATAGGGAACAGTATAGTAAAGAAAGCGAATACCAGACTAAAATTCCTCCTACAGACAAGCACAATGTCTACCTACTGAGGCTCACAGGACCCTATGTCTAGCTCTTATAGTGTCATATGGATTACGCTTGCTCTTCATGGTACTCTGCCTTAACAAATAAACTGAAAGATAAGCTACAAATCATCCAGAACAAAATGGCGAGATTCATTCTGGACTTGGGTCCAAGAAAGCATGTAGGCCAGGATGAATTACAACTGGATATGGTGAATGTTGAAGACAGAGTAAAACAACTGAAGTTAAATCAAGTTTATAGGATTGCTCACAGTGTCCAGAATATCTTCTGCCTATTTTTGTCAATATAGAGTAAGAAATAGTATTAGTCTGCCCGAAATGCCTAGGCATGCGATTGGCCTTCTTTGTAATAAGTATTGTATTTTATAACTATTTTATAAACCACACATTGTAATCTATACAGGGGATTACCAACAGACCCCTGGCAGTCTTCAAGCTGGCACTGGACAAGCACCTAAAGTCAGTTCCGGATCAGCCGGGCTGTGGCTCGTACGTTGGTTTGCGTGCAGCCAGCAGCAACAGCCTGGTTGATCAGGCTCTGATCCACCAGGAGGCCTGGTCACAGACCGGGCCGCGGGGGCGTTGACCCCCGGAACTCTCTCCAGGTAAACTCCAGGTACCCATAGTCAGAGGCCGGGCTTCAAACATATTTTACTGTACAGCAATAAAGGAATGGAACAGACTGCCTGTACATGTCCAAGCCAGTCATATAATTATAATTATAATCAAAAAGAAGCGCTAAGCCACAAGGGCAATACAGCGCTGCAGGGTAGGGAAGGAAGCGAGGGTATTGGATGGCAGAAGGGAGGAGGGATGATCAGTAGGTTACAGAAAACAGCGGGGCAGGAGATAGTACGGGGGTAGAGGGTAGCAAGAGATTGAAGTAGAAAGCGCTGAAGGTATCAGAATTTGTGAAGAAAGTCAGTTGTTGTCAAAAAGTCAATGAGAGAGTCCGGATGAAAGATGGGTCCATCAGCAAGAAGGGAAGGTAAAGAGAGAGCAGCGGAGTGTAGACGACGACGGAGGTAAATTCTGCGTGCTCGTTGATAAAGTGGGCAGTCCAACAGGATGTGGCTGTTAGGTAAGACAAATATGCAACAGTTAGGTATCTTTATTTCGAAACGTTTCGCCTACACAGTAGGCTTCTTCAGTTGAGTACAGAAAAGCTGATAGAAGCAGAAGAGACTTGAAGACGATGATGGGTGATGGACTGATTACATCGTCTCTTCTGCTTCTATCAGCTTTTCTGTACTCGACTGAAGAAGCCTACTGTGTAGGCGAAACGTTTCGAAATAAAGATACCTAACTGTTGCATATGTGTCTTACCTAACAACCTGTCGGTATTTTATACCATTTTAACATTCAGAATGTGGCTGACTGATAATGGAGCTTGGCAATTCTCACAGAGAGGAGCAGGGTGCCTCTCCATGAGATATCCATGAGTAAGACGAGTATGGCCAATGCGAAGACGGGAGAGAGTAGTCTCCCAACCTCGACACTGGTGATAAGAAGACGGCCAGTAACCTATACTCAGTTTAATAGATTGAAGTTTGTTACCGAGCATAGTAGACCAACGTTGTTGCCAACGGGTGTGAAGGTGGGAAGATATTGCAGCAAAATAGTCCGTAAATGGAATACCTCTATATGAAACTGGTAGGTCGTGTACTGCTGACCGCGCAGCAGTGTCTGCCTGTTCATTGCCCTGTACGTCAACATGACCAGGGACCCAACAAAAAAACAATATATTTACGCTTGGTAAAGATGCGGCATAGCCAAAGTTGGATACGGAGGACTAAGGGGTGAGGTGTATCAAATTTCTGTATAGCCTGTAAAGCACTAAGGGAGTCTAAGACAACCACAAATGATGACACAGGCATAGATGCAATACAGATAAGTGCTGCAAGGATGGCATACAATTCAGCAGTAAAAATGCTAGCCGAAGATAGTAAATGCCCTCGTACGATGCTGTCCGGAAACATTGCTGCGAATCCTATGCCGTCAGAAGACTTAGAGCCATCTGTGTACACAGCAATGGCATGAGAATGAGAGTGAAAGTGGTCAAGAAAAGGAGAGCGGGAAGCGACCGTAGACAGTTGGGCTTTCGAGCAAGGGAGAGAGAAAGAACAGACTCAAACAGCTGGAACTTCCCAGGGGGGTTGGGAAAAGTGAGATGCTACATGAACATAGAAAGGTGGTAATTGAAGAGAAGACAAGAGCGAATGAAGGCGAAGAGAGAAGGGACGAAGTAAACAAGGGCGGTGAACAAATAAAGAATGTCTACTAATATCAGTGACCATTCTATAAATGGAAGGATTGCGGAGATCATGAGAGCGTACATAGTAGCGAAGGCAATGGGCATCACGGCGATCAGATAAGAATGGAATGTTCACTTTTGCATAGAGGCTCTCGACAGGGGAAGAGCAAAAAGCACCAAGGCATAAACGTAATCCTTGGTGATGAATGGGGTTAAGGCTAGAGAGAGTAGCAGGAGATGCTGCTGAATAGATCTGGTCACCATAATCAAGTTTCGATAAAATGAGGGTGGAATGTAGGCGAAGGAGGGTTCGACGATCAGCTCCCCATGAAAGATGAGCAAGGGTTTTAAGAAGGTTCAGCCGGCTGTGACAAGTTGCCTTCAGAGAGGTAATGTGAGGTTTCCAGGATAACCTACGGTCAAAGAGGAGGCCCAGAAACTTGACTGTATCACGTTCAGGGATACGGGAGCCATAGAGGTACAAAGGATGATCGGAGATGACAGAGCGTCTAGTGAAAGTAATTTGGTGGGTTTTAGTGCTGGAAAATTTAAACCCATGTGTGGTGGCCCAATTGGAACATGGTCGACTGCATGCTGGAGAGAAACTGTAATGAGGTGACAGTCAGCGCCTGCACAGGCAATAGCGAAGCCATCAACATAGAGTGATGACCAAATATTTGATGGAAGACTAGAGGCCAAATCATTAATAGAAAGGAGAAAAAGTGTTGTGCTCAGAACACATCCCTGGGGGACACCTTCAGCTTGGATCAAGTCCGGGGAGAGCACATTATTAACCCAAACACGGAAATGCCTGTCAGTTAAAAAGCTCTTAAGGAAGGATGGTGGATTGCCTCGAAGGCCTAAGGAGTGGGCTTGGGCTAAAATATTATACCTCCAAGTTGTGTCATATGCCTTCTCAAGGTCAAAAAATATGGCAATAAATGAGTGGTTATTCGCAAAGGCATTACGAACATACGTATCCAAGCGTAGTAAGGGGTCTATGGTAGAACGTCCCTTACGAAAGCCATATTGACGAGTGGAGAGACTGTTGTCTCTCTAAAAACCGCACTAAACGTCTATTTACTAGGCGTTCCATCACTTTGCAAACTGCACTGGTAAGAGCAATGGGACGATAGTGGGAGGCTTCATGTCCCATAGTGCCTGGTTTGCGGAAAGGGAGAACAATGGCAGATTTCCACAGCAGTGGAAGAACTCCTTGTGAGCAAATAAGATTGTAAAGGCATAATAGGACTGCAAGGGCTGACTGATGTAAATGTTGTAGCATACGAATATGAAGAGATTTCGTTCGGATTTTTAACCCCGGAGGGTTAGCCACCCAGGATAACCCAAGAAAGTCAGTGCGTCATCGAGGACTGTCTAACTTATTTCCATTGGGGTCCTTAATCTTGTCCCCCAGGATGCGACCCACACCAGTCGACTAACACCCAGGTACCTATTTGCTGCTAGGTGAACAGGACAACAGGTGTAAGGAAACGTGTCAAATGTTTCCACCCGCCGGGAATCGAACCCGGGCCCTCCGTGTGTGAAGCGGGAGCTTTAGCCACCAGACCACCGGGCCACTAGCCAGACCACCGGGCCACTAGAATGCCACTATGAATGTCGTCGGGCCCAGCTGCCGATGATTGGCAAGCTGAGTGTGTTGCCTCCAGTTCTTGAAGTGTAAAAGGCACATTATACTGTTCTTCTCTGAGAGAAAAAAAGTCCAAGGGTGCTAACTCTCTGGCAGACTTTGAGGAAAGAAATGAGGGGCATAGATGGAGTCCCTGAGAAATACGGACCAGATGATTGCCAATTTCATTGGCAACATCTAGTGGGTTTGCTATATCAACACCGGCAACCCGCAGAACAGGAGCCAGGTCAGGAGAATATTTACCACTCAGTTTTCGTACTTTTTTCCAGACTGCACTCATAGAGGAAGCAGAGGTGATGGAGGAGACATAATCTCGCCAGCAAGTGCATTTAGCGTCACGGATGACACGGCGAGCGATCGCACGCTTCTGCTTAAAATCAAGAAGTCTCTCTGTGGTTCTATTGTACCGGTACCTGCCCCATGCAGCGCGTTTCAAACGTACTGCACAAGCACAAGCAGGAGACCACCAAGGCACGCATTTCTGAGAATGCCTGCCCGAAGTTTGGGGTATACAATTAGAAGCTGCGGTTAAAATGGAGGATGAGAAGAGGTGTAAAAGCTCATCGATGGAGGACGAAGAAGGAACCTCTCTAAAAACAGTTAGGTGTTTACCTGGAGTTTACCTGGAGAGAGTTCCGGGGGTCAACGCCCCCGCGGCCCGGTCTGTGACCAGGCCTCCTGGTGGATCAGAGCCTGATCAACCAGGCTGTTGCTGCTGGCTGCACGCAAACCAACGTACGAGCCACAGCCCGGCTGATCAGGAACTGACTTTATGTGCTTGTCCAGTGCCAGCTTGAAGACTGCCAGGGGTCTGTTGGTAATCCCCCTTATGTGTGCTGGGAGGCAGTTGAACAGTCTCGGGCCCCTGACACTTATTGTATGGTCTCTTAACGTGCTAGTGACACCCCTGCTTTTCATTGGGGGGATGGTGCATCGTCTGCCAAGTCTTTTGCTTTCGTAGTGAGTGATTTTCGTGTGCAAGTTCGGTACTAGTCCCTCTAGGATTTTCCAGGTGTATATAATCATGTATCTCTCCCTCCTGCGTTCCAGGGAATACAGGTTTAGGAACCTCATGCGCTCCCAATAATTGAGGTGTTTTATCTCCGTTATGCGCGCCGTGAAAGTTCTCTGTACATTTTCTAGGTCGGCAATTTCACCTGCCTTGAAAGGTGCTGAGTAAAGGTGTGAGTAAAGGTTCCAATTTGCCTGATCAAATTGCCAACGTGGGATGCGAAGAGGTGGTGAATATGAAGGGTAAGTAAGAATGATTGGGAAATGATCGCTGTCATGTAAGTCCGGGAGAACAGACTAAGTGAAGTCTAATGCGGCAGAGGAAGAGCAGACTGAGAGATCGGTGCAAGAGAGTGTGTGAGTCCGAGGATCAAAATGGGTGCGAGTACCTGTATTTAAAACATGGAGGGGGTGGGTGGCAAGAAAAGCCTCTAACTGAATGCCACGGGAATCACAGTGAGATATCCCCCCCAGAGGAAATGGTGGGCATTAAAATCTCCAAGTAACAGAATCGGTGGCAGTAATGACGAAACAAGAAAGGCAATATCCGGAATAGATAATGCCCGAGGAGAGAGATATAAAGAACAGAGCGTATACCACCTATGCAAGTGGATACGGGCTGCTGTGTAATGCAGTGAAGTACGAACAAATAGCTGATGGTACGGAATATCAGTGCATAGAAGAAGGGCACTTTCATTAAAGGTCCCTGATGGGACCTTTAATGATCTGAAGAATACAAATTATAGCCTGAGATGGGAGAGATAACAGCAGAGTGTAATTTTGGTTCCTGTAAGCAAACACCAACAGGGGAAAACTGGGAGAGTAACATCTGAAGCTCACCCCGATTACCCCTGAGGCCGCGTATATTCCACTGTAAATAGGCCATGATTGGCAATGATAAAGATACCTGAAATCCGCAGGTAAGGGTTCCTATGGACTAGAGGGTTTAGAAAAGTCCACATGCGGAGGCAGGGGAAAACGTTCAAGCAGTGAAGGAATGGTGCGGTGTGAAGAAAGGAGTTGCGCAGATGGAGCAGAGGAGAGAGAAGGAACGGAGGGTGGATCAGTGTCCATTGATGGTTTGGTCTCTGCAATATATTCAGAGATTGCTTCAAGTGTTTCGGAATTCAGAGACATTGTATGGGAGACAATATTGGAAATGGTAGGGGGAGGATGAGTAAAGATTGGAACTGTAATGGACTGTACCAAGGTAGGGGGGGGCGAAAGGGTGGAGGGAACTGGAGAAGCGTGGAGGGGGACAGAAGAGGCAGAAACCTGGGAGGTGGCAGAAGAGGAAGAAACTTGGGAGGGAACAGGGGAGGAAGGTACAGTATGAGGAGGGTGAACCTCTACACTTGTAACAGAGCCAGTGAGAGGGGAAGAACCAGGTACAGAGACAGGGAAGGTAAAATGAGGAGGAAGAAGGGAAGGTGTTAACGGACCTTTTTTTGACTTTTGAGAAGTAGAGAGACGGTTAGGAGGAGGTGTCATACGAGATCTCGTCGCTACCGAGGCTTGTGAGGGAGAACACGAAGAAGCGAGATCAGACTGAGGTGTTGAAGTAGGGACGTCTGAGCCTAGGACAGCAAAAGAATTAGATACAGGAGTGACTATGGGAGAGGTAACCAGAGGTGGTTGCAGAAGATGGGATCCCAGAAGTGGGGGGACGTTTTGAAACATGGGAATAAGAAACACGAGGTAGTCTCCCTTGGAGGCGGAGATGAGAAACTGACATGGCATAAGGGAGACCTGCCTCTTTGAGGTAACGGATTTCCCGCTCGTTTAAGTAGACTTGACAATGGCGAGAGTATGAAGGGTGAGCCTCATGACAATTAAGGCAAGAGGGAGGTCGATTACAAGACATATTAGAATGGTCATCGGCACCACAGACCGGGCATTCGGCGATAGATCTGCAATATTTCGCTGGATGGCCAAATCGCCAGCAATTTCTACACTGTTGCGGTGTAGGGAGACACGTTTCGAACTTGTAACCGATGTCCTGCTACATAAACTGAGGATGGGAGTTCATGGCTGTCAAAAGTTAAACGAGCCACATTGCTAGGGTATCGTCTTCGCCCGTGGGCAGGAAGAACATAAGTGTCTACCTTGAGGATTGGGAGATCTTGGAGTTCCAGCTGTTCAAAAATGTCAGTGCCACATGTCTGGAAATTTTGTTGAACTATGGTATGGGGCAGAATGACGGTACCACTACAAGAATTGAGGGAATGATGTTTTTCAATAGTGACAGGAACAGTATTGATATGGGAAAGACGAGAAAGCTCATGAGCCTGGGTAGCATTCTGTACAGTGATGATGCACGTACCGCTCTTAAGAGCACGAAAAGACGTAGGAGTGCCTTGCCAATACTGTGGTCAGAAAGATAGGCAGTAGAGGAAGTCGGTCGTAAAGTGAAGAATTTAGTCCATTGTGCAGTCTGAAACTGAGCGTGGAAAGGTAGTGAAGGAAGTGTCGATCTTTTCTGAGAAGAATGAGAAGGTGGAGAAGTATCATCAGCAGGTAATTGTCGTTGGCATTTAGGCGTGGGACCAGAATTGGTCCGACATGGAACGGGCCGGCGATTCAAAAATTGCCGCACCGTAGAGGGAGAGGCCGGAAGCATAGTCAGAGGAGAGCGAAGGTCAGATAAATCGAAGGAGTCAGTCGAGGCCTCAGTACCTGAAGCGGGTGAGGAAACAGCACCGGCAAGAGGTACAGAGGCATGAGGAGTGTCCGAAGAGTGGTCCAAAGATGAGGCGGGGTCAGAATGGGGTGCGGTATCAAGAAGGGGCCTGGGGGTAGCAGGTTCATGGACTAGGGCTGCCATGGTTAGGTTACTTCTTTCTTTTTGTTTTTAAGAAAAAAAAATAAAAATAAAAATAAAAAAGAATAAAAAAAGGGGGGGATCGGGGAGGGATAGTTCCTAGGAGGAATGAAAGGGCCAGAAATCTCCCTCCGTGCCCAAGAGGACCTCAGCACCGCAAGTAGCGCAGATGCAGCATGGAACCCGTGCCATACCCTACCCATCATGCCAGTAAACCGGCAATCCAGGATAGCAACCTCACATCTGCCGAGCTACCTCGATGGACAAAAGAGAGGGCGGCCGGAAATCTGCCACAAAGCATACCTCCTTCGACCACCACCCCCGGAATCCGAAAAGTGGCTTCCAGAGACACACCCGTCGCCCGAGACACACCCAAAAGCCAACCTCCGGGATACCGGAGAGGGATCAGGACATCCCCAGGCGATCCAGATTCCACAGCAAACTATGCCACCGCGAAGAACCTCAACGGAATGGGATGGACCCCGGTACCCTTTCCTCAACCTAGGAACTAGCGTGCCTGTGGGAAAAAAAAATCCCAAAGGCCAAAAAGGAAGGGCAAAAGGGAGGGGTGGGGAGGAGGAGGAGGAAAAGAAAAAGGGGAGGATGGGGAAGATGGGATAGGGAATGGGGGATTGGGGGGTAATTAGGTTCGGTCTGAGGAAGGAGACCGACAGGTCTAATTCCTCAGACCAAGAGCCTCTTCACCACGCCAAGGAGCCCCCCTTGAAGAGGAAGCCAGTCATAGCATGAACCAGTTCAAGAAGTCAAAAGGTACCTAATGAGCGTAGTGACAAAGGTTGAATTTTTTTTTAGCTAACACACATGTAAATATAAATAACTCATTTTACCTTATTCTTAGCACATCTCC
This sequence comes from Cherax quadricarinatus, assembly GCF_026875155.1. Classification (NCBI taxonomy): domain Eukaryota; kingdom Metazoa; phylum Arthropoda; class Malacostraca; order Decapoda; family Parastacidae; genus Cherax; species Cherax quadricarinatus. Next base: position 27,372,445 of record NC_069442.1, read on the forward strand.
TTTATATTATAACAAGGTATTAAAAGGACCCCGATGGAAATAAGTCACTGACTTTCTTGGGTTATCCTAGGTTCTCTACACGTATGCTGCTATGTATGATAATCTATGTAACTATTTGTGTATACCTGAATAAATTTATTAAACAAGTCACTGATTTTTTGGGTTATGGTGGGTAATTTACACTATGTATGATAATTGTATGTAGCAGTGTGGTAGTGCAGGTTGGGGTGATCACTTCTCAGCCGATATGTCTGCCTCAAGTATGCAATATAAATGCGCCTTAGACTTTAGTGTTGTGAAGGGCACGCCGTGGAAATTACAACTAACAGAATGTTAAGTTAAACATCACAGATGGTAACTATCGCCTCCATTTTCCATCATAATGATTTGTGTCAAGTAATGAGTAGCCACATTACCAAATATTTTGAAATATTGTTACATGTTCCTGCTGCTGCTGCTGCTGCTGCTATTTCCCTATGTTTGTTAAATAATAATAAATCTATTTCTAGAAGTACGTGATACAACTTATACAGACCATATGTGACACCAGCCAGTGGCGTCGTAAAAGGGGGGGGGTGGCACCCGGGGTGACACCATAGAGCAGTGGTTCCCAAACTTTTTCAGCTTGTTACCCAATTTAACATGCCACATAAAGCATGTTACCCCTTTCACAAAATGTTGTTATTATTGATATATATGGCTAAATTAAAACACTTGAGATATTTTCTTTTATTTATTGTATTTGAACATTGTGCATCTCTAATGACTATTACCAAAGATGTCAAGAACATCAGTGGGATGGATGGAGTTGCATACTTGAAGCTAGTTTAGGAATTCTTGGCTTCATACCAGCTTATGTCTACCTCGGCTGATGCTCACAGATAAACTGACAGTGTGAAATAGAGGCAGCCTCAGGAAGTGAGTGACGCATACTGGACAGGTCGATCTGGGCTACTGAGTGACTTTTGTCCTGAAGCATACTTGTCAAAATACTTTTGGGTTTCCACACACACTTAGCTATATATTTCTTCTTTTCTAATACTGTATATTAGTTTTTGATGTTTATTGTTATTTGGTTTAACTTTATTACTTACTTATAATAGGTTTACTTTACAACTTTATATACTAAGACAAAGTTAACAATAATCCTCATACCGGGTACCGCATTGTTTTCTTGATTTTCAGAATTCATAACTTTTTTTCTGTCACCCCTCCATTACCCCCAAAAAATGGTTAAATTACCCCCAGGGGGTAATTTACCCCCAGTTTGGGAACCACTGCCATAGAGCCTCTAAAGGTGACACTAATGACCAAAACAGTGCTGCAGCAATGCAAGAGAAAATCCTTCGTTTCTCTATAGACTATATGATTACAGAGTATAAATAGGTCTAGATAGGGAAAATCATTGATTTTGACGTGATAGATGATTTTGCAGGATTGAGTTTAGTTAGTTTAATATCTTTATTATGCACCCCATACCCATCCTGTGGGCGGTAGTCAAAAGATTACAAAGGTACATAATGGGTCCAGGGACTGAACCCCAAAGTTATGATAGCTGAACTAGTTACAAAGGTAATGAACTCCACGTAGATATGATCACAATCATGGCAAGTTACAAAGGTAATGAATCAGCCTCACTCCTATACATGGTTACAGTCATGAACAAATTACAAAGTAATGAGCCACTGATACGTCCACACCTGGTCACAATTGTAATGATTTATAAATACAAATATTAAGTGGGTCATACACCCACACGAGCGCGTGCAGGATTGAAAGCCAGGAAATGTAAGATCACAATCACTGAAATGTTACCTGTACTCAAGGTCAAATCGGAACTAGCGTTCCTGATATTGCAATGTTTTTCTTTATTTTTTAATTTTTTTTTCTATTGCATTGTTGAAGATGAATAAATGTAGGATCTGTTGCCTATACTCAAAGTGGTATGTGAGTATCTTTCCTCAATATTGCTACAATTATAAATTTTATCATTAATAAAGTTGAGAAGTATTCTCCTGTTCGGTTTATGGCCCTTAAATGTTCTCATTGCTAAACATTAGTTAGTGGTCATGCAGTAGTGATGTAACTAGAGTTTACTACCCCCCTCCCATCCCCCTGAACTTGGATTTCATATCAGGTGCAGGAACTGATCAACACACAGCAGCATTTTGTTGGGTTATTATTGGTTTAGGTGATTGGTCGTAGAAGATTTGTGCCACAATATGTCACATTAGTGTCGTTTGTGTCTATTTACCCAACATTTTCTTGGATTTAATTGCCACGACGGATAGTGGAGTTTACCTGGAGTTTACCTGGTATGAACTCTCCCACTAGGTATGTTAGGATGGCAATGAAGATATTAAACTAACAGGTCAAATTCACATTCAGATATTTACATTTATCTTCATACTCTAGGAAAGCAATATAGTTTACATGTAATAAGACACTGGTAGGCACAAAAGGGAGCCACTGGTATGCAATGCATTTCGGGATAATTAAAACTGAACTAAGGCACTTCAACTTTGGGTTATCCTAGGTAATTTACACTCGGCAGACGATGCAACATCCCCCCAATGAAAAGCCGGGGTGTCACTAGCACATTAAGAGAAAACAATAAGCGTCAGGGGCCCAAGACTGTTCAATTGCCTCCCAGCATACATAAGGGGGATTACCAATAGACCCCTGGCTGTCTTCAAGCTGGCACTGGACAAGCACCTAAAGTCGGTACCTGACCAGCCGGGCTGTGGCTCGTACGTTGGATTGCGTGCAGCCAGCAGTAACAGCCTGGTTGATCAGGCCCTGATCCACCATGAGGCCTGGTCACAGACCGAGCCGCAGGGGCGTTGACCCCCGGAACTCTCTCTAGGTAAACACTCCAGGCTATGTATGATAATGCGTACCTGTACCTAAATATACTTGCTTACTAAGAATTAAGACTGGTGAATAAGTTCATTCAGGTATACATAAATTATCATGCATAGCAGCATGTGTCGATTACCTAGGATAACCCCCACAAAAAAAAAAAAGTCAGTGACTCATTTCCATTGCGGTCTTTGTATTTCCTTTGTTAAACTATATCATCCTGCATGAGGCACTAAAGGCAGCTCATGCCATCTATCAGGTCACACCATATAAAAATTAAGCACTAAACCCACAAGAGATGTCAAATACGCAAGCCCAACATCCAGGAGTGTTTTCAACGAGTCCATGGACACTGTTCATTAGAATTTTTCTTTTATATTTTATTTAAAACTCGGGTACAAAAATATATGGGTACATAATCAATATGTAACAAGATACAGGCAGTGAACAATAATCAACTGTAATTACATAAATACTGAAGAAGCACATATATAATGACAGAACTGGCTGCTGCACTCAAATCAAACACCGCTTGTACGTACTGTGCTTCACATGAAAAGATGGTCATATAAAAAACGATAGAACCTACCCAGTAATGCTTACACTCTTCCCCCATGAAAACGTGCCACTTTCACCTTAGCATACAGTGACAAATCTCTTATACTTATACATTTATAAAGCATTAAAAACTTCAATGACAAAATATATAAACACAATCCAGCCAGCTAAACGGCTGACACTATAATACAAGGAATGTCTTAACATGACGGCTCACATCCACCATACAACACAACCCACACTAACCCTCATATACCCTATGGTAATAATCAATAAACAGTCACTGATGGTAATTAGCGTCTTATAATATATATCACCCTAAAAAAACACGCTATATACATAAACCTACCACAATAATAAATAAATTTACACATTGCAGTGCAGTGCAGTGCAGCCAGCAGCAACAGCCTGGTTGATCAGGCTCTGATCCACCAGGAGGCCTGGTCACAGACCGGGCCGCGGGGGCGTTGACCCCCGGAACTCTCTCCAGGTAAACTCCTGCAGACAGATTATTTACACTGCCGGAGATAATCTATACATCACATCCTACAGAGAATGGACAACATTAGACATCTAAAATAATATGACATGTGTTTCGCATGACCTGCTATTGCAGAGATTACTTACACTCCTACCAAAATGAAAACTGACCAGTTTCACCTGGCTATACACAAGATCAAAAACTCATTCACTTGAACATATATAATGAAAATGTGAAAAAACATCTGTCACAATATATAAGCAAGAACACCCCAGGCAAGATCTTACATTATATACAATACCAAAACGTTCCACTAGTTAAAAAACAGGTATGAATGCCTCATTATTATGACAAGTTACATTGCTCATATATAGGTAGACATGTATAATTACAGGTTAAAATATGCTTATATACTAACATGCTTATGTACATCCTTACAAAACATGAAGGAATCCTTAGATAAATTATAATCATCGGTGTTCACAATAACACCAAGACATTACATTGAATATCACATTGAATATCACCTCAACATCCTTTCCTCACACAATTCCACACACTCACACAATCGACCTCTGCAACACCCCCCCCCATGGGAAGGCCAGCCCGTTCATGCCCCTGACCGCTTATAAAGACCATTAATCCCTCAAAAGAAAGTCCCTGTAGCCCTCCGAGAAATCCCTCTCCCACCTCCTACCATATATTTCCCTGTTGCGACACTTTGTTCTATAAAAGGATGCTGCTATGGCCATCCTACGTTCCTCCGCCCCTTTGTCTCTCATTGCCCATGATATATATACACGAAATTAACCACTAAGTAAGCCACTGCCCTTTGAACCTTTACCCCTACATCTAAACTGAGCGCTCTCAAAACCGACAACCCTTACCTTTGTAACTAGTTCAGCTATCATAACTTTGGGGTCCAGTCACTGGACCCATTATGTACCTTTGTAATCTTTTGACTACCGCCCACAGGATGGGTATGGGGTGCATAAAGATATTAAACTAAAGTGAGTGAGTGAGTGTGTGTGTGTGTGTGTGTGTGTGTGTGTGTGTGTGTGTGTGTGTGTGTGTGTGTGTGTGTGTGTGTGTGTGTGTGTGTGTGTGTGTGTGTGGTGTGTGTGTGTGTGTGTGTGTGTGTGTGTGTGTGTGTGTGTGTGTGTGTGTGTGTGTGTGTTGTGTGTGTGTGTGTGTGTGTGTGTGTGTGTGTGTGTGTGTGTGTGTGTGTGTGTGTGTGTGTGTGTGTGTGTGTGTGTGTGTGTGTTGTCTGTCTGTCTGTCTAACAATCAATATTTGCACCAATAACTCATTACAGTTGTGACCGCGTATGGAAGTGTGAATTGCTCATTACTCTATAATTTGTTCATGATTGTAGCCAAAGTATAAACGTAAGTAACCATTCTACAGAATTCATTACCTTTGTAACTTGTGAGCTCATTACCTTTGTACCTAGTTCAGCTATCAAAACTTTGGGGGCCCAGTCCCTGGACCCATTACGTACCTCTGTAATCTGTAAATACCTTTGTAACTTGTCATGATTGTGACCAGACTTACCTGGAGTTCATTACCTTTGTAAATTGTGAGTTCATTACCTTTGTAAATTGTGAGTTCATTACCTTTGTAAATTGTGAGTTCATTACCTTTGTAAATTGTGAGTTCATTACCTCTGTAACTTGCTCAGCTATCAAAACTTTGGAGTCCAGTCCCTGGACCAATTATGTACCTCTGTAATCTTTTGACTACCGCCCACAGGATGGGTATGGGGTGCATAATAAACATATTAAACTAACTAACTAACCTTTTCCCCCCCCCACATACCGGATTACTTTTCCTAACCATTCCCGCACAACCCCTAGGCTTTCACAAAAATAAACTACATGAAAAGCTGATTCATCTACCCAACAAACCTGACACTCCCCACCCTCCCTTATTCGCCTATTTCGTAAAACCCCAGACGGCAATATTCCATGAAGAAACCTATACATTACCTCCCTCACGCGTGGCCGGATGCGTAACCCTTTTAATCGACCCCAAATGTCTTCCCATGCGTACATCGGGTACACTCCTTCCGTTGCCACTGCCACCCTAGGCCATAACTTCCTCTCCATGAACCCTACCCGCATGTTTCTCGGATCTCTGACCATCATCAATAGACACAACAACTCCTCACCATCTCTCAAATCCTGTCCCTTCCACCATCTCCCAAGATCTCCCTGCAGCATCCCCAACCCTCCACTCCCCTCCCCCCGAGCCCTTAGCAACCCATGTTTCACATATACACACTTCAACCTTCTTTCCAAATGAATTAACCCCAGCCCTCCCAAGGCCACCGGAAGTGTTACCACCTCTCTTTTCAACCAATCACATCCCGAACCCCAGATAAAACGGAAAACTCTGCTCAACAATCTCCGGACATCCCCATACACCAAAGGGTACAAAGCTGCTACATGCCATATTTTGCTGTACAAAAGCACATTGACCACAATGACCCTCTGGTGTAGCGTAAGATGTGTCGGCCGTAATCCTGACAATCTTCCCAATACCCTAACTACCACACCCTTTGAATTATTCTCCCTCGCCATCTGAGCATTACCCATATACACAACTCCACAAATTTTCACCCGGTCCACGACACACCACCTCATCCCCCCACCCCCGCCCTCCCGCCCATCCCAATCACCCAATCTCATGAGTTTTGATTTATGCACATTCACAGCCATACCTGTTGCCATCCCAAAAACATCTATAACTCTCTTCAGACCCTCCAAGCCCTCCCTCCCACTCACTAGGACAGTTGTGTCATCAACATAACCTATGATACCGGGACTCCCACCTCCAAAACTAGGGAGGCCAAGCCCATGATGACACTCGTCAGGTCACTTGTTCTATCTAGGCTGGAATATTGCTGCACTCTAACAGCACCTTTCAAGGCAGGTGAAATTGCTGACCTAGAAAATGTACAGAGAACCTTCACGGCGCGCATAACGGAGATAAAACACCTCAATTACTGGGAGCGCTTGAGGTTCCTAAAACTGTATTCCCTGGAACGCAGGCGGGAGAGATACATGATTATATACACCTGGAAAATCCTAGAGGGACTAGTACCGAACTTGCACACGAAAATCTCTCACTACGAAAGCAAAGACTTGGCAGACGATGCAACATCCCCCCAATGAAAAGCAGGGGTGTCACTAGCACGTTAAGAGACCATACAATAAGTGTCAGGGGCCCGAGACTGTTCAACTGCCTCCCAGCATACATAAGGGGGATTACCAACAGACCCCTGGCAGTCTTCAAGCTGGCACTGGACAAGCACCTAAAGTCAGTTCCTGACCAGCCGGGCTGTGGCTCGTACGTTGGTTTGCGTGCAGCCAGCAGCAACAGCCTGGTTGATTAGGCTCTGGTCCACCAGGCCGCCTGGTCACAGACCGGGCCGCGGGGGCGTTGACCCCCGGAACTCTCTCCAGGTAATTACTGCCTGTCTGATAACCATTAATGTTTAACATAGTAAAACTATCTTTATTTTCTTTAATCAATATTTCTTACATATTAACATGATGACTAACAATTTGTTTACATGGAAATCTATCTGGATCACATGGCACAAGTTACTTGGATCAAGAGACCTTCCCTAAGTTTTTTTTCAAAAACGGAAAAAAATAGCCCAGAACTGCATACACCTTTATGGGTTACGTAACGCCTAGTGCGAGAGTTATTGTTTGATCAGAGGAAGGGGAGGAGCTCCAGTTCCTCGCATCAAAACCCCTTCACTAAATTCAATCACCTCCCTCCCTCACCCTCCCTTCAAGACCCCAAAGAAAATTAAAACTTAAATAATTTAGTGACCAAACTGGTGGCGGGGACCAGGAGCTGCAGGTTAACTTTGCTGTTGTACTTAAAAAAACGTCAATAGACAATATTTACATTATTTAGGTGTATTAAGAGGCTGAGGAAGCGGTAAAGCCGGAGGGGGCCAGGAAGGGGAGCAACACGTCTCTCTTGTACGACCATGGAAGGTTAACTGACCTTTAGTGACCATGAGGTTAGTCACTGTCCTGAACTTCACTGTAACACTATCACTGATAACCTGACTAACTTTGACTACCACCACTAGCTGGCACTACTACACCACCACTACCTCCACTAGATGGCACTACTACACCATCTCTATCAGTATTACTCATGGTGAAGCGCCCAACCCGTGGGGGTCATGCACCGCCTGGGAGGACAAGTTCACTCCCAGGTGGTATAGATCACATTCCTTTGATCAGGAGTCCCTTACCACCACCTTCAAGGAACCTCTCACAGGCCAACATCTTACACCAGAGTACTAGTGGTACTATTGTACACTTGACTCCTCATGAAGGGCAGATTATTGTACCACTAGTATTCTATATGAAGGGCAGGTTATTGTACCACTAGTACTCTACATGAAGGGCAGATTATTGTACCATTAGTACTCTATATTAAGGCCAGATTATTGTACCACTAGTACTTTACATGAAAGCCAGACTGTTTTACCAAAGTACTCTACATGAAGGGTAGATTCATTGTACCATTAGTACTCTCATGAAGGGAAGACTATTGTACCACTAGTACTCTACATGAAAGCCAACGTTTTACCACAGTACTTACATGAAGGGTAGATTATTGTACCATTAGTACTCTACATGAAGGGAAGACTTATTGTACCACTAGTACTCTACATGAAAGGCAGACTGTTTACCACAAGTACTCTACATGAAGGGTAGATTATTGTACCATTAGTACTCTACATGAAGGGAAGACTATTGTACCACTAGTACTCTACATGAAAGCCAGACTGTTTTACCACAAGTACTCTACATGAAGGGTAGATTATTGTACCATTAGTACTCTACATGAAGGGAAGACTATTGTACCACTAGTACTCTACATGAAAGCCAGACTGTTTTACCACAAGTACTCTACATGAAGGGTAGATTATTGTACCATTAGTACTCTACATGAAGGGAAGACTATTGTACCACTAGTACTCTACATGAAAGCCAGACTGTTTTACCACAAGTACTCTACATGAAGGGTAGATTATTGTACCATTAGTACTCTACATGAAGGGAAGACTATTGTACCACTAGTACTCTACATGAAAGGTAGATTATTTTACCACAAGCACTCTACATAAAGGGTAGATTTTACCATTAGTATTCTACATGAAAGGAAGATTATTTTACCACTAATACTCTACATAAAGGGAAGATTATTGTACCACTAGTACTCTACATAAAGCGCAAATTGTTGTACCACTAGTACTCTACATGAAGGGCAGATTATTTTAACATTCAAGGAAGTGCTAAGCCCGTACGGGTTATAGTAATAATAAATTGGCCTATGAGTCGTACTCATTTTTCATCATATACAGTATTATATTCATGAGGAGAGTTAATCCGGTGGGAATAAACCTATTTAGGGCTGTTTCTGTTAGCTTATGGGTCAGAGTTAAATTCATGTGGGAAATTTAAGCCATTAGGAAAAGGTCTATTTAGGGGTGTTTCTGATAGCTTATGGGTCAGTATTATGGAGAGAGTTAAGCCAGTAGGGATAGGCCTATTTATAGGTGTTCCTGCTAACCTATGGGTCAGTACTATAGGGAGTTAAGCCAGTAGAAATAGGTCTATTGAGAGGTGTTTCTGCTAGCCTATGGGTCAGTATTACATTCATGGAGGAGACTCAATAAGATAGGTACAGATAAAACAGTTTAGATAAGCAGCTTGGGCTTCCAGACAGCGCTGTATGACCCTTGTTGTCTTTTAATTGAAATAATAATAAATAGGTTACCATGGAAAGTTTTGAGCAAACAGAAACAGGGCTAAATATACCTATCCCTGCTGGTATTAAGGTCAATCACAAGCAGTTTCATGATAATGCTTGCAGACGTAATTCTTACCAGTATTATTATTATAACAAAATCAAGTGCTAAACCTACTAGGGTCATACAGAGCTGCGTAATTCCTATCAGCCCTCTAAGAAAACCCAAGTCAGGGATTAGTTCAGGTTAACCTATGGAGGCCTCTAGTCTGTAAAACCTTTCTCTCAGGAGCTTGTGTACACCCTCAGAAGAGCCCTGTATCCTACTAGGATCCCAACTATGTTACCAGTTTACAGCCTTATTAGAGTCCTCTCTCCTACCAGGATCCCAGCTATGTCACTTGTGTACACCCTCAGTAGAGCCCTCTATCCTACCAGGATCCCAGCTATGTCATCTGTGTACACCCTTGGTAGAGCCCTCTATCCTACCAGGATCCCAGCTATGTCATCTGTGTACACCCTCAGTAGAGCCCTCTATCCTACCAGGATCCCAGCTATATCACCTGTGTACACCCTTGGTAGAGCCCTCTATCCTGCCAGGATCCCAGCTACATCGCCTGTATACACCCTTGGTAGAGCCCTCTATCCTACCAGGATCCCAGCTGTCACCTCCGTACACCTTTGGTAGAGCCCTCTATCCTACCAGGATCCCAGCTGTGCATCTGGTAGGGTCAAGCACCCCTGTGAAGCCCCCTACCAAGATCCCGGCTATGTCACTGATACGAGGTCATAGACCCCTGTAAAGCCCCTCTACCAAGATCCCAGCTATGTCCCTGGTAGAGGTCATAGACCCCTGTGAAGCCCCTCTACTAAGAACGCGGCTATGTCACTGGTAGGGGTCATAGACCCCTGTGAAGCCCCTCTACCAAGATCCCAGCTATGTCTCTGGTAGGGGTCATAGACCCCTGTAAAGGCCCTCTACCAAAATCCTAACTATGTTCCTGGTAGGGGTCATAGAGCCCTGTAAAGCCCCTCTACCAAGACCCCGGCAATGTCACTGGTAGGGGTCATGGGTCATACACTGATATGGGATCATACACTGGTAGGGGGTCATACATTGGTAGGGATGTCATACACTGGTAGGGGGTCATACACTGGTGCGGAGTCATACACTGGTTGGGGTCATGCGTCATACAGATACGGGGGTCATACACTGGTAGGGGGTCATACACTGGTAGGGGGTCATACACTGGTAGGGGGTCATACACTGATAGGGGGTCATACACTGGTAGGGGGTCATACACTTTTACGGGGTCATACACCTTTATGGGGTCATACACTGGTATGGGGTCATACACTGGTGGGGGTCATACACTGGTAGGGATCATAGGTCAGACACTGGTAGGGGTCATGGATCATACACTGGTAGGGAGTCATACACTGGTATGGGGTCATATACTGGTAGGGGTCATGGGTTATACACTGGTAGGGGGTCATACACTGGTACGGGGTCATACACTGATAGGGGTCATATACTGGTAGGGGTCATGGGTCATACACTTCATAAAATGGAAAACAGTCAGGCTTGATTCAAGGCACTGAAGCATAGGCCCAATTCCTTAGATCAAGAGCCCCTCACATCAAGGAACCTCCCTTGAAGAAGGGGGGGTAACTGGAATATTATTCTAATAAAAAACAAGCGCTAAACCCACAAGGGTCATACAGCGCTGTCTTGAATTCTATTAATCAGGAGAAAATGCAAACCCCATAGGAGGTCATATAGCATCTTATTCCTTGGATTAAGAACCCTTTAATAACATCAAGGTACCAGTCTTCAAGATAATGATTTTAAGTGGTAAACCCGTATGGGTGGTGCACCACTGCCCAGCCTTCAAAACTTCCTACACATTCAACTATTTTTTTTAAACTGGAGACATAAGTAGTATGTTGGTACACTATTATTACATTGATGGGGAGCACTAAACCCACTGGGGTCATAGTGACTCGAGGAATGGAACAAGGCAAGAGTTTAGTCAGGTAATAGTTCCATCAGCAAAAGGATGATACATTTCAACATCTTGTAAAAGCCCCAACATCATAGATTATCTTCCCAAGTCAGTATCTTTATTAATATCACTGGTAATCTGCTTTATTAAAATAAGGGGAAGTGCTAAAGTCCAAAGGGGTCATACAGCACATGGGTAATGGGAGGCTCTCGTTCAATACAAGAAAAGGATATGTTCACCTCCTTGGATCAAAACTTTTCGTCATTAAAACACCTCACTAGGTGCACAAACATAGCTCAATATGAGGAAGGAAATTTTATTACCACTGCATTCATGGATAAGAACTAAACCCAGAATGGGAGAATGGGAGCCATTCAGGTAAGATCCAGTTCCTTGCATCAAAAACCCCTCACTGGCATCAAGGCACCTCTTGTAAGAAGTTTCTGTCCTAAGTCACAGTTATTAATGTCTTCAAATATTGATATTTTAACTTTTAGTCTCCAGAGTTCAGTAATAATGATTCATAACTTTGAATACTATCCTGTCAGGAGTAATACAGGCACTTCTCCCTTAACGATGGGGTTGCATTCCTAAGAGCAGGTAAGTGAATTGGTCGTTAAGAGAGGAGCATACTATACTGGTAGTGAGTTTGTGTCAACCATCTAGATATTTTTTTAATGTTACCTTTGCACCATTTATTTAATAATTAGTATATTTTTAAATGTTTGAAAAGTAGTGTACTGTATACTGTAATAAACAGAATAGAGGAAATCAGCTCTTAATATAAATTACTTATTTATTAATTTGAACATGATACAGAGAAGTACAAAGGAATACAGTTATTAAAGTGCAGCATGCCAAAGCCCCTTGTATGCAGAGCATTATGGGCAGCTTAAAATTAACTGAAGATTAACTAAGCAATGATATATTCAGTGGTAAAACATTATTGTAAACAGATAACAATTTAGCACAAATGAGTATTACGTTTGCATACTGGTTGGAGAGCTTACCTGGAGTATACCTGTAGAGGGTTTTGGGGGTCAATGCCCCCATGGCTCGGTCCGAGACCAGCCCTCATGGTGGGTCAGAGCACGATCAACCAGGCTGTTACTGCTGGTCACACAAACTGAAGTACAAACCACAGCCCGGCTGGTCAGGTATGTACTGACTTTAGGTGCCTGTTCAGTGCCTTCTTCAAGACTGCCAGGGGTCTATTGGTAATCCCCCTTATATATATACTGGGAGGCAGTTGGACAGTCTTGGGCCCCTGACACCTATTGCGTTGTCTCTCATTGGGAGAATGTTGCATTTACTGCCGAGTCTTTTGCCTTCATAGGGAGTGATTTTCATGTGCAAGTTTGGTACTAATCCCTCTAGGATATGTGAAGACATTCACTTCTTTCAAACTCCCTCCTGCCAATACTCCCAGATATGTCTAGACATTCACTTTCTTCATACTCCCAGATATGTCAAGACATTCACTTTCTTCATACTCCCAGATATGTCAAAACATTCACTTCCTTCATACTTCCTCCTGCCAATACTCACAGATATGTCAAGACATTCACTTCCTTCATACTTCCTCCTGCCAATACTCCCAGATATGTCAAGACATTCACTTCCTTCATACTTCCTCCTGCCAATACTCCCAGATATGTCAAGACATTCACTTCCTTCATACTTCCTCCTGCCAATACTCCCAGATATGTCAAGACATTTACTTTCTTCATACTCCCAGATATGTCAAGACATTCACTTCCTTCATACTCCCAGATATGTCAAGACATTCACTTTCTTCATACTCCCAGATATGTCAAGACATTCACTTCCTTCATACTTCCTCCTGCCAATACTCCCAGATATGTCAAGACATTCACTTTCTTCATACTCCCTCCTGCCAATACTCCCAGATATGTCAAGACATTCACTTCCTTCATACTCCCTCCTGCCAATGTGAAATCCCATCAGTACTTATACTCACAAATTCATCCACCAACCTTTGCAAATTCTCTCCACAATCTCCCAAAAGCGGTGTCATTGGGAAAAAAAAAAACTGTGGCAAATCCCAGTTTGCATTTGATTCTATATATTTTAATGCTACACTTCTCCCCAACACCCAAGCATTCACTTCTCTTACAACACCATCTACAAATACTATGTTAATCATGGTGACATCATGCATCCCTCTCTGAAACCTACTTTTACTGCATAATAATCTTTCTCTCTCTTCCAGTATGGCTGGAAAACATTAGGGACGTGTTTCCATAAGACACTTGCTGTCTCTGTTCACCCATCAGTGTAAAATGGGTACCTGGGTGTTAGTCGACTGGTGTGGGTTGCATCCTAGGACAAAACTGACCAAATCTGCCCGAAATGCACAGCATAACAAGTGGCTTTCTATGTAGTAGTATGTCACTGACATCAGCTAGGACTGTATACCATGTACATGTACTTGTAGTAAATAAAGATATTATATTATTATTATTATTCTTATTATTATTATTATTGGTAGTAGTAGTAGTATTACATACCCTAACCAGATTATATCAGATTATATACCCATTTAATTACTGAATGTTCATTAATGGTTTCTATCACACACTGATATTAAACATTACCTAATTTGTTTCATAATAGCATTGTTACTTAGGTACAAGGCAGTGAGAAATATTTAACATTTATAACAGTAACCTCAAATCTATCTACAGGGGCATTTACTTAAACAATGATTTATGTTTTCCTCTGAAGGAGAGGTGAGGACATTTGCATTTTTAAACTGTAGAACATCAGTGTCCCTCTGGCAAGACAGAGATGGTGTGAGTGATGGTGAAAGTGTTTCTCATTTCTGGGGTCACCCTACTACAGTAGGAGACAGCCAGTGTGTTAACAACAATATCTCAAAACACAACAAATCTTGTTATGTACAACAGTAATGTGTAAATGTACATTAGAAATAGTGTACATATATAATACATGTCTGCGGTATATACATGTAATCAATTTACTATAAATGCCATAGGTACATAAGAAATATGATAAATAACACAAAACATTAGGAACAGACACAGTAAAAAATATTGTTTTTATTCACAAGCCAAAAACTCACAGGTAGAATAATACAGTGGTCGGCACTTTAGCGACTGCTGCAAACACTTAAGTCACGCATGACCACATACGGTGTTCCTGGACTTACGATGGGGTTACGTTCCAATGAACTCATCATAACTTGAAAATATCATAAGTCAAATATAAATGTGATATAATAATTATAAAAGTAAATAAATAACTACTGTCACTAAATAAGTAAATATACAAATAATTACATGTATTGTAACTATCTAAATACCAGTACTGATAAGTAATTAAATCAAAACAAGTTTTTTCTTAACACATCAGCTGTTTCCCACCAAGGTAGGGCGACCTGTTATAGAAAAAACACTTTCATTATCATTAACTCCATCACTGTCTTGCCAGAGGAGTGCCTATACTACAGTTATAAAACTGCAAATTATCAACAGGCACTTTACGTCCCACCTCTAGAACTTAAGTCCGGCCTGCCAGTTTCCCTGAATCCTTCATAAATGTTACCTTGCTCACACTCCAACAGCCCATCAATACAAGTTAATCCTATCGATAAATGTACAGTACTGTAGGATGGTGATATTTTGAAATATTCTAAGTTGAGCCATCGTAAAGCATGGAGCATCTGTAGACATGCAGTTTACTGGGAAAATGACCATAATGTTATCCATTAACTTTTCCATTGTATTCTCTTCCTCCATTATTAATCAATGTTTGTCTTGTCAGGATGCTGGCATCAATGTTCGGATCACCCTGCAAACTGCAATGCCCACACCTTTCTTTCACCCTGCATCTTGCTTGCAGGACTCAAGTTTGGCAAAGCAATTCTCCCAAATCTTCAAGCCTCAAATTCAGTTAACATACTACTACTGGTTTGAGTAATATAAGATTCATTTTGATTTTTAACCTAGCGCAGGGTTAGCCACCCAGGATAACCCAATTAAGTCAGTGCTTCATCGATGACTTTGTGTTATTTCCAGTGTGGTCCTTGAATCTTGTCCCCCAGGATGCAACCCCCACTAGTCGACTAACACCCAGGTACCTACTTAATGGTAGGTGAAGAGGGACAGCAGGTGTAAAGAAACTTGCCCAATGTTTCCACCCAGGCCGACTGGTTACTGAACCACAGACACCCAGTGTATGAGGCAAGAGCATTGCCAACCATGTACAGAAAGGACGTGCATTGCTTATACAGTTCTAATTAATTTAATATACCTCTTCATGATTTTTCTTTTTAACTCTGTATCATACTTGGTGGCAAAGTTTGTCTTGAGCTGGACACAGTGAAGACAGCAGAAAATGTCTTAACCTTGCTTGCACTGCTCTGGTCTGCAACTCTGCAACTGAGGAATGCTGTTTAATGCATGCTCTTTTCTGAAATATATGTGTAATACAAATATGATGAATAATACAGATATGATGTATAATACAAATATGATGAAGGTATCAAACAAGTTAGGTAAAGAAAAATTGGATATTACATTGGATGCAGGGAGTATGGAAGACGTGAATGTGTTCAGATATTTGGGAACAGACTTGTCAGCAGATGGGTTTATGAAGGATGAGGTAAACCATATAACTAATGAAGGAAAAAGGGTGGGTGGTGCACTGAAGTATCTGTGGAGACAGAGAATGTTATCCAAGGAGGCAAAGAAGGGAATATATGAGAGTACAGCCAGCCTCTCCTCACTTAGCGACAAACTTGCTTACCAATGCCTTGGACTTATGACGAGCTCTCTGACCAGTATTTCTTCAATTCTGTTTATTACAATGTACAGTACACCGCTGTATAAACATTTAAAAATGCAGTGGAACCTTGAGTTACGAACTTAATTTGTTCCAGAAGGCTGTTCGAGTGCCAATACCAAATGAATTTGTTCCCATAAGGAATAATGTAAATTAGATTAGTCCATTTCAGACCCCCAAAAATACACTTACAAAAGCACTTACATAAATACTTATTTATTTATTTATTTATTTATTTAGTAATTTTAGCATACATACAGAGGTACAAAAAAATACAGGTAAGAGCAGCATGCCAAAGCCACTTATATGCATAGCATTACAGGCTGGCTTAAAATTAACTTAAGATTAACTAAGCAATGATGAAATCAGTGATAAAACATTATTGTAAACAGATAACTATAAAGCACAAATGAGTATTACAAAGACAGGTCATATGGTTGCATGCATTGCTGTACATTCAGTCAAATGGAGTATTCTGTTAGGTAGTGTATTTAGAAAAATAACAAAGTTAGATTGGGTCCTAGGTTTAACATTTGTGTGATATAATTGTGAGTAACATATAGCATATACAATTTATAAGGTTCAGTTATTCAGTATTTATTTGGTTTTGAGTGAGTAAGTGATCTTTGAGAAGAGACTTGAATTTATAAACAGGTAGTGTTTCTTTTATATTTACAGGTAATGAATTCCAGATTTTAGGGCCTTTTATGTGCATTGAGTTTTTGCATAGCGTGAGATGGACACGAGGAAGATAAGATAACCTGGAGTTTACCTGGAGAGAGTTTCGGGGGTCAACGCCCCCGCGGCCCGGTCTCTGACCAGGCCTCCTGGTGGATCAGCGCCTGATCAACCAGGCTGTTGCTGCTGGCTGCACGCAAACCAACGTACGAGCCACAGCCCGGCTGATCAGGAACTGACTTTAGGTGCTTGTCCAGTGCCAGCTTGAAGACTGCCAGGGGTCTGTTGGTAATCCCCCTTATGTGTGCTGGGAGGCAGTTGAACAGTCTCGGGCCCCTGACACTTATTGTATGGTCTCTTAACGTGCTAGTGACACCCCTGCTTTTCATTGGGGGGATGGTGCATCGTCTGCCAAGTCTTTTGCTTTCGTAGTGAGTGATTTTCGTGTGCAAGTTCGGTACTAGTCCCTCTAGGATTTTCCAGGTGTATATAATCATGTATCTCTCCCTCCTGCGTTCCAGGGAATACAGGTTTAGAAACCTCAAGCGCTCCCAGTAATTGAGGTGTTTTATCTCCGTTATGCGCGCCGTGAAAGTTCTCTGTACATTTTCTAGGTCGGCAATTTCACCTGCCTTGAAAGGTGCTGTTAGAGTGCAGCAATATTCCAGCCTAGATAGAACAAGTGACCTGAAGAGTGTCATCATGGGCTTGGCCTCCCTAGTTTTGAAGGTTCTCATTATCCATCCTGTCATTTTTCTAGCAGATGCGATTGATACAATGTTATGGTCCTTGAAGGTGAGATCCTCCGACATAATCACTCCCAGGTCTTTGACGTTGGTGTTTCGCTCTATTTTGTGGCCAGAATTTGTTTTGTACTCTGATGAAGATTTAATTTCCTCATGTTTACCATATCTGAGTAATTGAAATTTCTCATCGTTGAACTTCATATTGTTTTCTGCAGCCCACTGAAAGATTTGGTTGATGTCCGCCTGGAGCCTTGCAGTGTCTGCAATGGAAGACACTGTCATGCAGATTCGGGTGTCATCTGCAAAGGAAGACACGGTGCTGTGGCTGACATCCTTGTCTATGTCGGATATGAGGATGAGGAACAAGATGGGAGCTAGTACTGTGCCTTGTGGAACAGAGCTTTTCACCGTAGCTGCCTCGGACTTTACTCTGTTGACGACTACTCTCTGTGTTCTGTTAGTGAGGAAATTATAGATCCATCGACCGACTTTTCCTGTTATTCCTTTAGCGCGCATTTTGTGCGCTATTACGCCATGGTCACACTTGTCGAAGGCTTTTGCAAAGTCTGTATATATTACATCTGCATTCTTTTTGTCTTCTAGTGCATTTAGGACCTTGTCGTAGTGATCCAGTAGTTGAGACAGACAGGAGCAACCTGTTCTAAACCCATGTTGCCCTGGGTTGTGTAACTGATGGGTTTCTAGATGGGTGGTGATCTTGCTTCTTAGGACCCTTTCAAAGATTTTTATGATATGGGATGTTAGTGCTATTGGTCTGTAGTTCTTTGCTGTTGCTTTACTGTCCCCTTTGTGGAGTGGGGCTATGTCTGTTGTTTTTAGTAACTGAGGGACGACCCCCGTGTCCATGCTCCCTCTCCATAGGATGGAAAAGGCTCGTGATAGGGGCTTCTTGCAGTTCTTGATGAACACAGAGTTCCATGAGTCTGGCCCTGGGGCAGAGTGCATGGGCATGTCATTTATCGCCTGTTCGAAGTCATTTGGCGTCAGGATAACATCGGATAGGCTTGTGTTAATCAAATTTTGTGGCTCTCTCATAAAAAAATTAATTTTGATCTTCGACTCTCAGTCTGGTTAGCGGCTTGCTAAAAACTGAGTCATATTGGGACTTGAGTAGCTCACTCATTTCCTTGCTGTCATCTGTGTAGGACCCATCTTGTTTAAGTAGGGGCCCAATACTGGACGTTGTTCTCGATTTTGATTTGGCATAGGAGAAGAAATACTTTGGGTTTCTTTCGATTTCATTTATGGCTTTTAGTTCTTCCCGCGATTCCTGACTCCTAAAGGATTCTTTTAGCTTAAGTTCGATGCTTGCTATTTCTCTGACCAGTGTCTCCCTGCGCATTTCAGATATATTGACCTCTTTTAGCCGCTCTGTTATTCTTTTCCGTCGCCTGTAAAGGGAGCGCCTGTCTCTTTCTATTTTACATCTACTCCTCCTTTTTCTTAGAGGAATAAGCCTTGTGCATACATCGAGTGCCACCGAGTTAATCTGTTCTAGGCATAAGTTGGGGTCTGTGTTGCTTAGTATATCTTCCCAGCTTATATCGGTTAGGACTTGGTTTACTTGGTCCCACTTTATGTTTTTGTTATTGAAGTTGAATCTGGTGAATGCTCCCTCGTGACTAGTCTCATTTTGTCGGTCTGGGGCTCCACGCATACATGTCTGAACCTCAATTATGTTGTGATCTGAGTATATTGTTTTTGATATGGTGACATTTCTTATCAGATCATCATTGTTAGTGAAGATGAGGTCTAGTGTATTCTCCAGTCTAGTAGGCTCTATTATTTGCTGGTTTAAATTGAATTTTGTGCAGAGATTTAAAAGCTCGTGTGAGTGTGAGTTTTCATCAGAGCTGCCTCCTGGTGTTATTACTGCAACAATATTATTTGCTATATTCCTCCATTTTAGGTGCCTTAAGTTGAAGTCCCCCAGGAGCAAGATGTTGGGTGCAGGAGCTGGAAGATTTTCCAGACAGTGGTCAATTTTTAACAGCTGTTCCTGGAATTGCTGGGATGTTGCATCCGGAGGCTTGTAGACTACCACAATGACTAGGTTTTGGTTCTCGACCTTTACTGCTAAAACTTCCACTACATCATTTGAGGCATTAAGCAGTTCTGTGCAAACAAGTGACTCTGCAATGTACAGGCCAACCCCCCCCTTTTGCCTGTTCACTCTGTTCGGATTTTTAACCCCGGGGGGTTAGCCACCCAGGATAACCCATGAAAGTCAGTGCGTCATCGAGGACTGTCTAACTTATTTCCATTGGGGTCCTTAATCTTGTCCCCCAGGATGCGACCCACACCAGTCGACTAACACCCAGGTACCTATTTGCTGCTAGGTGAACAGGACAACAGGTGTAAGGAAACGTGTCGAAATGTTTCTACCCGCCGGGAATCGAACCCGGGCCCTCCGTGTGTGAAGCGGGAGCTTTAGCCACCAGGCCACCGGGCCACCAAGAGTGATCTGTGCCTTGTGTTATGGTCATGTGTTCTGTTGAGGTTGGCAAGGAGATGTTTGAGGGGAGGGTTAATATCAGAGTTAAGTGTTCTATGTATGTAATAGGTGCAGTAATAAGTATGGATGTTTTGTATGGTGAGTAGGTTGAGTGTTTTGAATATTGGTGGAGTGTGCTGCCTGTAGTGAGAATTTGTTATCATTCTAACTGCAGCCTTTTGTTGGGTAATTAGTGGTCTGAGATGGTTAATTGTTGTTGAGCCCCATGCACAAATTCCATAGGTGAGATAGGGGTAAATAAGAGAGTGATAAAGGGCCAGGAGGGCTGACTGTGGAACATAGTACCGTATCTTCGATAGTATGCCTACAGTCTTGGTAATCAGTCCCTCAACTTGGAATCGATGTGTTCAGTCGATCACATCGATTCCAGGTTGAGGGACTGATTACCTCAAACTTTTCCTCTCCTTACCCATTTCTACTTTGTATTGGACTGATGAAGCCACTGTGTGGCAAAACGTTTCTTCAATAAAGATTCCCATGTGTTGCATAAGTGTCTCAATTCTTCAACTTGTCAGTTTTCTAAACCATTCATCACATTTACATAATTCTTCGAGTTGGGAGCTGTTTGAAACTCGAGGTACCACTGTATACCAGAAATGTTATAAATGGTGTAAAGGTGACATTAAAACAATATCAAAGACCGTTTATGCAAATCCACTACCATTATAGTATGCTCCTCGTTCAGCAACGAATTCGTTTACCGACGGTAAACAAATTCATTGCTAAGTGAGGAGAGGCTGTGTAGTGGTGTAATCTAACACATGCAGCTAGGAGGATTGGTAAAGCATACCATGAAGGTAGAACCCCAGACCTGTTCAGAACATTCCAAGCTGCACTAAAAAATGCAAGGAATAGAAAGCAAGAACTTAGGCAACAGGAATGGGAACAATTTGTTAGTGTATTAAATAGGTCCACCCCTTTAAGTTTGGCTTGGAAAGGTACAAGTAAAATAACCAGGAAAAAGACTGGCAATGTTGCTCATCCCTTTCCTCTCGAAAAAGCAAATGACCTCATAAATGACTGGTCCAAAACATCCAGGCATGAAAACCTTCCATCTCATATTAGAAAAAATTTAGAGAGTGCTTCTGAAGAAATGTTGAAACTGATTAATTTTATGAGCCAAAATGTTGATGAGAGTGATTGCCTCTTCACCGAGTATGAATTAGATAATGCACTAACTGAAGGTCGATCAACTGCTCCTGGGGAGGATGGTATAACCTATAAAACTTCTCAAAACTTTAAGGCACGTGCCTGATAACCCTTTGTTGGCACTGTACAATACCAGTTACATTGAGTGAGTTCTTCCTACTTCCTGGACCAATAGTCTCATTGTGCCTATCCCTAAGCCCCAACAGCCTGATACATTTAGACCGATCTCCTTAACTAGTTGTCTTTGTAAAACTTTTGAAAGAATGATACTTAACAGACTGTACTACAGAATCAGACACCAACTTTTCCCCAACCTCTATAGGTTCATGAAAGGTAAAAGTGTGCAGAACTGTATTTCCATCTTTCTCACTGCACACACCTCTACTAGTTTTACCACTTTTCTTGATCTAAAATCTGCATTTGATATTGCGAACAGATATACTACATGAACTAGCCAAAATGAATATTGGTGGCAGCTTACTCTGCTGGATAATAGGATACCTGTCAAATAGAGTATCCTCTGTCCTCTACCAAGGCTTTAGAAGCGAGTCTAAAGAAATGTCTTTAGGTACACTGCACGGAGGAGTTCTCAGTCCCATGTTATTTAATATTCTGATTAATGCTCTCCTAAATGCTCTACCTGCCTCACCTAAACATATAGCTATAAGCTATGCTGATGACATCATGATCCATACAACAGGGCATAAGATGATGAGTACCACTCTTAATGAAGTTCAAGCAATTTGTAACTGACTAGGCCTCATAATATCCTCCTCTAAAACAAAGATATTAACAAGCAAACGACATCCCCCACCCATCTATTTGCAGGGTGAAAACATTAGCTACGTTAAAACTTACAGATATCTTGGTGTAGATGTACCCTTTAACAAATCCACTATACCACAACTAAACAAGAAATGCAAAGATAGGTTAAATGCTCTCAAAGCTGTTGCTGGCTACAACCCCAACTATGGTGCTAATGTGAAAATCGTGAGAATGATGTACATAGCCTATGTTAGGTCCTTAATTGATTATGCTGCTCCCATGCTGACATTAGCTAGAGAAAGTTCTCTCCGACCCTTGGAGTTAATGCAAAATGAAGCTCTCAGAATTATTCTTGGGTATCCCAAATCTACAAAGGTTCTTAATATGAGGAAGGAGCTTGGTACACAAATAACCCGCACATAAAAGAGAGAAGCTTACGACGACGTTTCGGTCCGACTTGGTCCAAGTCGGACCGAAACGTCGTCGTAAGCTTCTCTCTTTTATGTGCGGGTTATTTGTGTATCGTTCCAGTCACGGTATTGTGCCTTTTTTTGTTATTTAAGAAGTTTGGTATTTCTAGTATCAGTGATAGGATTGTTGAGATTAACACTGTACTCGGTATTAAAATGTTAAGAAATGAACCAGACACTGTCACAATGAATCTTACCAAGGGTCTAGAGGTAAATACATACAGATCTAAATGGATTGTGAAAACGTGCAATTGCATTAAGTTTTATAACCTGCATGAACTGTATCACTGTAGGCAACAAGAGCATTTCACCCCTTCATGGAAGATGTGTTCATTTAATATCACATACCTGCAAGTCCCTCCCAAGAAGCTCATTGCTAGTAATCCCTTCCTTAAATCACTTGTTAAAGCAACTGCTCAAGAAGAAATTTCTCGCTTAGCTGGTAGTAATAAGTTATCACTAGTTATATACGCTGATGGATCTAAACAAGAGTTTTCTGGCAGGGCTGCATCTGCTCTTGTTGCTACCTCCCTAGTTAAGAACGATAATAAATTTGTTGAGTTACGCATAAGAACATAAGAAAGAAGGAACACTGCAACCGGCCTACTGACCCATGCAGAGCAGGTCCATGTCCCCCAACCCCCCGGATTAGCCCAATGACCCACCCAGTCTGGTCGCCTCCACTCAAGGAAGGAGCACGGCACCAGACCCAGCAGCACAAGCTAGTCAGGTCCAACTCACACCTACTCATGTATTTATCTAACCTATTTTTAAAGCTACACAACGTTTTAACCTCAATAACTGTACTCGGGAGTTTGTTCCACTCATCCACAACTTTATTACCAAACCAGTGCTTTCCTATATCCTTCTTGAATCTGAATTTTTCCAGCTTGAAACCATTGCTGCGAGTCTTGTCTTGGCTGTAAATTTTCAGCACGCTATTTACATCCCCTTTATTTATTCCTGTTTTCCATTTATACACCTCGATCATATCCCCCCTAATTCTACGCCTTTCGAGAGTGCAGATTCAGGGCCCTTAGTCTATCCTCATAGGGAAGATTTCTGATACATGGGATCATCTTTGTCATCCTCCTCTGTACGTTTTCCAGAGCATTTATATCCATTATGTAATACGGTGACCAGAACTGAGCAGCATAGTCTAAATGAGGCCTAACCAAGGATATATAGAGTTGAAGAACAGCCTGAAGACTTCTATTATTTATACTTCTAGATATGAAGCCAAGAATTTTGTTAGCTTTATTGCTAACACTAATGCACTGTTGTCTTGGTTTTAGATTACTGCTAACCAGAACTCCTACATCCTTTTCACAATCAGTAGTATTAAGATCTACATTATTTAGTTTATATGTCGCATGGTTATTTTCCTGTCCAACATTTAGAACTTGCATTTGTCTATATTAAACTGCATCTGCCACTTCTCCGACCATTGCATCAGTCTATTCAAATCATCCTGGAGTGCTCTAGTGTCCTCATTAGAATGAATTGGACGGCCTATTTTGGTGTCATCAGCAAATTTGCTTATGTCGCTATTTATTCCCTCATCTATGTCGTTTATGTAAATTGTGAACAACGAGCCCAACACTGACCCCTGTGGAACACCGCTCGTGACGCTTCCCCACTCTGATTTCTCCCCATTTATGCAAACTCTCTGCTGCCTATTTGTCAGCCATGCCTCTACCCAGGAAAAAATTTCTCCTCCTATTCCGTGTGCCTTAAGTTTCCTCAATAGCCTCTGATGTGGAACTCTATCGAAAGCCTTACTGAAGTCCAAATACGCAATATCATATTCATTACCATGATCTACCTCCTCAAATACCTTAGTGAAAAAAGTTAGTAAATTCGAAAGACAGGAACGCCCCTTCGTAAAACTGTGTTGAGATTCATTAATCAATCTGTGCCTATCAAGAATTGCTTCGGCAATTATTGATTCCATAAATTTTCCCACTATGGAGATAAGGCTTATTGGTCTATAATTCGAAGCCAAGGACCTGTCACCTGACTTGTAAATAGGTATTACATTTGCCATTTTCCACTTATCAGGCACTGGGCGTCTACATTGCAAACTGAATTATTTGCAATCCTATTGGCGCTAAAGCTAACTTATGACACTGAGCTTGACTCTAATGACACTGAGCTTGACTCTATCATCATTACTGATTCTATGTCATCATTGAAGGTTCTTGACTCATATAATGGCTCCAACATGCTCATTGGAGAAGCCAGGTATAGATATTAAAAAATCAGGGGCAAAGGGATTAATGTCCAATTGCTATGGATCCCATCACACATTGGATTACTCCTTCATGATAAAGTTGATATGTTAGCCAAGAAGAGTACACAGAAGGAGAATGTAGAATATAACTTTGGTATAACTGTGTCTAGCATTAGGAATAATATTAGGAGACAAGTAAATAATGAAAATGATTGTTATAGGAATGCAGTTAGAAGCCTGAGTAGATCTATAACCCACTATGATAACATGAACGTAGATAAGTATGTTTATGGAGCAACTTGCAATGTGAACAGACTGACTGATGTTGTAGTGGCCAAGGCTTAGGCTTGGTTACAAGTACTTCTGGCAGTTTGGGAGACACACAGATGATGCTCAAACTAAATGAAAATGATGTGATCAGGCATATGGTCACTGTCTTGAACACTATGTGCTTAATTGTCCACTTATTGAGAAATACAGAGACAGACAGTATAATAACCTATGTGACATGTCAAGATATCTTATTAATGAAAATAAGATACCAGATATACTAAGCAAATTTCCTAAATTTGCTTGTAACAGATAAGTGAACTGTAGATATGTAGATATAAACCCATATGTACACCCGTTAACCCTTTTGGGGCCTAGTTCCTAGGCCTTATGTGTATCCATATGCTCTTGCGCTACCGTTCACAGGATGGATATGGGGTACACAATAAACTAGCCACTTCGGTGGCAAAATCTAAATCTTATATGGGTGTGAAGAATGGGTTGTAAATGCTGCAGCAAGATGGAGGCTGGAGGCAGTGGAGATGTCGTGTCTAAGAGCAATGTGTGGTGTAAATATTATGCAGAGAATTCGTAGTGTGGAAATTAGGAGATGTGAAGTTACCAAAAGTATTAGTCAGAGTGCTAAAGAGGGGTTGATGAGGTGGTTTGGTCATTTAGAGAGGATGGAGCAAAATAGGATGACTCGCAGGATGTATAAATCTGTAGTAGAGGGGAGGAGGGGTAGGTATAGTCCTAAAAAAGATGGATGGAAAGGGTGAAAGAGGTTTTGTGTGCAATGGACATGGACATACAGCAGGCATGTGTAAGCACGTTAGATAGGAGTAAATGGAGACGAGTAGTTTTCGGGGAAGGACTTGACAAGCTGTTGGAGTTCGAGCAGAGTAATATTTTGTGCAGGGATTCAGGGAAACCGGTTAGCAGGACTTGAGTCCTGGAGGCGAGAAGTACAATGTTTTTACTTTACAGGAAGGGTTTGAGATATTGGCTGCTTGAAGTGACATCTAAACTGTCATAACCGAGCACCTCTACAAAGACAGTGATACTATGTGAATGATGGTGAAAGTGTTTCTTTCTTTTTTGGGTCACCCTGCCTCGGTGGAAGACGACCGTCATGTTGAATACCTACATACATACATTATATATTATATTCACACAAACAGGACAGGAGAGACAGGGGGGACATGATAATGACATAAAATGCTGAGAGGAACTGACAAGGTAGACAGAGACAGAATATGCCAGAGACGGGACACAGCAATAAGGGGACACAGTTGGAAGTTGAAGACACACATGAATCACAGGGATGTTAGGAAGTATTTCTTCAGTCACAGAGTAGACAGGAAGTGGAATAGTTTGGGAAGCGATGTGGTGGAGGCAGGATCCATTCATAGCTTTAAGCAGAGGTATGATGAAGCTCACGGTTCAGGGAGAGTGACCCAGTAGCGGCCAGTGAAGAGGCGGGGTCAGGAGCTATGAATCGACCCCTGCAACCACAACTAGGTGAGTACAACTAGTTGAGTACAACTAGGTGAGTACACATACATGTGACCAGTTTTAACAAGAACAAAATACTTTTCTGAAGATACTTTTATTTTAAATTATATTACAGAAGCAATGTATTCTAAATACTGTACAGTATGCTGTAGTGGTAGAACACAGTGATGATGTAAACTTGTGAAAGTGATTGATATTCTCAGAAGAATGTCTTATATTGTAATTATCGTATCATTCACAGATTTTGTAAATGAGTGACTTACATGACTGTCTTATCATTAAGGAATGTCAAACACTGTATGGCAGGCAACTGAAGACACTCAATGATTAATAGTAAATCATTCATTTCTATTATCAAAATTCGTCAACTGTACTAATGTACAACAAAATTTGTTTGCTAGATTTCCACCTCCTGTTTGGCAGTAACACTGTGGTGTAAACTCAGCCTTCTTACTGAAAATATAGCGCCCGGTAGATATCGCTATTCACAACAGATACATTTAAGATGGGAAATGTGAAAAATTGTCCTTTTTTTAATTACAAGACAGTGGATTTACATAAATGGTCTCTTCTACAAGAACAGTAAACATTAATTGCTACAACATACAAAATATGTAGAAATCAGAACAATAATTTTCAACAATCTTACTTTCATAATTTTCCATGGTATTTTAGGCTGGAAGAATTATCTATTATAAATTCAAAATGTAGAGAAATGTTCATTCATATATATGCACTGTAGTTTAGAAAGTTCAGTGTATTTTAAAGTAAATCATTATTGAAAGTATATGAATGCCTATCATTGTTGACAGAATACTTTGTTCTTAAATTATAATTTATCCAGTAGCATTATAATACAGTTGAAGTTTGTGTTGTTTGAGTGTATGCTTTAAGTTATTCTTAAACTTGTCAGAGGCAGTGAGTCGAGTCGTATGAGTGGCCTACACACTAAAGGTCAGTGTCTAACTGTTATGGTGGCCATCCTCTGGGCACTTGCATAATTGTTGGGTTTGCGGGTTGGCAGCCTCAGCATCCTGGCAAAGGCTCTACGAAAGTTATGGTTGCAAAGAGGGTAGAGGACAGGATTTAGGGCAGAGTTAAGGTAACCAAGCCAGATGGTTGCAGTATGGGCATGGGCAGGAACACACGTGTCACATAGTGCCATAATGGGGAAGAGAGTGAAATATGGCACCCAGCAAGCCATGAATGCCCCCACAATCACTCCCAGTTGCCGTGCTGCTTTTCTCTCTTTGGCTAAGTTGACACCTTCTACTCGCCTCCCTCCTCCACTTCCTCCATTGTTGTTGCACGCTATAGTCCGTTTCTTCTTAGTGCCATTAGTAGCCGTTGTGATGGTAGATGATGTGCTGTTAGAGCTGTTGTTAGACCTCTGCATCTGTGACACCGTGCTCACTCGCCAGCTACTGCCCCACTTTTGTTTCCTCACTCTGTTTGGGGAAGGTGTTAAGGGGTTCCAAGAGTGCGGACGTGTGCTGCTCTGATAACAATGAATGTGGTTGTGATGAGGCCCCAATCGCTTTGTTCCGGCTTGTCGTCGTTGTTGATGCAGTTGATTTTGATGTGGCAGCTGTTGCTCTTGTTCCTGCTGTGGCTGCTGGTGATTGAAGTGATTATGTGTTGGAGAGGTGTGGGCAGAGTCATCAGGTAGATATTCCACACTCACTGTTACACCTGCATAGTATGAACAGTCGTGCCTTCCTGGAGACACCAGAGTCAAGCTGCCAAACTGAGTGCACTGGTTAAAGTTTGTGATGGTTGGGAGGTGGTGCATGGTTGTCTGCGTGTTGCGGGGTTGTGTTGTGGGGCGGGGCAGTCGCTGCTCTGCCTCACTGCAAGAGTCTGTTAGCAGCTCGTGACTAGTGAAGGCCACTCGCCCTAGCACCTGCCGAGACTGCACCTCGCGAAATATACGGCAGTACAGGTACACCATAAGAGCCGTTGGTAAATAGAAATTGAGTGCTGCAGTAACAGCTTTGAAGGCAGCACTGTTAGAGAATTCAGTCTCGCACACAAAAGGTGGATGATGTCTGAGGCCACCCAGTGCCAGGTGGTGCCATGCCAATACTGGCACTAGCCAGGCTGTGGCTGCCGTCCACGAGGCACCGATCATGACCCAAGCCCGCCGTCGTGTGCGTCGCCGCAGATAGCGCAACGGGGCAGTAATAGACCAGTAGCGATCCAATGACAAGATCACCAGATTGAAGATGGAAGCAGTGGAAGCAGTATAATCTGCAGCCAACCAGAACTGACACACTGCCAGCCCTAGCCTCCACTCTCCTGTAGGGAAAGTAAACATCAACACCTGATATACATGAGTAGTTGTCCTACATCCACACACTATGTACCTCACTTGGTACTTGTCCTACATCCACACTGTTCCTCACTCAAGCGGTTGCCATGTAATATTGTTCTACTCACATTTACAGCTTGTATCAAAAGACTGATATGAGTAATTATTCATTCATTATTTGATTAGTCCATGTAATGCTAATTTATTTAATGCATTATACTGATAATACCGTACCTGCGAAATGAATTTCGATTATCAGTGCATCAGAAGTAAACATCCGTTAATGCCTGCATTGTTTTATATTCATGCTTGAAATGTTCGATTCAAACATCTGTTGGTCGCTAATTAAGGTCGCTTGCACCACAGAGCAGCAATAATTTACTGTGTAAATTGCCCACAGACATTATTAGTGAGAAAAGGTAGATCATTGTACATGAAGGTGTTCGTGTCACATGTTCCATGGGGAAATTATAATTCACTCTTGCTGAATACTTCGATCCTTCAAGAAAAAGGTGCATTGATAATGGTAGTGAGGGACTCTTAATACACAAACTTTGAATTATAAGTAAATTTTGGCATGGGGTGAATTTTATTTTTGTATCATGGACTGCACCTTGTAGGATCACCTCCATTTTTTAAATCATATATTTTTCACTGATTTGTAGGCTTTTACCTGGAACAAATTTTAAATAAATTGTGTAAATTATTTATTAGGGGCATTGCTTGCTAATAACTTTGGTAATTACACCATAACTTTTTTCACATCATTGCCATATTGTATCAACTTTGTTTTATTTTGACCTTTTTGTTTTGTTATAAGAATATATTGCATTATTGTATCACTCACCCTTGCATTACATTTGCTTTATTGTAGGTATTGTTGACGGTGTTGTTCACCACTGCAACACTCTCACAGGTTTACTGCCTTGTCACATATAAACAATAAATAACACTAACTGAAAAAAGAACTTTTTGTCTGCTACTGAGGTAAATGTGAGTGTCGTTTGTGAAACTCCAGGTGGTGTACACATTTGCTTTGCCCATAAATACAACTGAATCTGAAAAAAAATGAATGAGAATTCACGTATAGAATGAAAATTCAGCCTCTGGTAGTGACCTTCAAATATCATCATGCATTTCAAATATACACGAACAACTTTCTCCTCTTATGAAACACTTTTACATGTCCTTCTAGACAGATCCTTACTTGAAGTTTCCATTTATTGATACCGACTAATCTTAACCATATCTGGTCACTATCATTATTATTGCTCTTACTACCACCATTACTACTAGTAGTAGTAGTAAACTCTTGATTTAACGGACAAATGACGAAAGGGAGAGGTAGGCTGGTAATGGTGATTGAGGTGCATAATGAGACTGATTTGTTAAAACAGTAACAATAACTGACAATTCTGTAATAAACGTACCGTGTTGTTACCGTATCAAATGACCCAGCATATTTTGCCACATATTTCAGAAATTTATTAAATCAAGGTTAACTTCTATTACTACCATTATTTCTGTTACTAACTTAACCTGCTGTATAATCGGGGCCCTCCTGTACAGCAGTAGCCAGGAACCTAACCTGCTGTATAAGCAGGGCCCTCCTGTACAGCAGTAGCTAGGAACCTAACCTGCTGTATAAGCGGGACCCTCCTGTACAGCAGTAGCCAGGAACCTAACCTGCTGTATAAGTGGGACCCTCCTGTACAACAGTAGCCAGGAACCTAACCTGCTGTATAATCGGGGCCCTCCTGTACAGCAGTAGCCAGGAACCTAACCTGCTGTATAAGCGGGGCCCTCCTGTACAGCAGTAGCTAGGAACCTAACCTGCTGTATAAGCGGACCCTCCTGTACAGCAGTAGCCAGGAACCTAACCTGCTGTATAAGCGGGACCCTCCTGTACAGCAGTAGCCAGGAACATAACCTGCTGTATAAGCGGGGCCCTCCTGTACAGCAGTAGCCAGGAACCTAACCTGCTGTATAAGCGGGACCCTCCTGTACAGCAGTAGCCAGGAACCTAACCTGCTGTATAAGCGGGACCCTCCTGTACAGCAGTAGCCAGGAACCTAACCTGCTGTATAAGCGGGGCCCTCCTGTACAGCAGTAGCCTGGAACCTAACCTGCTGTATAAGTGGGACCCTCCTGTACAGCAGTAGCCTGGAACCTAACCTGCTGTATAAGCGGGACCCTCCTGTACAGCAGTAGCCAGGAACCTAACCTGCTGTATAAGCGGGGCCCTCCTGTACAGCAGTAGCCAGGAACCTAACCTGCTGTATAAGCGGGACCCTCCTGTACAGCAGTAGCCAGGAACCTAACCTGCTGTATAAGCGGGACCCTCCTGTACAGCAGTAGCCAGGAACCTAACCTGCTGTATAAGCGGGACCCTCCTGTACAGCAGTAGCCAGGAACCTAACCTGCTGTATAAGCGGGGCCCTCCTGTACAGCAGTAGCCAGGAACCTAACCTGCTGTATAAGCGGGACCCTCCTGTACAGCAGTAGCCAGGAACCTAACCTGCTGTATAAGCAGGACCCTCCTGTACAGCAGTAGCCAGGAACCTAACCTGCTGTATAAGCGGGGCCCTCCTGTACAGCAGTAGCCAGGAACCTAACCTGCTGTATAAGTGGGACCCTCCTGTACAGCAGTAGCCAGGAACCTAACCTGCTGTATAAGCGGGACCCTCCTGTACAGCAGTAGCCAGGAACCTAACCTGCTGTATAAGCGGGACCCTCCTGTACAGCAGTAGCCAGGAACCTAACCTGCTGTATAAGCGGGGCCCTCCTGTACAGCAGTAGCCAGGAACCTAACCTGCTGTATAAGCGGGACCCTCCTGTACAGCAGTAGCCAGGAACCTAACCTGCTGTATAAGCAGGACCCTCCTGTACAGCAGTAGCCAGGAACCTAACCTTCTGTATAAGCGGGACCCTCCTGTACAGCAGTAGCCAGGAACCTAACCTGCTGTATAAGCGGGGCCCTCCTGTACAGCAGTAGCCAGGAACCTAACCTGCTGTATAAGCGGGACCCTCCTGTACAGCAGTAGCCAGGAACCTAACCTGCTGTATAAGCGGGACCCTCCTGTACAGCAGTAGCCAGGAACCTAACCTGCTGTATAAGCGGGGCCCTCCTGTACAGCAGTAGCCAAGAACCTAACCTGCTGTATAAGCGGGACCCTCCTGTACAGCAGTAGCCAGGAACCTAACCTGCTGTATAAGCGGGACCCTCCTGTACAGCAGTAGCCAGGAACCTAGCTTACCATTACTTCTGTTATTACTGTTACTCCCTTTACTTCTCTTACAGTTACTACTACTTTTTCTACTTCTACCAATAAACTAAATTTCTACAACAGCATAATGCTACATGTATTCTTATCACTACCACTGATGAACTATTGATACTACTATAGTACTACTGATGATACATGTGTTACTACACGTATGTTATTAATATTATTAATTAACTGCTATTATTACAGCACCACTGAATACTTAATGTATTATTTACGTTTATTCTTCGTTAGGTCAAAGCTTAACTTGAATCTTTGTATTTCTACACTTAAGAATTCTAAAAGGAGCTAAGCTAAGATTTTCTAAATCTTAATATGAACATTTGGTTTATTTCAACATCTTTAAAATCTCAGACATTGGCAACTTCATTTCTTGGCTCTGAGTGGCGTACTGCTGACAATATTAAAGAAAAGACACATTGTTGAACTTTCACTGGGACACTATATGGCTCTAACAGAGTGAAAGACACATTGTTGAACTTTCACTGGGACACTATATGGCTCTAACAGAGTGAAAGACACATTGTTGAACTTTCACTGGGACACTATATGGCTCTAACAGAGTGAAAGACACATTGTTGAACTTTCACTGGGACACTATATGGCTCTCTTAGTGAAAGAGTTCAAAAAACAAAAGCCTGTCCTTTACCTTCATTTCTTGCCTCAGAACAGTTATATTACAACAGTTTTTGACTGTTTTAACTTTTAGAATATAAAGCAATTGATTTTTTAAGAATATTTCGACGTGAACATTTGAAATTCTTGCAGTGGCTGAACTTACCCATCATGGCGTAGGCAGCACTGATGGGCATAACGATAACTCCCACGGTAAGGTCAGCAGCTGCGAGGCTCATGATGAACAAGTTGGAAACCTGCGGAATGAAACATTCATATAAATCTGATAATGCTGCGCACCTGTAAATACACCTGTGTTCTTTGGGCACCTGCAATAACACGAGCACCCAACATTCATTTACACCTTTCTTTATATTCTGAGCATATGCTCTGGATTCTTTCAGAACAAATTTGGGTATCTTTCGGAGAACATGAAACTGTTAATTATTTCAAATAATGGAAATAGTATAACCCCGTTTAAGATTAATTACATGAGAAAAGCATTATCTCAACTCATTACATTAACAGAGTTTTGATAAAATAGTAATATTAAGGAAATGTGATGTAGCTTCATTACAAGGTAAAGAAGCAACAATGAATGGTACTTGTTTTTTACCACTGATTGTTCCCTACAAAACTGAGGTGATCCAAAGAAGGAAACACATTTACCATCACTCATTCAATAGGTGTTTTGCCACAAGTGCTCATACATCACAGTTCCTCAGAACTGCAATGTCTCTACCTCTTTTTCAGAGAGCAGGAACTACCAGAATACACAGCCTATCACTCAAAACCTCCGTCACATTGTCCCTCCAACCCTTCCTGGAATGTCTCATATACCTTCCATCTGCACTGGATTTATATACCCTCTCTGTTAACCTATCCTGCTCAACATGATCAAACCATCTCAGCCCCTCCTTTCTCTCTCTCTCTCTTACCATTACCACTTATAATTTTTTACTCCTTATTTTTTTATATAATATGCAAACCAGACTTTGATCTCAAACATAACATTTTCATTACTTCTAGCGCCACCTCACTGTAACATCCAAGGGCCATGCATCAACCATGGGAAGGCATCCAAAAGTATTTCGCACGAGGTATACGTCAACCAATAAGCTCCATTGTAAACATGAGATTGGCATATTTAAGGTAACTTTCAGAAATGTGAAAAAAGGAGTTATTCACCGCCTTATAAAGAGCGTATATCAAACTCGTCTTGGAGAATGCAGCGCCAGTATGGAACTCGCATCTGATAAAGCACTGGTCCCAGAGTTAAGGGATCCGTACTATGAGAGGTTAGAGTTGTGGCTATATCTAAATGACATTTAGTTTCATGTCTAATTTTGTACTTGTTAATTGTCTTAGTAAAAAAAATTATGTGACATTCTTAAAGTTGCAAAACTGGGTAATTAATATTTTGTAGAATTCTACCTCTCTGTATCTACTTCCATTCTTGTTTTTTACATGTTGAAAAGTGAAAAATTAACAAAACAGGTAGTAAACAAGCTTGACATACCGTTTGCAGACGCTTCTCTGTCCTGATAGCATGAATAACTAGGGCATTGCCGACAGCAGTGCAGAGTGCCAGAGTGTAGAGCGCCAATCCCGTCATTGCCAGCAGTCCGGGGCTCCACTGCCCCACCTGGGGACGCCAGCCTCCAGAATTCTGCCACCCAGGCACTTCTTCTTTCTCCGTTGTCAAGTTTAACTCCAACTCTGCCTGAGTGAGGTTCCAGGTGCTGAGGTTCCATGTTTGGGCCACACTAAATTCCCAAGAGGCCGAGGACACAACGCTGGAGGTGTCAAGGGTGGTGGCCAGGCCGTCTGTGTAATCTACACTTAGATTGCATATCTTTGAGTCAAAATGGCCACCATTGTGTACTGTTGTGTCTGACACAGTATCAACCACAGCAGAAGGCGGCACATACTTTGGGTAGACGCCATGTGAGAGCCCCAATTTGCTAGTGCTGTTGGTCTTGAAGGGCGTGGTGTCAATCTCTGTCAGTATGTTGGGGTCCATGACGGTATTGCATGAATACACGCCCTCTGCCAGCCTTGCTTAGGTGTTACTGAATAGTCATTTTTTAGTTTATATGACTTTCATTTGTGCTTATCAAAAATACTGAAAAATGCAAGCTTCCATCTTTTTCTTTTTTTATTATTGAAGCTTACAGAAAAGATAACACTAAGTAATATGCACAATTATTTTATACTGCTCACACATAAACATGTAAGGCTGATCTTCTAAGAGCAGCATCATGCTACAAAAACGTAAATAAACAATATGGTTCATGAGCTTCCATTGCCTTATTTGGTTTTTCATATTTATTCTTATCCATTGCACTGTTACACCACTATATTATAGATAACCCAAAAAACTTAGAAACTCATTCAAGTTGATCCTCTGTTGGACAATTGTTGTATTTAAATTGGGAAGTCTAACTCGAGATGTCTCATAATTTTCCTGCTATTATGACAAATAATTTAAAAAAAGTTCTGGCTTCCAAGAGCATTTTTCTAGCGACGTCTTTGAATAAAAAATCGAATAAATTAAACTCAAATTTTTTTTTTTGCGTATAGTGTGAAAAGTGATGAAGCAGTCAAGCGATTCGGGAAACTAAAAAAGAAGCACATAGAACTACAACCAAGTTCCAAAAAAAAAAAGTATAGAATATCAGAACTTCAGGAATTTTCCCGTTCCTTTTTTGGATGAGTTTTTACACGTGAGTGTCGAGGAAAGAGATGCCACAACACAAGCGATCCTGGGGAAACAGTAATAAAGTTAGTAAAACAACACCACAACACAAGCGATCCTGGGGAAACAGTAATAAAGTTAGTAAAACAACACCACAACACAAGCGATCCTGGGGAAACAGTAATAAAGTTAGCACAACAACACCAGGATACTTCTTAAAAAATGGAAAGCTATAAATAATGTTATGTGAGTGGCTAATAATACTGTGCACGATGCTCTCCTGCTCGGAAGAAACTGCTTATTTTATGCTTGCATCTGTAACAAAGATATATCATTGACCTAAATGTTAAAGATACTGTACACACATCTATGAGCCAAGGTTTCAAAATGTTTTCTCTATTTTCTCGTAAGTGAAATTTTTGATGACTAAATGAAAACCAAAAAAACAGACTTTTTGTTAAACCATATGTATGTAAGTAGGCAACATATTAGTACGTTGCATCAGTGATCACCAATAAAATAAGCAACATTGTTTGACTTTACTTGGTTATTCTAGCTAAAATTTTACATAATTTATAAAGCCACTGTACAGGTTTCAGCTTATGTGTGAGGCTTAAATAAAATCTTACTGTAAAATACTGAAACATACGAAAGTAAATATTGCAATATATGAAGAGTTTCAGCATATATTACCATGAATATTAACAGATGCAGAATATTGCATCTTTTAATATGCATGATAATGTATGCTGAGATGTCACATTATATTGCTAGAAAATGTCTCACGATGCAAAATATAGCAGCATGTTGCACAATATTACAGTATACTACAGTGGACGTCACATACTTCAAAAATTATAGACTAAATTGTTCCATTTTGTGGGATGAAGAGAAGACGTAGTTTACCATTTCAATATTTTCATTGGGCAAAATATAATAATAAACATTATGGCCGCCAGTGGTAGCCCTGTCTCTAGTGTTGACTCAGAGCCAAGAAAATAAACATTAGAACTCTCAGAGCGGAGGAAATAAACACCAGAAGGCCAGATACTCGGGCAAGAATTAGCTAACTATGTTTATTTATTGACAGTGTGGACATTCGTTGTGTGCGCGCGCGCCGGAGTTCACAGGATGCAACATACACAATTAAAACTTCCTTATTAATCAAACTTTAAGCTTTTCATCAGATTAAGACAAGCTTATGTATGATAATGAATTTCCCGCCATTTAATTTCTTGATTAGGATCATTTATCAAAATATTCCTCAAATTAAACCATGTGTTTTTACATTAGTCATCTTCCTGTTATTAAAACATGTGTTCTTACATGTATCATCTTCCTCTTATTAAACCATGTGTTCTTACATGTATCATCTTCCTCTTATTAAACCATGTGTTCTTACATGTATCATCTTCCTGTTATTAAACCATGTGTTCTTACATGCATCATCTTCCTCTTATTAAACCATGTGTTCTTACATGTATCATCTTCCTCTTATTAAACCATGTGTTCTTACATGTATCATCTTCCTCTTATTAAACCATGTGTTCTTACATGTATCATCTTCCTGTTATTAAACCATGTGTTCTTACATGCATCATCTTCCTCTTATTAAACCATGTGTTCTTACATGTATCATCTTCCTCTTATTAAACCATGTGTTCTTACATGTATCATCTTCCTGTTATTAAACCATGTGTTCTTACATGTATCATCTTCCTCTTATTAAACCATGTGTTCTTACATGTATCATCTTCCTCTTATTAAACCATGTGTTCTTACATGTATCATCTTCCTCTTATTAAACCACGTGTTCTTACATGTATCATCTTCCTCTTATTAAACCACGTGTTCTTACATGTATCATCTTCCTCTTATTAAACCATGTGTTCTTACATGTATCATCTTCCTCTTATTAAACCACGTGTTCTTACATGTATCATCTTCCTCTTATTAAACCACGTGTTCTTACATGTATCATCTTCCTCTTATTAAACCATGTGTTCTTACATGTATCATCTTCCTCTTATTAAACCATGTGTTCTTACATGTATCATCTTCCTCTTATTAAACCATGTGTTCTTACATGTATCATCTTCCTCTTATTAAACCATGTGTTCTTACATGTATCATCTTCCTCTTATTAAACCATGTGTTCTTACATGTATCATCTTCCTCTTATTAAACCATGTGTTCTTACATGTATCATCTTCCTGTTATTAAACCATGTGTTCTTACATGTATCATCTTCCTGTTATTAAACCATGTGTTCTTACATGTATCATCTTCCTGTTATTAAACCATGTGTTCTTACATGTATCATCTTCCTGTTATTAAACCATGTGTTCTTACATGTATCATCTTCCTGTTATTAAACCATGTGTTCTTACATGTATCATCTTCCTGTTATTAAACCATGTGTTCTTACATGTATCATCTTCCTGTTATTAAACCATGTGTTCTACATGTATCATCTTCCTGTTATTAAACCATGTGTTCTTACATGTATCATCTTCCTGTTATTAAACCATGTGTTCTTACATGTATCATCTTCCTCTTATTAAACCATGTGTTCTTACATGTATCATCTTCCTGTTATTAAACCATGTGTTCTTACATGTATCATCTTCCTGTTATTAAACCATGTGTTCTTACATGTATCATCTTCCTGTTATTAAACCATGTGTTCTTACATGTATCATCTTCCTCTTATTAAACCATGTGTTCTTACATGCGTCATGTTCCTCTTAATTCAAGGTTGCCTTGATATTGGTGAAGATATCTTAATTTAAGAACAGCACACAGTGTCTCCTCCAGCACACAACACAATGTGTCTACTCCAGCACACAACACAATGTGTCTACTCCAACACACAACACAATGTGCCTACTCCAGCACACAACACAATGTGCCTACTCCAGCACACAACACAATGTGCCTACTCCAGCACCACAACACAATGTGCCTACTCCAGCACACAACACAATGTGCCTACTCCAGCACCACAACACAATTGCGCCTACTCCAGCACACAACACAATGTGCCTACTCCAGCACCACAACACAATGTGCCTACTCCAGCACACAACACAATGTGCCTACTCCAGCACCACAACACAATGCGCCTACTCCAGCACACAACACAATGTGCCTACTCCAGCACCACAACACAATGTGCCTACTCCAGCACACAACACAATGTGCCTACTCCAGCACCACAACACAATGCGCCTACTCCAGCACACAACACAATGTGCCTACTCCAGCACACAACACAATGTGTCTCCTCCAGCACCACAACACAACGTGCCTACCCCAGCACACAACACAATGTGCCTACTCCAGCACACAACACAATGTGTCTCCTCCAGCACCACAACACAATGTGCCTACTCCACACACAACACAAGTGCCTCTCCACACCAAAACACAATGTGCCTACCCAGAAACACAACACAATGTGCTACTCCAGCACCACAACACAATGCGCCTACTCCAGCACACAACACAATGTGCCTAC
The DNA here is from genome assembly GCF_026875155.1 of Cherax quadricarinatus. Lineage (NCBI taxonomy): Eukaryota > Metazoa > Arthropoda > Malacostraca > Decapoda > Parastacidae > Cherax > Cherax quadricarinatus. The sequence goes on from NC_069442.1 coordinate 27,411,759, forward strand.
TCCAGCACACAACACAATGTGTCTCCTCCAGCACCACAACACAATGTGCCTACTCCAGCACACAACACAATGTGCCTACTCCAGCACACAACACAATGTGTCTCCTCCAGCACCACAACACAATGCGCCTACTCCAGCACACAACACAATGTGCCTACTCCAGCACCAAAACACAATGTGCCTACTCCAGCACACAACACAATGTGCCTACTCCAGCACCACAACACAATGCGCCTACTCCAGCACACAACACAATGTGCCTACTCCAGCACACAACACAATGTGTCTCCTCCAGCACCACAACACAATGTGCCTACTCAAGCACACAACACAATGTGCCTACTCCAGCACACAACACAATGTGTCTCCTCCAGCACCACAACACAATGTGCCTACTCCAGCACACAACACAATGTGCCTACTCCAGCACCACAACACAATGTGCCTACTCCAGCACACAACACAATGTGCCTACTCCAGCACCACAACACAATGTGCCTACTCCAGCACCACAACACAATGTGCCTACTCCAGCACACAACACAATGTGCCTACTCCAGCACCACAACACAATGTGCCTACTCCAGCACCACAACACAATGTGCCTACTCCAGCACACAACACAATGTGCCTACTCCAGCACCACAACACAATGTGCCTACTCCAGCACACAACACAATGTGCCTACTCCAGCACCACAACACAATGTGCCTACTCCAGCACCACAACACAATGTGCCTACTCCAGCACACAACACCAATGTGCCTACTCCAGCACCATAACGGAGATAAAACACCTCAATTACTGGGAGCGCTTGAGGTTCCTAAACCTGTATTCCCTGGAACGCAGGAGGGAGAGATACATGATTATATACACCTGGAAAATCCTAGAGGGACTAGTACCGAACTTGCACACGAAAATCACTCACTACGAAAGCAAAAGACTTGGCAGAGGATGCACCATCCCCCCAATGAAAAGCAGGGGTGTCACTAGCACGTTAAGAGACCATACAATAAGTGTCAGGGGCCTGAGACTGTTCAACTGCCTCCCAGCACACATAAGGGGGATTACCAACAGACCCCTGGCAATCTTTAAGCTGGCACTGGACAAGCATCTAAAGTCAGTTCCTGATCAGCCGGGCTGTGGCTCGTACGTTGGTTTGCGTGCAGCCAGCAGCAACAGCCTGGTTGATCAGGCTCTGATCCACCAGGAGGCCTGGTCACAGACCGGGCCGCGGGGGCGTTGACCCCCGGAACTCTCTCCAGGTAAACTCCAGGTAAACAACACAATGTGCCAACTCCAGCACACAACACAATGTGTCTCCTCCAGCACCACAACACAATGTGCCTACTCCAGCACACAACACAATGTGCCTACTCCAGCACACAACACAATGTGTCTCCTCCAGCACCACAACACAATGTGCCTACTCCAGCACACAACACAACGTGCCTACTCCAGCACACAACACAATGTGTCTCCTCCAGCACCACAACACAATGTGCCTACTCCAGCACACAACACAATGTGCCTATTCCAGCACACAACACAATGTGCCTACTCCAGCACACAACACAATGTGCCTACTCCAGCACCACAACACAATGTGCCTACTCCAGCACACAACACAATGTGCCTACTCCAGCACAACACAATGTGTCTACTCCAGCACCACAACACAATGTGCCTACTCCAGCACAACACAATGTGCCTACTCCAGCACAACACAATGTGCCTACTCCAGCACCACAACACAATGTGCCTACTCCAGTACACAACACAATGTGCCTACTCCAGCACAACACAATGTGCCTACTCCAGCACCACAACACAATGTGCCTACTCCAGCACACAACACAATGTGCCTACTCCAGCACAACACAATGTGCCTACTCCAGCACCACAACACAATGTGCCTACTCCAGTACACAACACAATGTGCCTACTCCAGCACAACACAATGTGCCTACTCCAGCACCACAACACAATGTGCCTACTCCAGCACCACAACACAATGTGCCTACTCCAGCACCACAACACAATGTGCCTACTCCAGCACCACAACACAATGTGCCTACTCCAACACACAACACAATGTGCCTACTCCAGCACACAACACAATGTGCCTACTCCAGCACACAACACAATGTGCCTACTCCAGCACCACAACACAATGTGCCTACTCCAGCACACAACACAATGTGCCTACTCCAGCACACAACACAATGTGCCTACTCCAGCACCACAACACAATGTGCCTACTCCAGCACGACAACACAATGTGCCTACTCCAGCACCACAACACAATGTGCCTACTCCAGCACCACAACACAATGTGCCTACTCCAGCACACAACACAATGTGCCTACTCCAGCACCACAACACAATGTGCCTACTCCAGCACACAACACAATGTGCCTACTCCAGCACACAACACAATGTGCCTACTCCAGCACCACAACACAATGTGCCTACTCCAGCACCACAACACAATGTGCCTACTCCAGCACCACAACACAATGTGCACTCCAGCACCACAACACAATGTGCCTACTCCAGCACACAACACAATGTGCCTACTCCAGCACCACAACACAATGTGCCTACACCAGCACACAACACAATGTGCCTACTCCAGCACACAACACAATGTGCCTACTCCAGCACACAACACAATGTGCCTACTCCAGCACACAACACACTGCCTACTCCAGCACCACAACACAATGTGCCTACTCCAGCACAACACAATGTGCCTACTCCAGCACACAACACACTGCCTACTCCAGCACACCACACACTGACTACTCCAGCACACAACACACTGCCTACTCCAGCACACCACAATGTGCGTACTCCAGCACACAACACACTGCCTACTCCAGCACAACATAATGTGCCTACTCCAGCACACAACACACTGCCTACTCCAGCACACCACAATGTGCCTACTCCAGCACACAACACACTGCCTACTCCAGCACAACACAATGTGCCTACTCCAGCACACAACACAATGTGCCTACTCCAGCACACAACACACTGCCTACTCCAGCACCACAACACAATGTGCCTACTCCAGCACAACACAATGTGCCTACTCCAGCACACAACACACTGCCTACTCCAGCACACCACACACTGACTACTCCAGCACACAACACACTGCCTACTCCAGCACACCACAATGTGCCTACTCCAGCACACAACACACTGCCTACTCCAGCACAACATAATGTGCCTACTCCAGCACACAACACACTGCCTACTCCAGCACACCACAATGTGCCTACTCCAGCACACAACACACTGCCTACTCCAGCACAACACAATGTGCCTACTCCAGCACACAACACACTGCCTACTCCAGCACACAACACACTGCCTACTCCAGCACACCACAATGTGCCTACTCCAGCACACAACACACTGCCTACTCTAGCACACCACACACTGCCTACTTCAGCGCACCACACAATGCCTACTCCAGCACACAACACACTGCCTACTCCAGCACACCACAATGTGCCTACTCCAGCACACAACACACTGCCTACTGCAGCACACCACAATGTGCCTACTCCAGCACACAACACACTGCCTACTCCAGCACACCACAATGTGCCTACTCCAGCACACAACACACTGCTTACTCTAGCACACCACACACTGCCTACTCCAGCGCACCACACAATGCCTACTCCAGCACACTACACACTGCCTACTCCAGCACGCCACACACTGCCTACTCCAGCACACAACACAATGTGCCTACTCCAGCACACTACACACTGCCTACTCCAGCACGCCACACACTGCCTACTCCGGTACACAACACACTGCCTACTCCAGCACACAACACAATGTGCCTACTCCAGCACACCACACAATGCCTACTCCAGCACACCATACACTGACTACTCCAGCAAACTACACACTGCCTACTCCAACACACACACACACACACACACACACACACACACACACACTGCCTATTCCAGCACACCACACACTGCCTACTCTAGCACACCACCAACTGCCTACTCCAGCACACCACACACTGCCTACTCCAGCACAACCCACACTACCTACTCCAGCACACCATACACTGCCTACTCCAGCACACCACACACTGCCTACTCCAGCAAACCACACACACTGCCTACTCCCGCAAACCACACACTGCCTACTCCAGCAAACCACACACACTGCTACTCCAGCAAACCCACACAATGCCTACTCCAGCACACCACACACTGCCTATCCCAGCAAACTACACAATGCCTACTCCAGCACACCACCCACTGCCTATTCCAGAAAACCACACACTGCCTACTCTTACACACCACACAATGCCTACTCCAGCAAATCACACAATGCCTACTCCAGTACACCACACACTGCCTACTCCAGCAAACTACACACTGCCTACTCTATCACACCACACACTGCCTACTCCAGCACACCACACACTGCCTACTCCAGCAAACCACACACTGCCTACTCCAGCACACACACTGCCTACTCCAGCACACCACACACTGCCTACCCTAGCACACCACACACTGCCTAATCCAGCAAACCACATACTGCCTACTCCAGCACGCCACACAGAGCCTACTCGAGAACGCCACACACTGCCTACTCCAGCACACCACACACTGACTACTCCAGCACACCACACACTGACTACTCCAGCACACCACACACTGCCTACTCCAGCACACCACTCACTGACTACTCCAGCACACCACACACTGACTACTCCAGCACACCACACGTGACTACTCCAGCACAACACACAATGCCTACTCCAGCACACCACACACTGACTACTCCAGCACACACCACACACTGACTACTCCAGCACACCACACACTGACTACTCCACACACCACACACTGACTACTCCAGCATACCACACACTGCCTACTCCAGCCACACCACACACTGACTACTCCAGCACACCCACACACTGACTACTCCAGCACACCACACACTGACTACTCCAGCACACCACACACTGCCTACTCCAGCACACCACACACTGACTACTCCCAGTACACCACAAAACTGACTACTCCAGCACACCACACACTTACTACTCCAGCACACCACACACTGACTACTCCAGCACACCACACACTGACTACTCCAGCACACCACACACTGATTACTCCAGCACACCACACAATGCCTACTCCAGCACACACCACACACTGACTACTCCAGCACACCACACACTGACTACTCCAGCACACCACACACTGACTACTCCAGCACACCACACACTGACTACTCCAGCACCACCACACACTGATTACTCCAGCACACCACACAATGCCTACTCCAGCACACCACACATGACTACTCCAGCACACCCCACACTTACTACTCCAGCACACCACACACTGACTACTCCAGCACACCACACACTGACTACTCCAGCACACCACACACTGACTACTCCAGCACACCAACACTGACTCTCCAGCACACCACACACTGACTACTCCAGCACACCACACACTGACTACTCCCGCAACACCACACACTGACTACTCCAGCACACCACACACTGACTACTCCAGCACACCACACACTGACTACTCCAGCACACCACACACTGACTACTCCAGCACACCACACACTGACTACTCCAGCACACCCACACACTGACTACTCCAGCACACCACACACTGACTACTCCAGCACACCACACACTGACTACTCAAGCACACCACACACTGACTACTTTCCCCCCACACCACACACTGACTACTCCAGCACACCCCACCACTGACTACTCCAGCACACCACACACTGACTACTCCCCGCACACCACACACTTACTACTCCAGCACACCACACACTGACTACTCCAGCACACCACACACTGACTACTCCAGCACACCACACACTGATACTCCAGCACACCACACAATGCCTACTCCAGCACACCAAACACTGACTACTCCAGCACACCACACACTGACTACTCCAGCACACCACACACTGATATCTCCAGCACACCACACACTTACTACTCCAGCACACCACACACTGACTACTCCAGCACACCACACACTGACTACTCCAGCACACCACACACTGACTACCCAGCACACCACACACTGACTACTCCAGCACACCACACACTGATTACTCCACACACCACACATGCCTACTCCAGCACACCACACACTGAAATACTCCAGCACACCACACACTTACTACTCCAGCACACCACACACTGACTACTCCACACACCACACACTGACTACTCAGCACACCACACACTGACTACTCCAGCACACCACACACTGACTACTCCAGCACACCACACACTGACTACTCCAGCACACCACACACTGACTACTCCAGCACACCACACACTGACTACTTCCAGCACACCACACACTGACTACTCCAGCATACCACACACTGCTACTCCAGCACCCACACACTGATACTCCAGCACACCACACACTGACTACTCCAGCACACCACACACTGACTACTCCAGCACACCCACACACTGCCTTTTCTCCCGCACACCACACACTGACTACTCCCCGTACACCAACACTGACTACTCCAGCACACCACCACACTACTACTCCAGCACACCACACACTGACTACTCCAGCACACCACACACTGACTACTCCAGCACACCACACACTGATTACTCCAGCACACCACACATGCCTACTCCAGCACACCACACACTGACTACTCCAGCACACCACACACTGACTACTCCAGCACACACCACTGAACTCCAGCACACACACACTGACTACTCCAGCACACCCACACTGATTACTCAGCACAACACCACAATGCCTACTCCAGCACACCACACCTGATACTCCAGACACACACACTTACTACTCCAGCACACCACACACTGATACTCCAGACACCACACACTGACTACTCCAGCACACACACACTGACTACTCCAGACACCACACATGACTACCCTCAGCCACACAACTGACACCACACACCACACACTGACTACTCCAGCACACCACACACTGACTACTCCAGCACACCCACACTGCTACTCCAGCAACACCACACACTGACTACTCCAGCACACCACACACTGCCTACCAGCACACACACACTGACTACTCCAGCACACCACACACTGACTACTCCAGCACACCACACACTGACTACTCCAGCACACCACACACTGACTACTCAAGCACACCACACCTGACTACTCCACACACCACCACCTGACACTCCAGCACCACCAACACTGACTACTTCCAGCACACCACACACTGACTATCCACACACCACACACTACTACTCCAGCACACTACACATGACTACTCAGCACACCACACACTGACTACTCAGCACACACACACTGTTACTCCAGCACACCCACAATGCCTACTCAGCACACCAAACACTGACTACTCCTGCACACCACACACTGACTACTCCAACACACCACACACATCTACTCCAGCCACCACACACTTACTATCCAGCACACCACACACTGACTACTCCAGCACACCACACACTGACTACTCCAGCACACCACACACTGACTACTCCAGCACAACCACACACTGACTACTCCACACACCACACACTGATTATCCAGCACACCACACATGCCTACTCGCACCACACACACTGACTACTCCAGCACACCCCCACACTTACTACTCCAGCACACCACACACTGACTACTCCAGCACACCACACACTGACTACTCAGCACACCACACACTGACTACTCCAGCACACCACACACTGACTACTCCAGCACACCACACACTGACTACTCCAGCACACCACACACTGACTACTCCAGCACACCACACACTGACTACTCCAGCAACCACACACTGACTACTCCAGCACACCACACACTGACTACTCCAGCACACCACACACTGACTACTCCAGCACACCACACACTGACTACTCCACCACACCACTCACTGACTACTCCAGCACACCACACACTGACTACTCCAGCACACCACCACTGATTACTCCAGCACACCACACAATGCCTACTCCAGCACACCACACACTGACTACTCCAGCACACCACACACTGACTACTCCAGCACACCACACACTGACTACTCCAGCACACCACACACTGACTACTCCAGCACACCACACACTGACTACTCCAGCACACCACACACTGACTACTCCAGCATACCACACACTGACACTCCAGCACACCACACACTGACTACTCCAGCACACTCACACAATGCCTACTCCAGCACACCACACACTGACTACTCCAGCACACCACACACTGACTACTCCAGCACACCACACACTGACTACTCCAGCACACCACACACTGACTACTCCAGCACACCACCACTGACTACTCCAGCACACCACACACTGACTACTCCAGCACACACACACTGACTACTCACAGCACACCACACACTGACTACTCCGCACCACACACTGACTACTCCAGCACACCACACACTGACTACTCCAGCAACACCACACACTGACTACTCCAGCACACCACACACTGACTACTCCAGCACACCACAACTGACTACCCAGCACACCCCACATGACTACTCCAGCACACCACACAATGACTACTCCAGCCACACACACACTGGGCTACTCCAGCACACCACCAAAACTGACCTACTCCAGCACACCACACACTGACTACTCCACGCACACCACACACTGACTACTCCAGCACACCACACACTAACTACTCCAGCACACCACACACTGACTACTCCAGCACACCACACACTGACTACTCCAGCACACCACACACACTATCCAGAAATGGATAGAAGAAAAAGCAGATATTTCCTAAAAATTCGTCCCTTCTATCCTACCAGCGTGTCATCCTACCAGCCTACCATCCTACTAGCCTACCATCCTACCTGCCTACCATCCTTCGAGCCTACCAGCCTACCATCTTACCATCCCACCAGCCTAGAATCCTACCATCCTATCATCCTACCATACTACCATTCTACCAGCCTACCATCCTACCAGCCTACCATCCTAACAGCCTACCATCCTTCCAGCCTACCATTCTACCAGCCTACCATCCTTCCAGCTTACCATCCTACCGCTCTACCATCCTACCAGCCTTCCATCCTACCATTCTACCAGCCTACCTGTCTACCATCCTACTAGCCTACCATCCTACCAGCCTACCATCCTACCATCGTACCAGCCTACCATCCTACCAGCCTACCATCCTACCAGCCTACCATCCTACCAGCCTACCATCCTACCAGACTACCATCCTACCATCCTACCAGCCTACCAGACTACCATCCTACCAGCCTACCATCCTACCAGCCTACCATCCTACCAGCCTACTCCTTATAAAGCCTTCACCAACATTGCGCCTCCAGCTCCATCGTGGATGAATATTTCTTGCCAAAACTATCAATGCTTTTTTTCTCACAGGGAAGGGATTGTAGGTGGGAGAGGAGCGGGGATGGAGGGGGATGAGTGGGGAAGGGGAACAAGGTTGAGAAGGAGGAAGCAGGAGGCGGAGCTGTGCGACAATGTAAACAAAAGCTTTTGTCTGAAGGGAAGGTTGCATGCCTTCCTTCACAGTATTCTTAACATTTTCACAGCATTCTTCACAGAGTCCTTCACACAGTTCCTCATAGCATTCTTTACAGTATTCTTTACAGCGTCCCTCACAGCGTTCTTCACAGCGTTCTTCACAACATTCTTCACAGCATTCTTCATAACGTCCTTCACAGAGACTCTTGATTCTTGATTGCGACCTCCTTCTTCAACCAGAGAAACTTTCAAGTTATTTACTCGAGTATTTGAAAAGTCAGCTACAAAAGGAAGACAATTATGCAAAATACAATGATTCAAGGTAAAGAGTATTTGCTGGAGCACTATCACTGCCCCACCAGCACCGCTTAGGGGACGATTCTCCGGGTGGTGAGGAAACCGAGACAACTACTACTCCCCACCACTTAACAGCTGTTTCAGAGTGATTGGAAAGAGGTGAAGCATGAGAGTTAGCAAGAATCATCCACTTAATATATTCCACTCTGAGTACACGTCAAGAAAACCTTTAGATTTAATTTATGGCTCATCATATAGCGCCCTAATATTAACATTACAATAGTCTGTAACTTTGTATACATATATCCAAGTGAATGTATATGGATATAAGCGTTGCTACTTGAGAAAAAATAAAGTAGATAAGCCTAATTCCCCCCCAAACACACACACACACACACACACTGCAACCTCAACTAGGTGAGTACACTCACAGTATTTGATAAAGTATTAAGATATTAATGGAGAACTTAACGAGAGAACAAAGTTCATATCAGAACAGTAACATGGATTTAACAAAGAAAAATCCTGCTTCACAAATCTAAAACATTCCTGTAACAGATTTACGGAGTTTAAGTACGAAAGAAAACAACGGGCAGACTGCTTGTTTCACGACTGCCAAAAAGCTGTTGAAAAGGTAGTCCATAGAAGACTAACGAAAACTTAAAAAAAAAAACAGTAAAAATAAGCAAAAGAAGAGACTATGTGAGAGAGAAGGAGAGGGAGCCAGAGATGCGGCAGTCAAAGATACCAAGGAGCCAGCCATGCAACGTTAAGAAGTACTTTTCAATGTCAGCTTGGTAAAAATTACCAATAGTCTGAGTGATCAGATACTGGGCACCAAATAGCGAACCACTGCTTGCGATAAATAATCTACATGCTTTTAAACTTGTGAGAAGTACAATCTACAGAGTCATCAATGACAGTCATAAATGACAGAGCCATCAGTGACTTTGATGTGTAGGAAGTAAACATACACAGTTTGAAGAGGAGATACGGTTGGCCTTTAATGCAAGAAATTAAAAATATCTGTTATTAAAGAGAAGGGTCTAGGAGCTATGAATCGACTCCTGCACACAGAAATAGGGGGAGCACACAGTGTGTGTGTGTGTGTGTGTGTGTGTACTCACCTATTTGTGGTTGCGGGGGTCGAGTCCTAGCTCCTGGCCCCGCCTCTTCACCGGTTGCTACTAGGCCCTCTCTCTCCCCGCTCCATGAGCTTTATCAAACCTCGTCTTAAAACTGTGTATGGTTCCTGCCTCCACTACGTCATTTTCTAGGCTATTCCACTGCCTTACAACTCTATGACTGAATAAATACTTCCTACTATCTCTCTGACTCATTTGCGTCTTCAACTTCCAATTGTGGCCTCTTGTTTCTGTGTCCCCTCCCTGGAACATCCTGTCCTTGTCCACCTTGTCTATTCCACGCAGTATTTTATATGTCGTTATCATGTCTCCCCTGACCCTCTTGTCCTCCAGTGTCGTCAGGCCGATTTCCCTTAATCTTTCTTCATAGGACATTCCCCTTAGCTCTGGAACTAACCTTGTTGCAAACCTTTGTACTTTCTCTAGTTTCTTGACGTGCTTTATCAAGTGCGGGTTCCAAACAGGTGCTGCATACTCCAGTATGGGCCTGACATACACGGTGTACAGTGTCTTGAATGATTCCTTACTAAGGTATCGGAATGCTGTTCTCAGGTTTGCCAGGCGCCCATATGCTGCAGCAGTTATCTGATTGATGTGTGCTTCCGGAGACATGCTCGGTGTTATACTCACCCCAAGATCTTTCTCCTTGAGTGAGGTTTGCAGTCTTTGGCCACCTAGCCTATACTTTGTCTGTGGTCTTCTGTGCCCTTCCCCTATCTTCATGACTTTGCATTTGGCAGGATTAAATTCGAGAAGCCATTTGCTGGACCAGGTGTCCAGTCTGTCCAGGTCTCTTTGAAGTCCTGCCTGGTCCTCATCAGATTTAATTCTCCTCATTAACTTCACATCATCTGCAAACAGGGACACTTCTGAGTCTAACCCTTCCGTCATGTCGTTCACATATACCAAAAACAGCACTGGTCCTAGGACCGACCCCTGTGGGACCCCGCTCGTCACAGGTGCCCACTGTGTGTGTGTGTGTGTGTGTGTGTGTGTGTGTGTGTGTGTGTGTGTGTGTGTGTGTGTGTGTGTGTGTGTGTGTGTGTGTGTTTGTGTGTGTGTGTGATTCAACAAAGAGCTCTGGTTTTTATTTTCGTTTATCTTTCACTGCAGTTATGGTCAACTTGAATTACGTGCTCTTCAGTGATATTCCTGCTCAATCTACTACGTTACGTGGCCATAGCTGATACATCCACCATAATCCATCCAAACCCGCACTCTAATACACAATCCACCACAATATCTGAGACAAGGGAAAACAATCGCTTTCAAATTTTCACTGCGAGTCATCATCACTTTTGGCAGAGTTGCCAAATTACCCAGGACAGATTGCTATGGCAGATCTCCTTGCATATATGTATGAGAAACCTAACTCTTGCATCATATCAGGAAGGAAGGTGGGGGTTATTGTGGGAGAATGGTATCGAGAGGGATAAGGGTGTTTATAATGAACAAAAACGCACAATACCGTGACTGCAACAACACACAAATAAGTCGCACATAAGAGAGACAATCTTACGACGACGTTTCGGTCCGACTTGGACCATTTACAAAGTCACACTGTGACTTTGTAAAGGTTATTTGTGTATAAGGGTGTTATTGTGTAGGTGTTATCATGGGAGTGTTATGGGACTGAGGTACATATGAGGGATGGTATTAATATGGGAGGGAGAGATGAAGGATGATATTAATATGGGAGGGAAAGATGAAGGATGATATTAATATGGGAGGGAAAGATGAAGGATGATATTAATATGGGAGGGAAAGATGAAGGATGATATTAATATGGGAGGGAAAGATGAAGGATGATATTAATATGGAGGGAAAGATGAAGGATGATATTAATATGGGAGGGAAAGATGAAGGATGATATTAATATGGGAGGGAAAGATGAAGGATGATATTAATATGGGAGGGAAAGATGAAGGATGATATTAATATGGGAAAGGGGAAAAAAGAGATGAAGGATGATATTAATATGGGAGGGAAAGATGAAGGATGATATTAATATGGGAGGGAAAGATGAAGGATGATATTAATATGGGAGGGAAAGATGAAGGATGATATTAAATGTAGGGAAACATTGGAATTAACATAGGAAGTCCAGGACAAAAATATCTAGTGAAAATGAAGGTATGATTTCATATAAAACTTGTGATATTTTCAGCATGTAAAGATATTTTGAGAAATGAAGGGATATTAAATGATGAAAATGAATGTTGAGTAGTCATAGGGAGGAAAGATTTAATGAATTAGTATGAGGTAAGTCATGGGATGTTAATATGAGAATAGTGAGAGTATATATGGGAGGTAATGAAATTTATAAGAATAGGGAGGAAGCATGAAGGATGTTATGAATGTATTAACATTGGATTAAAGGTCCCGGATAGTCAATAAAAATGTCTACATCGAACTAGTTTTACTTGTACAATATGGGAGTGTCAATGATATGTAATGAACTAGTTGAGTAGGTCATGGGATGTCAATGATTGTAATGAACTAGTTGAGTAGGTCATGGGATGTAATGATTGTAATGAACTAGTTGAGTAGGTCATGGGATGTCAATGATTGTAATGAACTAGTTGAGTAGGTCATGGGATGTTAATGATTGTAATGAACTAGTTGAGTAGGTCATGGGATGTCAATGATTGTAATGAACTAGTTGAGTAGGTCATGGGATGTCAATGATTGTAATGAACTAGTTGAGTAGGTCATGGGATGTTAATGATTGTAATGAACTAGTTGAGTAGGTCATGGGATGTCAATGATTGTAATGAACTAGTTGAGTAGGTCATGGGATGTTAATGATTGTAATGAACTAGTTGAGTAGGTCATGGGATGTCAATGATTGTAATGAACTAGTTGAGTAGGTCATGGGATGTCAATGATTGTAATGAACTAGTTGAGTAGGTCATGGGATGTCAATGATTGTAATGAACTAGTTGAGTAGGTCATGAAAACAAACTTCATGCCATGACCTAAAAAATATGACAGCTGACCCACATCTAGGAAACACTTAATCTTTTCACATTGTAGATTATTACTCAATACACGTTATGGTGTAGCCGTGATATCTTCGAACAACTAGTTCATACGTATGCAAATTACTTAAAACAAGTGTCCCAAAACAGCACAGCCCCACGCCGGTCAGATGAATCAACACAGCCTCCTCCGAACTAAGCCCACACCACTGATGTCCATACTCTAATAAAGAAGAATACTGAAGACAAGCGGACAGTTCCGAGTATCTGCAAATATTAATATCTGCTCAGGTCGCTCAGTCACACATGTACACAGTAACCACAACCACTGGTTGTTTTCTTTCACATTCAGAAACATCTCCCTTCCTCATTCCGTCCTAATATATTTCCGCTGACTTCCACCACACCAATAACTTCCACACCACTACAGACCCCAACCTAATTTTTATATTAAACTTATCGCAATTTCCAAACTTCTGCTAACAAAATATAAAACCTTCCCTCTCCCACAAACTACACCCATGACTACCAACCTACATCCTTGCAAACCTTCCGTTCCCCATACTACACCCACGACCACCAACCTACATCCTTGCAAACCTTCCGTTCCCCATACTACACCCACGACCACCAACCTACATCCTTGCAAACCTTCCGTTCCCATACATACACCCACGACCACCAACCTACATCCTTGCAAACCTTCCGTTCCCCATACTACACCCACGACCACCAACCTACATCCTTGCAAACCTTCCGTTCCCCATACTACACCCACGACCACCAACCTACATCCTTGCAAACCTTCCGTTCCCCCATACTACACCCACGACCACCAACCTACATCCTTGCAAACCTTCCGTTCCCCATACTACACCCACGACCACCAACCTACATCCTTGCAAACCTTCCGTTCCCCATACTACACCCACGACCACCAACCTACATCCCAGTAAACCTTCCCTTTCCTACACTACACACACACTCCCTCATACACACACACATCACCTTCGCACGAGAAAAGTATCCACAGTAAAGACACTAAAGAGTAACGTAACATTTCAATGTATATTTCTAAAAATATATTTTTTAATTACCGACAACAATTCCGAAACTTACACGTGTATTCCAAAAAATACAATTACTGTAAGCACTACGCGTAATTTTTCGACTAAATCTTTGAGGTCCATTCATGTAGATAGCATTAAAATGGTGATAGATCCGTACATCAAGTGGTATTCAGGTGACCTTGGCTCAGTCTTGCATACTTGCTTCTTGTCACTGCTCCAGTGCTTGCATCTCATCTCCGGTTTTGCTTCTCAAAGATTCAGCTTCTGTCTGTCAAATTTAATTCTACACATATTAATTATATTTTCAGGATTACTTTTATAAGTAATGCCCAAGACGGACCGAAACGTCGTCATAAGCTTTTCTCTCTCTCTCCTATGTGCGAGTTGTTTGTGTATTATGTGTCTCTAAAAGTTATCTGTTTAATAGATATAACAGAAATAGCCATCCGTTTACTAGATATACCAATAATAGCCATCTATTTACTAGATATACCAGAAATAGCCATCTGTTTACTAGATATACCAGAAATAACCATGTGTTTACTAGATATACCAGAAACAGTCATATGTACACCAGATATACCAGAAATAGCCGTCTGTTTATTAGATATAAAAATTTTCTCTCTTCTCTATGTGCGATTTTTGTGTATTATGTGTCTCTAAAAGTTATCTGTTTAATAGATATAACAGAAATAGCATACCGTTTACTAGAATTATACAATAATAGCATCATATTAACTAGTTATACCAGAATAATACCATCTTTACTAATAACAAAAAATAAAACAGTGTTACTAGATATACCAGAACAGTCATATGTAACCAGATTACAGAAATACCGTCTGTCTAGTTAAATACCATAAATATCTAATATATCCTTAGTATTAATTATATAATAACTAATCTAAAATAATTAAAATTAATGTCAATAATTATAAATTAAATAAATTAATAATAATAGTTCTAAAATAAATCTTCACTACAAATAATTAAAAAAATAGTTAGCAGGTTTGATATGAATTAAAAATCCTCTCCCGGTGTAATATCCATAAATAATCTTATATCCAGTAAATAGTAGAGATAATCGTCAGAAATATTTCCAGAACTGGTCATCTATGTAGGGATACATTTCTATGAATAGCCACTATCTCCCAGAAATTATCATGAGTTTATTCCTTGAATATCGCTCTATCTCCGGTGTATATCCAAGGGTGCTCTGTGTCCGTAGGAGGGATATAACGTGACTGTTCATGTGAGGGGATATATGTGTGTTTCCCTACCCAGGAATACATGGTGTGTGTCTTTGTCAGGGACACATAGTGTGTGTCCGTCAGAGGGATATATATAGTGTATAGCAGTGTGAAGAATATATAGTGTGTGTGTTTTACCCAGCCCTGCCTGAGTGACATTACAATATATAGTGTGTGTGTTTTTACCCAGCCCTGCCTGAGTGACATTACAATATATAGTGTGTGTGTTTTACCCAGCCCTGCCTGAGTGACATTACAATATATAGTGTGTGTGTTTTACCCAGCCCTGCCTGAGTGACATTACAATATATAGTGTGTGTGTTTTACCCAGCCCTGCCTGAGTGACATTACAATATATAGTGTGTGTGTTTTACCCAGCCCTGCCTGGGTGACATTAGTATACATTATTTACTTCTTCCACATATTCATATGTGATATTTCACGTTTCTGGTGTCCCCCCTTCTCTCTCTCTCTCTCTCTCTCTCTCTCTCTCCATATTCCTTCCTATTTACCCATTCCTCTAAACATTCCTTCTCCCTCTTTATTCACCCTTCCCTTTCCTATTCGTCCTTGCAGCAGACATACTCCTCCCTGTGTCCTATTCCTCCTCCCCGTTTCCCATTACCCCTCTGTATGTCCCATTTTTCCTCAATGTGTCCCATTCCTCCTCCCTGGCAGCTGAGGTTCACGTGTCTGAGGCTTCAGATCGGATTCATGAGTCTCTAAAGGGATTACAACTGCCATTGCCTCACTCAGGGAGGGATTTATATATATATATATATATATATATATATATATATTATATATATATATATATATATATATATATATATAATATATATATATATATATATATATAATATATATATATATGGCATATACAGTACATGAGATTTGAGAGATAAATGTCTAGTACATACTGTTACATGTTTGTCACTGATTATAATGCGAAAATGTCATCCAACTGTTCAGAACTGGGGCGCGTGCCCAAAATACAGCAGGCATTACCCCTCTGAACAGCAGCGCTGTGTGTGTGTGTGTGTGTGCACTAACTTCACCTAGTTGTGGTTGCAGGGGTCGAGTCATAGCTCCTGGCCCCGCCTCTTCACTGGCCGCTACTGGGTCACTCTCCCTGCACCATGAGTTTTTTCATACCTCTTCTTAAAGCTGTGTATGGGTCCTGCCTCCACTACACCGCTTCCCAAACTATTCCACTTCCTGACTACTCTGTGACTGAAGAAATACTTCCTAACATCCCAGTGATTCAGCTGTGTCTTCAACTTCCAACTGTGTCCCCTTGTTGCTGTGTCCCATCTCTGGAACATTCTGTCTCTGTCCACCTTGTCACTTCCTCTCAGTATTTTATACGTCGTTCTTATGTCCCCCCTATTTCTCCTGTCCTCTAGTGTCGTCAGGTAGATTTCCTTTAACCTCTCCTCGTAGAACATACCCCTTAGCTCTGGGGTTAGTCTTGCTGCCAGCCTTTGCACTTTCTCTAGTTTCTTTACGTGCTTGGCTAGGTGTTGGTTCTAAAACGGTGCCTCATACTCCAATATGGGCCTAACGTATACAGTGTACAATGTTCTGAACGATTCCTTATTAAGATGTCGGAATGCTGTTTGCTAGGCGCTCATATGCTGCAGCAGCTATGTGGTTGATGTGCGCCTCAAGAGGTGTGTCTGGTGTTATACTCACCCCAAGATCTTTTTCCTAGAGTGAAGTTTGTAGTCTCTGGCCCCCTAGACTGTACTCCGTCTGCGGTCTTCTTTGCCCTTCCCCAATCTTCATGACTTTACACTTGGTGGGGTTGAACTCCAGGAGCTAATTGCTGGACCAGGCCTGCAGCCTGTCCAGATCCCTTTGTAGTTCTGCCTGGTCTTCGTCCGATTGAATTTTTCTCATCAACTTCACATCATCTGCAAACAGGGACACTTCGGAGTCTATTCTTTCCGCCATGTCGTTCACAAATATCAGAAACAGCACTGGTCCTACGACTGACCCCTGTGGTACCGCACTCGTCACAGGCGCCCACTCTGACACCTCGCCACGTACCATGACTCGCTGCTGTCTTCCTGACAAGTATTCCCTGATCAATTGTAGTGCCTTCCCTGTTGCGTGTACTCACCTAATTGTGGTTGCAGGGGTCGAGACTCAGCTCCTGGCCCCGCCTCTTCACTGATCGCTACTAGGTCCTCTCTCTCTCTCTGCTTCCTGAGATGTATCATACCTCTTCTTAAAACTATGTATGGTTCCTGCCTCCACTACTTCACTTGCTAGGCTATTCCACTTCCTGACAACTCTATGACTGAAGAAATACTTCCTAACGTCCCTGTGACTCGTCTGAGTCTTCAGCTTCCAGTTGTGACCCCTTGTCCCTGTGTCCCCTCTCTGGAACATCCTATCTCTGTCCACCTTGTCTATTCCCCGCAGTATCTGTGTATGTCGTTATCATGTCTCCCCTGACCCTTCTGTCCTCCAGTGTCGTCAGTCCGATTTCCCTTAACCTTTCCTCGTACGACATTCCTTTGAGCTCTGGGACTAGCCTTGTTGCAAACCTTTGTACTTTCTCTAACTTCTTGACGTGCTTGACCAGGTGTGGGTTCCAGACTGGTGCTGCATACTCCAGTATGGGCCTAACATACACAGTGTACAGTGTCTTGAACGATTCCTTATTAAGGTATCGGAACGCTATTCTCAGGTTGCCAGGCGCCCGTATGCTGCAGCAGTTATTTGGTTGATGTGTGCCTCCGGTGATGTGCTCGGTGTTATGGTCACCCCAAGGTCTTTCTCCCTGAGTGAGGTCTGTAGTCTTTGTCCACCTAGCCTATACTCTGTCTGCGGTCTTCTTTGCCCCTCCCCAATCTTCATGACTTTGCATTTGGCTGGGTTGAATTCGAGAAGCCAGTTACTGGACCACATGTCCAGCCTGTCCAGGTCTCTTTGCAATCCTGCCTCATCCTCGTCCGATTTAATTCTTCTCATCAACTTCACACCATCTGCGAACAGGGACACTTGAGAGTCTATTCCTTCCATCATGTCGTTCGCATATATCAAAAATAGCACTGGTCCTAGAACTGACCCCTGTGGGACCCCGCTCGTAACAGGCGCCCACTGTGATACCTCTTCACGTACCATGACTCGTTGCTGCCTCCCTGTCACGTATTCCCTGATCCATTGCAGTGCCCTCCCTTTTACATGCGCCTGATCCTCCAGCTGTGTGTGTGTGTGTGTGTCGTGCCAATAGGTAAAACTTGCGATTTTGGCTTAAATAGCAACGCTCTTCTTGCCGAATAAGGCAAGCGAAATTTTGCATATGCAATAATTTCGCAAAATTTATTCAAAAATTATTCTGAACCTAACGAAAAAAATATATTTCATTGTGTTGCTTTATTATTAGATTATTGTAAACTTATCTAAAATATATTTAGTTGGATTAGGCTAAATTAAATTTCGCTTGTTATAATAAAGTTAGGTAAGTTCTCTAAGGTTGTTTTGGTACAAAGTTATTAATTTTTACATTAACATACTGAAAAAAGTATATCTTTAAACGTATAAGAGAATATATATATATATATATATATATATATATATATATATATATATATATATATATAATATATATATATATATATATATATATATATATATATATATTAGCTGTGGGAAGTGCTATGAGATACCACTACGACGGGTATCTGGTTCTGATGTTTTACCTCTGGTGATATTTTCACAAATAAGTATCTCCCACTACGGTAGAGCAAACCAGAGAAGACAACACGTTATCAGACTCACTTTCCTAGTGTCTCTCCAGCAGTGGGCTGTATAGTCCTTGTGGCTTAGCGCTTCTTTTTGATTATAATAATAATAATCTCCAGCAGTGGACGTACTGTGTAGTGTGTTGTTAATGGCTGGTGTGTTTATTTAATGCTCCTTCATTTTGTCATGATGTTTAGAGTGATGTTCATGTTTATTAACAAATGGCAGGCAGCTGTACTCCGTCACATTGATTAGAATGAGATCATCCTTTATGTGTCTGTCATTTTACAGAAACGTGAGACAAAAAGAAAGCTAGCACTCCTATCACAGCTCAGAACATTTACCAGCATTCAGTTTCACATTAATATTACAGGATAGTCGTACCTCTCTAAATGGTTAATGTCTACCAACCTACTACCTGGTATGTGTGTGAATGTCACATTCATTTGACTGGATGATAATACCTTCCTGGATGGTTACTGTCCACCAGCCTATTACCTCAGAGTCAAAGCTGTTCAACTGTTTACTTTCCTGGTCGCTTCAGCCACAGCAAAAAATAGAGGATGACATTTTTCGGCTAACATGATGAATCTTTTAACAAGAAAATAACATAGTAATAATATTTTTGTAACAAGGTTTCTTAATAAATGTATAACCAGTCTCTTAATGTCTTGAATTGAATATTTGTAGAAATACTTAACACAAAGAGCAATTAATGACAACAGGAAAGGAAATCTTTATCTTTGAAGTTGCAAATAAGTCAGTGGACATTGCTCGCTCTGCCAGGCTGATGGAGACGCTGACTATCCAACGTTACCATAATTAACATTCAACAATCAATAACAATAAACTTTAATTACTAATACTTACCTTTACCAATAATGAAAGAATATTTGAAGGCTAAAAGTAACACGGGAGTTGAGCAAATTGCTAGTCAAATTCAAGAGAAGGACTCTTGTTTAGTGAGAGGAAGGGAGGACAGCAGGAAAGATAGCAAGAATGTGACGGGGAAAGGGAAGGGAGAGAGTATGAGGGAGGGAGGGTTAGGTTAGGTTGATTTTTTTTTAAACATTCATTTGTCACGTAGTAATTTTCTATTGTAAGTACCCAGGATCAAGGAATTACTCAAGGCGTGCCACCACCCCCTTCACTGGAGAGCCCGACTCAAGGCCCACCCCCACTTCCCCAATACTAACACCTTACGCTTCCCCACCCCCTCCCCTTCTCCATCCCTGCCATCCCCTCACCCCTGCACTGATGCACACACCCCAACCCAACTTAACCTACCTTCATCAGACGAGCAATATGTAAAAAAACAGACAACACAACTAGTGTATGGCGGGGGAAAGCAGCAAGTTGAGAGGCAGGGTCAGGAGCTAAGATTCAACCCCTGCAACCCCATATATGTAAGTTATTACAACCCAGAGTCCAAAGGCCTGTTATCCTGGGTGTAAAGGGAGCAAAAACACAGCAGAAAAACTTTTGACTTACATTATCCTTCTCCAAGTAAGTACAGAATTATGTACACTATATACACTATGTACAACAATTGGTATTAGTGTACTCCAAGGTAAGTAAGGCAGAATAGAAGCCACTAGAGAGCAGACCGTGCTTCAACCAGCTCTAGAATGGGAATGACAAGGGCAACCATCGTCAACCCTTAGCACCAGGTTCGCTGGTTGGGGGAGATAGCCTTTCAATGAGGGTGTGTACATGCGCCGAATAAAGGTTACGTACTCTTTGCATGCCACATAAGTGCATATACGCGAAGACACACACACACACATACACACGCAATGGAAGTCTTAAAAGTGTGATTCATTAAAAGTAAATTCATCGTACGGAAACATGATACAGTATTTAAGATGCAGCAAAAATGATATAATTAATGTTTCACATTGTGAAGTATCAACTCTGACACAGCTGTCAGCAAATAGTGAGAAGTGATGAGTGAGACACAAAGGCGCTTGATATAGGACTCACAACACATGGTGTTGTAAACAAGTGATAGAACATACACGACAGCTTTGTAGTGTTATTTGTGAAATCCAAAGGAACATGTCTCATTTGCTTGTTATGGAATGTTCGAAGGACTGGTGATGGTCTTATTACTTGTTTTAAGCTTATAAAAGTTTGACATAAGATCATATTTCTATGTTGAAAAAAGTTGCAGGAAAACTTCCTTATAAAATTATTGCAGGGTCTTGAGCAAGAAACATTTCTAATTATACCGCTGGTGATGCTCTCTAGATGACCTCAAATACTTGACTGAACATGAGATAATGTGTGAAGCTCACATTCACTGAGCTGACTTAATGTGCTCATTACAACGTCATTCCTAAAATGACCTGTGAACTGACTTGTGACTTGACTCTTCGTCTATCTGGTGAACATTCTTCTCAAGCTACTGATGACTTCTCTCACAACCTATAGTTGCCACTTCTCACTTGACAATATATATGTTGGTATCCGAATTATCATCTCTTTAAATCACATACACCTACATATTATTGTGCTCTTTTTTCAAATAATGTTAAAGGAAAAATAAATAATGTGCCCATAACTTTAATCTGCATAAAATGAAATCATTTATTTTGTTTCGCTTTTAGTGAAAGTATACATTTCCATTCACATGAATATATGTAGAGTAATTATATCCAGCCGCTTACATACGTGCTTTCCGCTCTAATATAATTGTTGAAAAAGATCTTATTACGTTTTCATTGTTACATGTATATATGTATGTATGTATGTAGGTATGTATATATATACACACACACACACACACACACACACACACACACACACACACACACACACACACATATATATATAATATATATATATATATATATATATATATATATATATATATATATATAATATATATATATATGTATATATATACGGGGAAGTGGAACAGAATTCATCCTCCGTAAGCCATGCGTGTCGTAACAGGCGACTAAAATGCCAGGAGCAAGAGGCTAGTAACCCTTTATCCTGTATACATTACTAAAGTTGAAAATAGAAATTTTTGTTTTTCTTTTTGGGCCACCCTGCTTCTCAACAAACCGGCCGTATCCCACCGAAGCAGGGTGGCCCAAAAAGAAAAACAAAAATTTCTCTTTTCAACTTTAGTAATGTATACAGGATAAGGGGTTACTAGCCCCTTGCTCCTGGCATTTTAGTCGCCTGTTACGACACGCATGGCTTACGGAGGATGAAGTGTGAGGTGTGAGTGACACAATCAGGCACAGCAGTTAGCGAGGATTCTAGACACCGTCGGTCAAGTTATGTTTAGTGAGGACGAATTATACTACATTCAAACTTATGAAATGATTCATAGAGTTTCTATCGAGGACACGGGCATTCTTTAAGTCATCCCTAATCCAGGGTCTTCCATGTTAACATAGGCGGACCCACAGAGTTCCGCCTGTTTTTTCTACATACTTCTTTTCACAATGTCCACAGGGGATGCTGTAGACGCCTGCTTGCAAGTTAGAGGTGTGGGACCTTGCTTTATAGTGGGGTCTTTGATAGAGGATGTGTTAATAATGGAAACATTTATCTTGCTTCTAGGAAATACCTGGCTGGCGAGTATACTTGGAAACATACTCGCACAGGAGCACTATCAACTATTAAGATTTGTTAAGGATTTTTGAAGATAACTTGTGCATTATTAAAAGATTTTGTTGCAATTAATTAATTACCAAGATTTATACTGCATATTACCACCACCACCACCACCACACCATCCCCGCCAGTACCACACCATTACCACCACAACACCATTAGCACTGCACCATCATTAACAGTGATTCACCATCACAACATTATCTCCAATACTGCATCATCTCCAACACATCTCTCTCTCTCTCCAACAAAGAGAGTGCTATAAATATATCTCTTAAGAAACACAGATGATCTTGTAATTCAAAATATTTTCCATACTGATTCAGAGTTACATTGAAGAGAACCTCGTTATAAGTCTCAATATCTGCTTCTATACATGAAGGGAGGGAGAGGGAGAGAGTGGATGGTAGGGAAGGAGGCAGTGGGTGGTACGGAGGGAGGCAGTGGATGGTAGGGAGGGAGGCAGTGGATGGTAGGGAGGGAGGCAGTGGATGGTAGGGAGACAGTGGATGGTAAGGAGGGAGGCAGTGGATGGCAGGGAGAGAGGCAGTGGATGGTAGGGAGGGAGGCAGTGGATGGTAGGGAGGGAGGCAGTGGATGGTAGGGAGGGAGGCAGTGGATGGTAGGGAGGGAGGCAGTGGATGGTAGGGAGAGAGGCAGTGGATGGTAGGGAGGAAGACAGTGGATGGTAGGGAGAGAGCCAGTGGATGGTAGGGAAGCAGGCAGTGGATGGTAGGGAGAGAGGCAGTGGATGGTAGGGAGGGAGGCAGTGGATGGAAGGGAGGGAGGCAGTGGATGGTAGGGAGGGAGACAGTGGATGGTAGGGAGGGAGACAGTGGATGGTAAGGAGGGAGGCAGTGGATGGTAGGGAGGGAGGCAGTGGAAGGTAGGGAGTGAGACAGTGGATGGTAGGGAGACAGTGGATGGGAGGGAGGAAGACAGTGGATGGTAGGGAGGGAGGCAGTGGATGGTAGGGAGGGAGACAGTGGATGGTAGGGAGGGAGACAGTGGTTGGTAGGGAGGGAGGCAGTGGATGTTAGGGAGGGAGGCAGTGGATGGTATGGAGGGAGACAGTGGATGGTAGGGAGGAAGACAGTGGTTGGTAGGGAGGGAGGCAGTAGATGGTAGGGAGGGAGACAGTGGATTCAAATTCAATTCAAATTCAAAGTTTATTCTCTATAAGGATTACAATGTTGAGTTTACAGAAATTTGGTTATTGTGTGGTTTACATGTAGTAAAATTGTGATTACAGAGTGTACCACTAGAACGCTTAGCATGGCTAGGCATTTCGGGCAGACTTAGTTTTATTCTTAATTGTAAAATATTACAAATTATGAGGTAAGTTGGTATTATGGCTAAGTGACTAAATACTAGTTTGTGAGTTTAGCAATGTGAATGCTTGTGTTTTGGCACAGTACATAGTTTCAGTATTGGAGTATCACAGGATTTATTATTTTAAGATTGAGATTAATATTTCTGTTTATGGTCAAATGAGTGAGTGAGTGTAAGTGTGAACCACCAGGTGGTATTCGTGTAGTTAGTTGACGGGATGTATCAGGGAGATAAGATGTTTTCTAATGGTAGTTTTGAAGGTGATGAATGTGTCTGCAGTTCTAGAGTTCTCAGGTAGGGTATTCCAGATTTTAGGGCCTTTGACATACATTGAATTTTTGTAAAGGTTTAGTCGGACACGGGGAATGTCATAGAGATGTTTGTGTCTGGTGTTATGCCTGTGGGTTCTGTCACAACTATCAAGAAAGCGTTTTAGGTCAAGGTTGATATTAGAGTTTAAGGCCCTGTAGATGTAGATTGCACAGTAGTAAGTGTGGATGTACTGAACTGGGAGTAAGTTTAGGTCTATGAAGAGTGGGAGGGGGGGGGTGTTGCCAGGGATGGGATTTAGTGATTATTCTTACTGCAGCTTTTTGTTGGGTTATTATTGGCTTTAGGTGAGTTGCTGCAGTTGATCCCCAAGCACAAATAGCATAGGTGAGGTATGGATAAATAAGTGAGTGGTATAGTGTGAGAAGGGCATTTTGCGGCACGTAGTATCGTATCTTGGAGAGGATCCCAACCGTTTTGGATACTTTTTTGGTTATATGCTGGATATGGGTGCTGAAATTCAGGTTGTTATCAAGGTATAAGCCTAGGAATTTGCCCCCATTATTTCTGGTAATTAGAGTGTTGTCAATCTTAATGTTGATTTGTGCATCTCCTGCTCTGCTACCAAACATAATATAGTAGGTTTTGTTAGTGTTAAGCGTAAGTTTATTGGCTGTCATCCAAGTCGATATTTTAATCAGCTCCTCATTCACAATGGTATTGAGGGTGGCAAGATTAGGGCGAGAGATGACATAAGTCGTGTCATCAGCAAAGAGAATGGGTTTCAGGTGTTGGGATACGTTTGGAAGGTAATTGATGTATATGAGGAAGAGCAGGGGACCAAGGACACTTCCCTGCAGAACTCCAGTATCAAGTGGCCGTGTTGCTGATGCTGTGTCTTTAATGGTGACATACTGATACCTATTAGTAATGTAAGATTTGAAATAAGCAAGCGCATGGCCTCTTATACCGTAATGATCAAGTTTGTGGAGTAGGATGTCGTGGTCTGTGTCAAAAGCTTTTCTTAGGTCAATAAAAATTCCTAGTGGATATTCCTTATTTTCCAATGCTGTGTAAAGCAGATCTAGCATTTTTATGATTGCATCATTAGTGCTTTTATTTTTCCTGAATCCAAATTGGCAGGGGTTGAGTATGTTTTGAGCCGTTATAAATGAATACAGTCTCCTGTGCACGAGTTTCTCAAAGATTTTGGATAGCAATGGTAAGTTAGATATTGGCCTATAGTTGTTTAAGTCTGTAGGGTCACCACCTTATGTATTGGTGTAACCCTTGCCATCTTGAGTAGTTTCGGGAAGGTGCTAGTCTCTAGTGACTTGTTAAAAAGTAATAAAATAGCATGCGAAAGGACATGGGCCGCTCGCTTGTACAGTAATGGTGGGACATGAGACAGATTCCCCGAGTTATTTTTAAGTGACTTTATAATCTCAGTGACTTCCGTGGGCTCAGTTGGTGCAAGATAGAAGGAATTAGGGAAATTCCCATCTAGGTAGTCCCCGGCATGGGCATTGGTATGTGGGATTTTACTGGCGAGATTAGATCCTATGTTGAGAAGAAGTCGTTTATCTTGTTAGCTGTGTCAGTGGGATGTAGTGGTGTTTCATTAGGTTTAGTTAGGACAATATTCTTGGTTTTTCTCAGTTTGTGGGTCCCTAGAATCTGAGAGAGTGTTTTCCAGGTCTTTTTTATATCTCCTCTAGTGTCTGTGAATCTACTGGAGTAGTATAGTTGTTTGGCTTTCTTAATTACTTTGGTGAGAGCTGATGAATAGTGTTTAAGAATATCTTTGTGTATTAAGCCCTGTCTATATTGCTTTTCATATTGGTGTTTCTTGTCAATGGATTTCAGAATGGTGCTGGTTAGCCATGGGCAACCAAGCCGTTTGTTTGTGATCTGTTTTGTTTTTATAGGACAATGTTTGTTGTATAGTCTAAGTAATTTGTTAAGAAAAATGTCTGTCCAGTCATCAATACCATTGGCCTTGGAGAATTCTGTAGGCCAATCAACAGTCTCTAGGTCAGCTGTGAACTTCCTTACTGAGGCCTCGTCATGGAGTCTAAATGAGACTTTGTTGTATTCAAGTGGTGGTTTACTAATGTTTGTCAGGAGGAAGGTAGGGTAGTGGTCTGTAGTGCTATCTGTGATTATCCCTGATTTAAGGGGGGCTAGTATATTGGTCCATATGTGGTCTATTATGGTTGCACTTGTCTCAGTGAGCCTGGTTGGTTTAGTTATTGTTGGTATGAGAAGTGTGTTGTTCATATTGTTGATGAAATCAGTTACAGGCTGATCATCTAGTAAGCCAAGGTTGATGTTGAAGTCTCCAGCTAAGAGAAGGTGGTGCTTATTCATTTGTCTGTTGGTTATTAGTGACTTTAATTTCTCACTGAAATTTGGGATGTTTGTGTGAGGTATCCGGTAAATGGCACCGATTGTTATAGGCGTCTTAAGGTTTTTTACAGTAAAATTAGCAAAAATGTATTCCCCATATTCATCACTAAAGCAAGTGGTGCTAAGACAAGATAATTGGTTAGAGTAATAGACTGCAATACCACCCCCAACTTGGTTTGGTCTGCAGTTGTGAATTGCTGTGTATCCTGGTAGAGGGTAGATATCTATTGTGTCCTGCTTAAGCCAGGTCTCAGTAAGAATAATGCAGGAGAAGGGTGTCTTTAGTGATTCAAGGAGTGCTAGGAGGTCATCATAGTGTTTGCTTAAGGACCTGATGTTGTAGTTAAGTACTGATAGACTTTTAGCATTGTTTAGGATAGTGGTGGCTTGTGATGCTGTGTAATAAAGGCAGTTACTTTCCAATAGGTTTTGATTGGGTGTCAGATTATGGAGGTTTAGATCAGGGTCAACGTGATCAATCATCTTCTAGGTTTAAATTATGGTAGGGAGGGAGACAGTGGATGTTAGGGAGGGAGGCAGTGGATGGTAGGGAGGGAGGCAGTGGGTGGTAGGGAGGGAGGCAGTGGATGGTAGGGAGGGAGACAGTGGATGGTAGGGAGGGAGACAGTGGATGTTAGTGAGGGAGGCAGTGGATGGTAGGGAGGGAGACAGTAGTTGGTAGGGAGGGAGACAGTGGTTGGTAGGGAGGGAGGCAGTAGATGTTAGGGAGGGAGGCAGTGGATGGCAGGGAGGTAGACAGTGGTTGGTAGGGAGGGAGGCAGTAGATGTTAGGGAGGGAGGCAGTGGATGGTAGGGAGAGAGGCAGTGGGTGGTAGGGAGGGAGGGAGGCAGTGGATGGTAGGGAGGGAGACAGTGGATGGTAGGGAGGAAGACAGTGGTTGGTAGAGAGGGAGGCAGTAGATGTTAGGGAGGGAGGCAGTGGATGGTAGGGAGGCAGTGGGTGGTAGGGAGGGAGGGAGGCAGTGGATAGTAGGGAGGGAGACAGTGGATGGTAGGGAGGGAGACAGTGGATGTTAGGGGGGGAGGCAGTGGATGGTAGGGAGGGAGACAGTAGTTGGTAGGGAGGGAGACAGTGGTTGGAAGGGAGGGAGGCAGTAGATGGTAGGGAGGGAGGCAGTGGGTGGTAGGGAGGCAGTGGATGGTAGGGAGGGAGACAGTGGATGGTAGGGAGGCAGTGGGTGGTAGGGAGGCAGTGGATGGTAAGGAGGGAGACAGTGGGTGGTAGGGAGGCAGGGGATGATAGGGAGGGAGACAGTGGATGGTAGGGAGGGAGACAGTGGATGGTAGGGAGGGAGGCAGTGGATAGTGGGGAGGGGAAGGGGCAAGGTTGATGAGAGAGACGAATTGAGGGAGGGAAAGAGGAAAAGTGAGAGAGGGAGAAGTGAGTTAGGAATGAGGGAGAAAGTAATGACAAAGAAAGTGTTAAAATGCACTACTCATATCACTATTCTTGAATTATGTTGGTAATGCTTTGTAACACTGTTGCCACACTACTCACGTCACTACTCTTGTAACAGTGTTGATACACACTACTCATGTCACTACTCTTGTAACAGTGTTGCCACACTACTCATGTCACTACTCTTGTAACAGTGTTGATACACACTACTCATGTCACTACTCTTGTAACAGTGTTGCCACACTACTCATGTCACTACTCTTGTAACAGTGTTGATACACACTACTCATGTCACTACTCTTATAACAGTGTTGATACACACTACTCATGTCACTACTCTTGTAACTGTGTTGATACACACTACTCATGTCACTACTCTTGTAACAGTGTTGATACACACTACTCATGTCACTACTCTTGTAACAGTGTTGATACACTACTCATGTCACTACTCTTGTAACAGTGTTGCCACACTACTCATGTCACTACTCTTGTAACTGTGTTGATACACACTACTCAACTCACTACTCTTGTAACAGTGTTGCCACACTACTCATGTCACTACTCTTGTAACTGTGTTGATACACACTACTCATGTCACTACTCTTGTAACTGTGTTGATACATACTACTCAACTCACTTCTCTTGTAACTGTGTTGATACACACTACTCATGTCACTACTCTTGTAACTGTGTTGATACACACTACTCATGTCACTATTGTAACTGTGTTGATACACACTACTCAACTCACTTCTCTTGTAACTGTGTTGATACACACTACTCATGTCACTACTCTTGTAACTGTGTTGATACACACTACTCATGTCACTACTCTTGTAACAGTGCTGCCACACTACTCATGTCACTACTCTTGTAACTGTTTTGATACACACTACTCATGTCACTACTCTTGTAGCTGTGTTGATACACTCTACTCATGTCACTACTCTTGTAACAGTGTTGCCACACTACTCATGTCACTACTCTTGTAACAGTGTTGCCACACTACTCATGTCACTACTCTTGTAACAGTGTTGCCACACTACTCATGTCACTACTCTTGTAACTGTGTTGATACACACTACTCAACTCACTACTCTTGTAACAGTGTTGCCACACTACTCATGTCACTACTCTTGTAACTGTGTTGATACACACTACTCATGTCACTATTGTAACTGTGTTGATACATACTACTCAACTCACTTCTCTTGTAACTGTGTTGATACACACTACTCATGTCACTACTCTTGTAACAGTGCTGCCACACTACTCATGTCACTACTCTTGTAACTGTTTTGATACACACTACTCATGTCACTACTCTTGTAGCTGTGTTGATACACTCTACTCATGTCACTACTCTTGTAACAGTGTTGCCACACTACTCATGTCACTACTCTTGTAATTGTGTTGATACACACTACTCATGTCACTATTGTAACTGTGTTGATACACACAACTCAACTCACTTCTCTTGTAACTGTGTTGATACACACTACTCATGTCACTACTCTTGTAACTGTGTTGATACACACTACTCATGTCACTACTCTTGTAACAGTGTTGCCACACTATTCATGTCACTACTCTTGTAACTGTGTTGATACACACTATTCATGTCACTACTCTTGTAACTGTGTTGATACACACTACTCATGTCACTACTCTTGTAACTGTGTTGATACACACTACTCATGTCACTACTCTTGTAACAGTGTTGCCACACTATTCATGTCACTACTCTTGTAACTGTGTTGATACACACTACTCATGTCACTACTCTTGTAACTGTGTTGATACACACTACTCATGTCACTACTCTTGTAACAGTGTTGCCACACTATTCATGTCACTACTCTTGTAACTGTGTTGATACACACTACTCATGTCACTACTCTTGTAACAGTGTTGCCACACTACTCATGTCTCTACTCTTGTAACTGTGTTGATACACACTACTCATGTCACTACTCTTGTAACAGTGTTGCCACACTATTCATGTCACTACTCTTGTAACTGTGTTGATACACACTACTCATGTCACTACTCTTGTAACAGTGTTGCCACACTATTCATGTCACTACTCTTGTAACTGTGTTGATACACACTACTCATGTCACTACTCTTGTAACAGTGTTGCCACACTACTCATGTCTCTACTCTTGTAACTGTGTTGATACACAATACTTATGTCACTACTCTTGTAACTGTGTTGATACACACTACTCATGTCACTACTCTTGTAACAGTGTTGCCACACTACTCATGTCTCTACTCTTGTAACTGTGTTGATACACAATACTTATGTCACTACTCTTATAACAGTGTTGAAACACATTACTCAACTCACTTCTCTTATAACAGTGTTGAAACACATTACTCAACTCACTTCTCTTATAACAGTGTTGAAACACATTACTCAACTCACTTCTCTTATAACAGTGTTGAAACACATTACTCAACTCACTTCTCTTATAACAGTGTTGAAACACATTACTCAACTCACTTCTCTTATAACAGTGTTGAAACACATTACTCAACTCACTTCTCTTGTAACAGTGTTGAAACACACCACTTAAGTCACTACTCTTATAACAGTGTTGAAACACATTACTCAACTCACTTCTCTTGTAACTGTGTTGATACACACTACTCATGTCACTACTCTTGTAACAGTGTTGATACACACTACTCATGTCACTACTCTTGTAACAGTGTTGCCACACTATTCATGTCACAACTCTTGTAACAGTGTTGAAACACACCACTTATGTCACTACTCTTATAACAGTGTTGAAACACATTACTCAACTCACTTCTCTTGTAACAGTGTTGAAACACACTACTCATATCACCACTCATGTCACTACTCATGTCACTACTCTTGTAACTGTGTTGATACACACTACTCAACTCACTTCTCTTGCAACAGTGTTGAAACACACTACTCATATCACCACTCATGTCACTACTCATGTCACTCATGTCACCACTCTTGCATCATAACTCGTAATGTCAACTTCACAAAAAATTAAACATTTTCTCTCACATAATATTTCTTATTTTCCTTTGTTTATTAGTTCTTAGTGTTTTTTGTCCCGACTTCTTGGTTTAATGGTTTATTTTCCTTTGTTTATTAGTTCTGAGTGTTTTTGTCCCGACTTCTTGGTTTTAATGGTTTATTTTCCTTTGTTTGTGTATTAGTTTTGAGTGCTTTCTATCCTCCTGACTTTCTAGCTTATATATTCCCTTATATATTTTGGAAATTTGTCTTTATATGATTTTCTTTAATCTATACCACGTTAGATCTAAGTATTGACATCTAAAGTTAAAACAAGTTTTACATTTCAATTAACCGACCTTTATTATCCAATTTTTACTCTCCCTTTTACTATTATCCAACCTTTACTCTCCCTTTTACTATTATCCAACCTTTACTCTCCGTTTTACTATTATCCAACCTTTACTCTCCCTTTTACTATTATCCAAAAGTTTACTATCACGTTACCAATTTACACATTGGAACTGGACGTTACTTTCACTTCAGATTTATGAAGACTGATACTTCTGCCAACCTTCCCTCTTCTACTCTAGCTCCTTCCTCCTTCCCCTCCCCCACTACCCCTCCTCCTCCTCCTTCCCCTCCCCAACTACCCCTCCTCCTCCTCCTCTCATACAGCCTCTTAACAGCAAAGTCTTGTTTCACACCGATATTTAGCATAAGTGTCTGTAAATTTATAGCGATTTTGTTGACCAAGTAAAAGGTTGTTGACCAAGTATAAGCTTGCTGGCCACCAAGTATAAGCTTGCTGGCCAAGTATAAGCTTGCTGGCCACCAATTAGCTTGCTGCCAAGTAAAGCTTGCTGGCCATATAAGCTTGTGCACCATTTAAGCTTGCTGGCCAAGTATAAGCTTGCTGGCCACCAATTTTAAGCTTGCTGGCCAAGTATAAGCTTGCTGGCCACCAATTTTAAGCTTGCTGGCCAAGTATAAGCTTGCTTCCTCGAGCATACAGTCAATATTGTTATTATTTTTCGCACGTTACAAATTTGAATAAATTTTTCGAATGTCACTGAAAATTGTATTATCTAAAAATATAGAAAAAATTGAAGGAAGGTAGGAAGGTAGGAAAGGAAGAAAAGTAATGAAGGAAGGAGAGGAAGAACGGTAGGAAGGAAGGGTAAACTTGCGTTATTTTTTGAGCATACTTTATTAATCAATATTGCACAAAACAAAGACAAACAATATTGTCAATAATGAAATTGTATTTTATTAAATTTCTGCAAATCTTCGCAACAAAACTGACTGTCAAGTCGTTTATATTTGTAGAACGTTTTAGGCCCAGGTACTGTAGTGTTACTGACTGGCATTGCAACGTCACTGCCTGCCACAGCAGCGTCACTAACCAGCACTGTGGTTTCAATGGCACTGTAGTATTAATGACAGTGTAAAAGAGCGGCACTATAGTATCACTAACACTACATTACCGGCAGTGCATCACACTGCTTCGCGCTGCAGCAACACCAACACTACCATCACTGCCACTGCAGCATCACTGGCACTGCAACATCACTGACACTGCAGCATCAATGACACTGCGGGACCACTCTCAGAAGGCATCTATTCAGACGAGAGATAATCTGCTGCTAGCTGAGGCTAATGGAACAGTGTTCAGGGCAGCGCACTCACTGACTCCAGGGACTCACACAGATATTAATAATTTCCAACCACAGGTCACATGTATTATTTTTCATCCATTGACTGTAGACGCCAAAGATGGAGACTGTGCTCATGCAATAATCCCGAAGAATGTTTTAGCATTGATCTCAAAAGGTCACAGTCATTTCGAAACACTGATTTGAATTGCCAGGCAATATAAGCATGCTCATACGTTTTCTGAATGAAATCTTGTATGATTTTCGTGCAGAATTCGCTTTTGACGTTAGATGTCCTATACAGATTCAGTTACTCAAAGGATGAAAGCGGTGGCACATATTTCTAGACGCTGTTTACAGGTGAAAGTATTGGTAAGCTCAGAAGACGTGCAGACATGACACATATAGAGCCTGACCCAAGGAGACGTGTGCAGACAAGACACATACAGAGCCTGACCCAACGAGATGTGTGCAAACAAGACACATATAGAGCCTGACCCAAGGAGACGTGTGCAGACAAGATGCATATAGAGCCTGACCCAAGGAGATGTGTGTAGACAAGACAATTATAGAGCATGACCCAAGGAGACGTGTGCAGACACGATACATATAGAGCCTCACCCCAAGAAACAAGACAATAATACAAGATACACAAAGAGCCTAACTTCAAGGTGGTGGCAAACATCGTAGTAATCTCCTGGTGATATCCTCACGGGGTTGACAAAATCCTGTGCTATTTTTCCAAGTACTGATCCCAAAAGCCTTTAGGGAAACCGCAGATGAACTGTCACTGTAAACTGGGACGGAGGGCAAGAAGGATGCCACACTTCTTTAACGCTTTCCCAGAATACAAATCTCAAATGGATATCGTATAATACCGAGACTCACTCGCTATCAATCCATCAGACAGTTAATTTATAAATTGATGATAATAGTAAAGGACATAAAAAATAAATGAATACTTAGGAGACAACCAAAATGAGTTAAAATATCTTAAACTAACATAAATATAGCAGTAGCCCAACCGAGGATGGGCTGAGAACATTTATTATTATATACCAAAAAACGTGGCCTGAAAAACAATGTAGTTAATGTACCTCATTTTTTATACAATTACTACATTATTGAAACGAATGATAATTTAGAAGAAAACTTATTGGCGTGTTACACAGTTGAGGTAAGTATAAATGATTAACTTATTGGTTAATATCTTTCAAAGAGGAATTTACTGTCCCCCTCCCTCGCTAAAACCGTAGGCTTGATACAGTCCCTAGGAAATAGGAGACAATCTGGTTTCATCCAAAGAAACTTTCAGGTCCTTGGATTAAGTGTCCTTCATCACCACTCCATCACAGGTAAACAACGTACGAGTATCTCATCTCGTAAAACAATTTACCTCCCTTAACTCCAGAAGTCAAGAGGTGTTTTTAGTTAAAGTGTGACAAAGGTAAAGCAAAGGTGCACTGATTACTCACTTGGTGCCTGCTCAAGTTACACGTCCCTCACATGACACAGGTGAAGCAAAGGTACACAGATGTCTCATCAAGCGGCAACTCAAGTCGCATGTCCCTCACTACCTCCGTCAACACCTATGTAAGTAAAAAGAGGATGAAAGAAACTATGATTGTTTTTTTCAATAAGTGCATATCACACTGCCACGAAGCTTCATCAATGGTTGAATAATGCAAGTGCACGTTGAAATGTATTCAGCCAGTCAACATAACTGACATAAATACCTCCCATTGTGAGGTAAATCTGCTTATAAATAAACATTATTTTACGATACTTGCTAGGGCTCAACCCGACTCTTCATGAGAACTCGCAAAAATTGTCTTAAATTCGAGTTATTCTTAATCATTCAAGTGAGATTCTGATTAATAAGTATTGCTAAAGTAACATAGTAACTGCTATATTAGTTTCAAGATACTAGGAAACTAAAACGCAAATTAGATTTGGAGTAAACACGAGTGTTGGTGGAAGTGTTTATGAACAGGAGCTGCTAGAAGACTTACACAACAGTGTTCCCTAAGTCCCGGACCTGGTCTGGTTCTCAGTCCCGGACCTGGTCTGGTTCTCAGTCCCGAACCTGGTCTGGTTCTCAGTTCCGGACCTGGTCTGGTTCTCAGTCCCGGACCTGGTCTAGTTCTCAGTCCTGCGACTTACTCAATTACTCATAAACAGTCACATTATATTCCAGACCTCGTGGAT
The DNA here is from genome assembly GCF_026875155.1 of Cherax quadricarinatus. Lineage (NCBI taxonomy): Eukaryota > Metazoa > Arthropoda > Malacostraca > Decapoda > Parastacidae > Cherax > Cherax quadricarinatus. The sequence continues at coordinate 27,447,768 of NC_069442.1, forward strand.
CATATTAGTCTACTTTAAAAAACTGTGTGTGGACTCTTCTTGTCAACCCGATCGTTCCACTTCCTAGTCACTATCGGGTTCTCTGAGTATCTTTCACTTCGAAATCATGTCACCCTTGGTTCTCTTTTCCATTCTTGTAAGGCTGATTTTCTTAAGTAATTCTTCGTAGGCCAAGCTTCTTAGCTCCGAGATATCGGATCTCTGGATTTTCTCTTAATTTCTGGACTGGTGCTGCTGCTTGGTGTATGATAGGTCTGACATGTGTCATATACAGGGTCCTCAAGACTTTTGCCTGTCTGTGCGCTCCCTCTGTTTTTAATTCTCTGTCTCACACTATCATTCCCTTATGTATTCTACGTCATCCATTATCTCATTTCCCTTTCCGCTCACTGCGTTCCTCTCGCAGTACGACCTCCTCCTCAGTTCTATAATATATTATTCTTTGTCTATCTTAATGATCTTTTCCCCGGCCTGCGGTGCTGCTCCTCCCTCCTCCCTCCTTCACTTTCTTTAAATTCCTCATTCGACTCTACTTACCATCTCTGCATAACTCATTTTTTTCCCTAGCAGCCCCTCGCTAGCTTCAGGGAGTAAGAAGAATAATGTCTAAGATCCTCTCATTAAAACCCTTTTGGTTTTTTTCCCTGTGTTGTAAGTTTCTTTGTAAGCTCTTCTCCTTTAACTCATTATTATCTAATATATATTAACTCATTACTAGATATACCCGAAAAGAGGACCTTTAAGAAGGTACATTAATTGTTTTTTCCTTCTCCCTCCAACTTTTTTATTTCATTTCGATTGTAACTCGAGAACGTCTCATACAATCGACTTCAAATTTTCATCACTTGTGTTCGGTAACTAAGACCAAATTCTTGGAATACCTGGCACTTTCACATACCCTATGATCATAGTTGTTGAAGCCATTCCCAGCATCCTGGAATGGCTGGGATAACTTCCAAAATCCTCAGCAGCGTTGACTGAATCAAAAAAGATGTTTAGAAATTTGACGACGGCGGAGAGTAAAATTCTAATGTAGGAGAAAATTTAATAATTTTATCTGTATGATACTGTGAAATTTTTATTCCCCTTAAATCATATTAAATAATTCTCAGTTTACCACTTCTGAACGGCTTAAGCAGTTAATGGCTGAACCATCTACAGTTTCATTTGCCTGCAAACAAGTTTACTGAAGGAGTAAAACAGAAAAAAAACACCGGAATTGTCGGCTTCAACCAGACTCTACTGGTGTTGTTTCCTGACACAAGACTCATGCTGCATAACTCCCATATTTTTTCTGACCGGCTTCAAAATCTTAGTGACGACGCATTCTATAATATGTTTGATGATACCACATTAGTTAAGTCCCAGTAGCTGCAAAGTTATATTTTTACTGAAATATTTAAGTAACTTGGAATCGTTGGAATCAGATCAATTACTAGAGAATGCCTTGTCTGACTGGCTTCACACCTTTACCATTGGTGGGATTTATTAAAATACAGTTTATAATCTACCCCTGTTAATTTTACTAAGAAAATTATTTTCCGCGTAATTACTAGAGAATAACTCTTCAGATCACCTTCAAACCCTAAACACTAGTATATCTTAATAGGAAATGTTTTTTGTATTAATTTTGGGCTACTTGGGTACCAATTTGCCATTTTTTAGCCAATTATTAACAATACATAAGATATCCTTCTTTTTAAGAAAGCAAGAGAAGTACCTTCATTACGCAGTAGAGAGACTAATACAGGGTGCAGCACAGTCTAGTACTAATGCACTTTCTGTGTCTGCCAATAAAGCTCTGCGGTATCCCTTCTCTGCCAGCACCAACCAGCAATATCTTTATCCCTGGCCACAGCAAAGTCGCCTTTCGATACATTTCTTTTACCGCTGAAGATGCAGCGTTCACCACGGCAACGATTTCAAAATAGCTTTTCAGCATTTCTCTCTGCACAAACCACCATCAAATCTGCCTCTTGGGAAAGTTTATATACATACAAAGGATCTAATTTCTGTTTTTTTTTTCTGGCGTTGTGGTCTACTATAAGAATACTGCACATACATTACATTTCCTCCTTTATTCTTAAGCAACTTTTTATTTCAGTATTTACAGAAATAATCTTAAATATAAATTAACAGCGGAATACTGTCTGAGGGTCTCTTCACATAATTCAACTTTTAAAAATCTAGTAGAACTGGACTTAAGTAGTATTTATATCATACACTGTTTTTGTAAAAGAATTTTATCTTTAAT
>NC_069442.1:27455021-27477521 GCF_026875155.1 Cherax quadricarinatus
TTCCTCCCTCCTTCCTTCCTCACTCCTCACCAACAGCATCTTGCGTAACTTCATTACCCTGAGCTAAATGCATTAAACAAAGTAATTTCCCAGTGTGGAGTTGACAATTTGAGAGAGAGTAATTCCCATAGCTGAGAGGAACATTAAGGTCCCTGCCTGAGGCAACACATGGAGAGGAACATTAAGGTCCCTGCCTGAAGCAACACATGGAGAGGAACATTAAGGTCCCTGCCTGAGGCAACACATGGAGAGGAACACTAAGGTCCCTGCCAGAGACAACACCTGGAGAGAAACACTAAGTTGCCTGCCTGAGGCAACACATGGAGAGGAACACTAAAGTACCTGCTTGAAGCAACACATGGAGAGGAACACTAAGGAAACTGCCTGAGGCAACACCTGGAGAGAAACACTAAGTTGCCTGCCTGAGGCAACACATGGAGAGGAACACTAAGGCCCCTGCCAGAGATAACACATGGAGAGGAACACTAAGTTGCCAGCCTGAGGCAACACATGAAGAAGAACACTAAGGAACCTGCCTGAGGCAACACATGGAGAAGAACACTAAGGAACCTGCCTGAGGCAACACATGGAGAAGAACACTAAGGAACCTGCCTGAGGCAACACATGGAGAGGAACACTAAGGAACCTGCCTGATGCTACACATGGAGAGGAACACTAAGGAACCTGCCTGAGGCAACACATGGAGAGGAACACTAAGGTCCCCTGCCAGAGACAACACATGGAGAGAAACACTAAGGAACCTGCCTGAGGCAGCACATGGAGAGGAACACTAAGGAACCTGCCTGAGGCAACACATGGAGAAGAACACTAAGGAACCTGCCAAAGACAACACATGGAGAGGAACACTAAGTTGCCAGCCTGAGGCAACACATGGAGAAGAATACCAAGGAACCTGCCTGAGGCAACACATGGAGAAGAACACTAAGGAACCTGCCTGAGGCAACACATGGAGAAGAACACTAAGGAACCTGCCTCAGGCAACACATGGAGAGGAACACTAAGGAACCTGCCTGATGCAACACATGGAGAGGAACACTAAGGAACCTGCCTGATGCAACACATGGAGAGGAACACTAAGGAACCTGTCTGAGGCAACATATGGAGAGGAACACTAAGGTCCCTGCCAGAGACAACACATGGAGAGGAACACTAAGGAACCTGCCTGACGCAACACATGGAGAGGAACACTAAGGAACCTGCCTGAGGCAACACATGGAGAAGAACACTAAGGAACCTGCCTGAGGCAACACAAGAAGAGGAACACTAAGGAACACGCCTGAGGCAACACATGGAGAGGAGCACTAAGGAACCTGCCAGAGACAACACATGGAGAAGAACACAAAGGTGCCTGCCAGAGACAACACATGGAGAGAAACACTAAGTTGCCTGCCAGAGACAACACATGGAGAGGAACACTAAGGAACCTGCCTTAGGCAACACATGGAGAGGAACACTAAGGAACCTGCCTGAGGCAACACATAGAGAGGAACACTAAGGAACCTGCCTGAGGCAACACTTGGAGAGGAACACTAAGGAACCTGCCTTAGGCAACACATGAGAGGAACACTAAGGAACCTGCCTGAGGCAACACATAGAGAGGAACACTAAGGAACCTGCCTGGGGCAACACAAGAGGAACACTAAAGAACCTGCCTGAGGCAACACATGGAGAGGAACACTAAGGTCCCTGTCAGAGACAACACATGAAAAGGAACACTAAGGAACCTGCCTCAGGCAACACATGGAGAAGAACACTTTAAGGTCCCTGACAGAGGCAACACATGAAGAGGAACACAAATGTGCCTGCCAGAGACTGTGAAGGCTTACTCAGCCCTGTAACAACTTCAGACAGTATTACCAAGGCTGGCTCCTCCTCAGGAAAATTAGTGAATAGAAAAAGAAATAATAACAGACAAACATAAACAATTTATTATATAGAAAATATAAAATGTAAAACACTTAAATATGAAATATTAATCCTACATTAAAGAAAATGAAAAATGAAAAATATAAATGATAACTGAATTCAACGCTAATGTAGATAGGGGTGTCTGGTGTTGGTGACACTGTTGTTGAAATCGTAGCCGTTGCTGATGATGGGGGGGGGGGGTCGCAGGTGTTGGTTACGACCCACTGGTTAGTTCTTCACAGTAGATAGAGCCTCGAGTAGTATCCCGATGACAGGAAAGCAGGTTCTTTACCGCTGCAATGATGTGGGGATACGTCCTGCAATTTCATACAGGTGCACAGGTAATTCAATCCAAAATGGGACGTCTCCAGGACGTTAGTCCCTCTCCTGTTCTTCTCGTTGATTGACAGGTGACCCTCACTGTCATCCAAGCTGAAAAGATAGACAGGTTACCTACTGCTTAAATAATCACTCTCCATGGCAAGTACAATACTCAAAAGACGTGGTGATTATTACAACAGTCAGGCTAGAGCAAGACTGAAAGGACTAAGTTTATTATTGGTCAAAAGTGAAGCTTTTAACCAATAAATCCACTAGAATACAAGGCAGACATGTACTTATAGTAATGTTGGGAGCTGTGAGTCGAGTGATTTACTGTTTGACCCGAGCCCCACACGTCACCTTTCGGGGGGGGGGGGGGAGAGGATGGGAAGGGATAGCGGGAGCTAGACTGACCCTACCTTAACAAGCAGCCGGCAGTCAAACTATCACTTTCAGGGAGGGGGAAAAAAGGCGGGAAAAACGGGAGCTTGAATTACCCTACCTTAACTAGTAGCCGGCAATGAAACTATCACTTTCGGGGAGGGGGAAGAAAGGCGGGAGCTTGATTTGCCCTACCTTAACTAGTAGCCGGGAATGAAACTATTGTTATTATATTACTACTCCTATCTATTGAACTTTTCCCTCACAAAGACAACACATGGACAGAAACACTAAGGAACCTGCCAGAGACAACATATGGAGAGGAACACTAAGGAACCTGCCTGAGACAACACATGGAGAGGAACACTAAGGTCCCTGCCAGAGACAACACATGGACAGGAACACTAAGTTGCCAGCCTGAGGCAACACATGGAGAAGAATACTAAGGAACCTGCCTGAGGCAACACATGGAGAAGAACACTAAGGAACCTGTCTGAGGCAACACATGGAGAAGAACACTAAGGAACCTGCCTGAGGCAACACATGGAGAGGAACACTAAGGAACCTGCCTGATGCAACACATGGAGAGGAACACTAAGGAACCTGCCTGAGGCAACACATGGAGAAGAATACTAAGGAACCTGCCTGAGGCAACACATGGAGAAGAACACTAAGGAACCTGAGGCAACACATGGAGAAGAACACTAAGGAACCTGCCTGAGGCAACACATGGAGAGGAACACTAAGGAACCTGCCTGATGCAACACATGGAGAGGAACACTAAGGAACCTGCCTGAGGCAACACATGGAGAAGAACACTAAGGAACCTGCCTGAGACAACACAAGAAGAGGAACACTAAGGAACATGCCTGAGGCAACACATGGAGAGGAACACTAAGGTCCCTGTCAGAGACAACACATGAAAAGGAACACTAAGGAATCTGCCTCAGGCAACACATGGAGAAGAACACTTTAAGGTCCCTGACAGTGGCAACACATGAAGAGGAACACAAATGTGCCTGCCAGATACAACACATGGAGAGAAACACTAAGGAACCTGCCAGAGACAACACATGGAGAGGAATATTAAGGAACCTGTCTGAGACAACACATGGAGAGGAACACGAAGGAACCTGCCTGAGACAACACATGGGGAAGCAGGGAAGGGAGGGAGAGGAACTGATAGCCAGGAAAGACAGGAAGTTAAGGGAGATAAGAGAAAGGAAGTAGAGGGTGTGAAGAACGAAGAGAGGAAGACCTGGGAAGGGAATGATGGAAGAAGGGGAAATAACGATGGGCATGGAAGAAAAGGCTTAGGGAAACGAGAAACATAAAAAGTAAATTAAGAGACAATAAGAAGACAAAGCGGAGCAAATGAAATTGTGTTGTGTGAGACAACTGAAAATTATGTTGTGTGGGCAACATGAAACTGTGTTTTGTGAGACAAAAATGAAATTATGTTGTGTGAGACAACATGAAACTTGTGTGAGACAACATGAAACTTTTGATGTGTGAGACAACATGAAACTTATGTTGTGTGAGACAACATGAAACTTGTGTTGTGTGAGACAACATGAAACTTGTGTTGTGTGAGGCAACATGAAACTTGTGTGAGACAACATGAAACTTATGTTGTGTGAGACAACATGAAACTTATGTTGTGTGAGGCAACATGAAACTTGTGTTGTGTGAGACAACATGAAACTTGTGTTGTGTGAGACAACATGAAACTTATGTTGTGTGAGACAACATGAAACTTATGTTGTGTGAGGCAACATGAAACTTGTGTTGTGTGAGACAACATGAAACTTGTGTTGTGTGAGACAACATGAAACTTGTGTTGTATGAGACAACATGAAACTTGTGTTGTGTGAGACAACATGAAACTTGTGTTGTGTGAGGCAACATGAAACTTGTGTGAGACAACATGAAACTTTTGATGTGTGAGACAACATGAAACTTATGTTGTGTGAGACAACATGAAACTTGTGTTGTGTGAGACAACATGAAACTTGTGTTGTGTGAGGCAACATGAAACTAATCTTGTGTGAGACAACATGAAACTTATGTTGTGTGAGGCAACATGAAACTTGTGTGAGACAACATGAAACTTGTGTTGTGTGAGACAACATGAAACTTGTGTTGTGTGAGACAACATGAAACTTGTGTTGTGTGAGACAAAATGAAACTTATGTTGTGTGAGGCAACATGAAACTTGTGTGAGACAACATGAAACTTATGTTGTGTGAGACAACATGAAACTTGTGTTGTGTGAGGCAACATGAAACTTGTGTTGTGTGAGGCAACATGAAACTTGAGTGAGACAACATGAAACTTGTGTGAGACAACATGAAACTTATGTTGTGTGAGACAACATGAAACTTGTGTGAGACAACATGAAACTTATGTTGTGTGAGACAACATGAAACTTGTGTTGTGTGACGCAACATGAAACTTGTGTGAGACAACATAAAACTTGTGAGACATGAAACTTATGTTGTGTGAGACAACATGAAACTTGTGTTGTGTGAGGCAACATGAAACTTATGTTGTGTGAGGCAACATGAAACTTATGTTGTGTGAGGCAACATGAAACTTGTGTGAGACAACATGAAACTTGTGTGAGACAACATGAAACTTATGTTGTGTGAGACATGAAACTTGTGTGAGACAACATGAAACTTATGTTGTGTGAGACAACATGAAACTTATGTTGTGTGAGACATGAAACTTGTGTAAGACAACATGAAACTTATGTTGTGTGAGACAACATGAAACTTATGTTGTGTGAGGCAACATGAAACTTATGTTGTGTGAGACAACATGAAACTTTTGATGTGTGAGACAACATGAAACTTATGTTGTGTGAGACAACATGAAACTTGTGTTGTGTGAGACAACATGAAACTTGTGTTGTGTGAGGCAACATGAAACTTGTGTGAGACAACATGAAACTTATGTTGTGTGAGGCAACATGAAACTTGTGTGAGACAACATGAAACTTGTGTTGTGTGAGACAACATGAAACTTGTGTTGTGTGAGACAACATGAAAATTGTGTTGTGTGAGACAACATGAAATTATGTTGTGTGAGGCAACATGAAACTTGTGTGAGACACATGAAACTTAGTTGTGTGAGACAACATGAAACTTGTGTTGTGTGAGGCAACATGAAACTTGTGTTGTGTGAGGCAACATGAAACTTGTGTTGTGTGAGGCAACATGAAACTTGAGTGAGACAACATGAAACTTGTGTGAGACAACATGAAACTTATGTTGTGTGAGACAACATGAAACTTGTGTGAGACAACATAAAACTTATGTTGTGTGAGACAACATGAAACTTGTGTTGTGTGACGCAACATGAAACTTGTGTGAGACAACATAAAACTTGTGAGACATGAAACTTATGTTGTGTGAGACAACATGAAACTTGTGTTGTGTGAGGCAACATGAAACTTATGTTGTGTGAGGCAACATGAAACTTATGTTGTGTGAGGCAACATGAAACTTGTGTGAGACAACATGAAACTTGTGTGAGACAACATGAAACTTATGTTGTGTGAGACATGAAACTTGTGTGAGACAACATGAAAATTATGTTGTGTGAGACAACAATGGGAAAATTATGTTGTGTGAAAACATGAAACTTGTGTAAGACAACATGAAACTTATGTTGTGTGAGACAACATGAAACTTATGTTGTGTGAGGCAACATGAAACTTATGTTGTGTGAGACAACATGAAACTTATGTTGTGTGAGACAACATAAAACGTGTGTGAGACAACATGAAACTTGTGTGAGACAACATGAAACTTATGTTGTGTGAGGCAACATGAAACTTGTGTGAGACAACATGAAACTTATGTTGTGTGAGACAACATGAAACTTGTGTGAGACAACATGAAACTTATGTTGTGTGAGACAACATGAAACTTGTGTGAGACAACATGAAACTTGTGTGAGACAACATGAAACTTATGTTGTGTGAGACAACATAAAACTTATGTTGTGTGAGACAACATGAAACTTATGTTGTGTGAGACAACATAAAACTTATGTTGTGTGAGACAACATAAAACTTATGTTGTGTGAGGCAACAAGAAATTGCACTGTATCATACCTTTCTCAGTGTGAATTAACGAGTGATGGGTCACGTGACCAATGTAAGAGTTCGGGTGTCAGAGTTCCGGTGACGGGTGTCAGAGTTCGGGTGACGGGTGTCCGAGTTCCGTTGACGGGTGTCAGAGCTCCGGTGACGGGTGTCAGAGTTCCGGTGACGGGTGTCAGAGTTCGGGTGACGGGTGTCAAGGTGCGGGTGATGGATGTCAGAGTTCGGGTGACGGGTGTCAGAGTTCGGGTGACGGGTGTCAGAGTTCCGGTGACATGTGTCAGAGTTCGGGTGACGGGTGTCAGAGTTCCGGTGACGAGTATCAGAGTGCGGGTGACGGGTGTCAGAGTTCGGGTGACGGGTATCAGAGTGCGGGTGAGGGGTATCAGAGTGCGGGTGAGGGGTATCAGTGCGGGTGACGGGTGTCAGAGAGCGGGTGACGGGTGTCAGAGTGCGGGTGACGGGTGTCAGAGTGCGGGTGACGGGTATCAGAGTGCGGGTGAGGGGTATCAGAGTGCGGGGGGGGTATCAGAGTGCGGGTGACGGGGGTCATAGTGCGGTTTACGGGTGTCAGAGTGCGGGTGACGGGTGTCAGAGTTCCGGTGACGGTGTCAGAGTTCGGGTGACGGGTGTTTAGAGTTCCGGTGACATGTGTCAAGTTCCGGTGACGAGTATCAGAGTGCGGTTTACGGGTGTCAGAGTGCGGGTGACGGGGGTCAGAGTGGGGGGTGACGGGTTTTCAGAGTGCGGGTGACGGGTGTCAGAGTGCGGGTGACGGGTGTCAGAGTGCGGGTGACGGGTGTCAGAGTGCGGGTGACGGGTGTCAGAGTGCGGGTGACGGGTGTCAGAGTTCCGGTGACGAGTATCAGAGTGCGGGTGACGGGTGTCAGAGTGCGGGTGACGGGTGTCAGAGTGCGGGTGACGGGTGTCAGAGTGCGGGTGACGGGTGTCAGAGTTCCGGTGACGTTTATCAGAGTGCGGGTGAGGGGTATCAGAGTGCGGGTGAGGGGTATCAGAGTGCGGGTGACGGGTGTCAGAGTGCGGGTGACGGGTGTCAGAGTGCGGGGTGTGACGGGTGTCAGAGTGCGGGTGACGGGTGTCAGAGTGCGGGTGACGGGTGTCAGAGTGCGGGTGACGGGTGTCAGAGTGCGGGTGACGGGTGTCAGAGTGCGGGTGACGGGTGTCAGAGTGCGGGTGACGGGTGTCAGAGTTTTGTCAACATAATTTAACAATATTTTCATTAAAATTATAATTTAATGACCTGTAAAATTTAACTACCTGCAAAACTATCCAAGTTAATGAAGCCAAAATATATATATATAAAGTATTGGTATCGGTATCGGTGGGTATTAGGAATTTTTAAAGGTATCGGCACTGAAGTGTATCAAGAGTGACGCCGAGAGCCACTGCAGTGCGGAGGCTCCCGTGTGTGTGTGTGTGTGTGTGTGTGTGTGTGTGTGTGTGTGTGTGTGTGTGTGTGTGTGTGTGTGTGTGTGTGTGTGTGTGTGTGTGTGTGTGTGTGTGTTGGGAATCGTGCCACTTATAGAGATGGTAAGTGATAAACCAAGTTTCCATAGCTTACAGTCACACGCCGCCTCGTTTGACCCTGTGTCCATAACCAGTGGTGGGCAGCCAGGGAAGATGTGGTGGGCAGCCAGGGTAGGTGTGGTGGGCAGCCAGGGAAGGTGTGGTGGGCAGCCAGGGAAGGTGTGGTGGGCAGCCAGGGAAGATGTGGTGGGCAGCCAGGGTAGGTGTGGTGGGCAGCCAGGGAAGGTGTGGTGGGCAGCCAGGGAAGGTGTGGTGGGCAGCCAGGGAAGGTGTGGTGGGCAGCCAGGGAAGATGTGGTGGGCAGCCAGGGAAGATGTGGTGGGCAGCCAGGGAAGGTGTGGTGGGCAGCCAGGGAAGGTGTGGTGGGCAGCCAGGGAAGGTGTGGTGGGCAGCCAGGGAAGGTGTGGTGGGCAGCCAGGGAAGATGTGGTGGGCAGCCAGGGAAGGTGTGGTGGGCAGCCAGGGAAGGTGTGGTGGGCAGCCAGGGAAGGTGTGGTGGGCAGCCAGGGAAGATGTGGTGAGCAGTCAGGGTAGGTGTGGTGGGCAGCCAGGGAAGGTGTGGTGGGCAGCCAGGGAAGATGTGGTGGGCAGCCAGGGTAGGTGTGGTGGGCAGCCAGGGAAGGTGTGGTGGGCAGCCAGAGAAGGTGTGGTGGGCAGCCAGGAAAGGTGTGGTGGGCAGCCAGGGAAGGTGTGGTGGGCAGCAGGGAAAGTGTGGTGGGCAGCCAGGGAAGGTGTGGTGGGCAGCCAGGGAAGGTGTGGTGGGCAGCCAGGGAAAGTGTGGTGGGCAGCCAGGGAAGGTGTGGTGGGCAGCCAGGGAAGGTGTGGTGGGCAGCCAGGGAAGGTGTGGTGGGCAGCCAGGGTAGGTGGTGGTGGGCAGCCAGGGAAGGTGTGGTGGGCAGCCAGGGAAGATGTGGTGGGCAGCCAGGGAAGGTGTGGTGGGCAGCCAGGGTAGGTGTGGTGGGCAGCCAGGGAAGGTGTGGTGGGCAGCCAGGGAAGATGTGGTGGGCAGCCAGGGTAGGTGTGGTGGGCAGCCAGGGAAGGTGTGGTGGGCAGTCAGGAAAGATGTGGTGGGCAGCCAGGGAAGGTGTGGTGGGCAGCCAGGGAAGGTGTGGTCGGCAGCCAGGGAAGGTGTGGGTGGCAGCCAGGGAAGGTGTGGTGGGCAGCCAGGGAAGGTGTGGTGGGCAGCCAGGGAAGGTGTGGTGGGCAGCCAGGGAAGGTGTGGTCGGCAGCCAGGGAAGGTGTGGTGGGCAGCCAGGGAAGGTGTGGTGGGCAGCCAGGGAAGGTGTGGTGGGCAGCAAGGGAAGGTGTGGTGGGCAGCCAGGGTAGGTGTGGTGGGCAGCCAGGGAAGATGTGGTGGGCAGCCAGGGTAGGTGTGGTGGGCAGCCAGGGAAGGTGTGGTGGGCAGCCAGGGAAGGTGTGGTGGGCAGCCAGGGAAGGTGTGGTGGGCAGCCAGGGAAGGTGTGGTGGGCAGCCAGGGAAGGTGTGGTGGGCAGCCAGGGAAGGTGTGGTGGGCAGCCAGGGAAGGTGTGGTGGGCAGCCAGGGAAGGTGTGGTGGGCAGCCAGGGAAGGTGTGGTGGGCAGCCAGGGAAGGTGTTGTGGTCAGCCAGGGAAGGTGTGGTGGGCAGCCAGGGAAGGTGTGGTGGGCAGCTAGGGAAGGTGTGGTGGGCAGCAAGGGAAGGTGTGGTGGGCAGCCAGGGAAGATGTGGTGGGCAGCCAGGGAAAGTGTGGTGGGCAGCCAGGGAAGGTGTGGTGGGCAGCCAGGGAAGGTGTGGTGGGCAGCCAGGGAAAGTGTGGTGGGCAGCCAGGGAAGGTGTGGTGGCAGCCAGGGAAGGTGTGGTGGGCAGCCAGGGAAGGTGTGGTGGGCAGCCAGGGTAGGTGTGGTGGGCAGCCAGGGAAGGTGTGGTGGGCAGCCAGGGGAGATGTGGTGGGCAGCCAGGGAAGGTGTGGTGGGCAGCCAGGGTAGGTGTGGTGGGCAGCCAGGGAAGGTGTGGTGGGCAGCCAGGGAAGATGTGGTGGGCAGCCAGGGTAGGTGTGGTGGGCAGCCAGGGAAGGTGTGGTGGGCAGTCAGGAAAGATGTGGTGGGCAACCAGGGAAGGTGTGGGGGGCAGCCAGGGAAGGTGTGGTCGGCAGCCAGGGAAGGTGTGGTGGGCAGCCAGGGAAGGTGTGGTGGGCAGCCAGGGAAGGTGTGGTGGGCAGCCAGGGAAGGTGTGGTGGGCAGCCAGGGAAGGTGTGGTCGGGAGCCAGGGAAGGTGTGGTGGGCAGCCAGGGAAGGTGTGGTGGGCAGCCAGGGAAGGTGTGGTGGGCAGCCAGGGAAGGTGTGGTGGGCAGCCAGGGTAGGTGTGGTGGGCAGCCAGGGAAGGTGTGGTGGGCAGCCAGGGAAGATGTGGTGGGCAGCCAGGGTAGGTGTGGTGGGCAGCCAGGGAAGGTGTGGTGGGCAGCCAGGGAAGATGTGGTGGGCAGCCAGGGAAGGTGTGGTGGGCAGCCAGGGAAGGTGTGGTGGGCAGCCAGGGAAGGTGTGGTGGGCAGCCAGGGAAGGTGTGGTGGGCAGCCAGGGAAGGTGTGGTGGGCAGCCAGGGAAGGTGTGGTGGGCAGCCAGGGAAGGTGTGGTGGGCAGCCAGGGAAGGTGTGGTGGGCAGCCAGGGAAGATGTGATGGGCAGCCAGGGTAGATGTGGTGGGCAGCCAGGGAAGGTGTGGTGGGCAGTCAGGAAAGATGTGGTGGGCAGCCAGGGAAGGTGTGGTGGGCAGCCAGGGAAGGTGTGGTCGGCAGCCAGGGAAGGTGTGGTGGGCAGCCAGGGAAGGTGTGGTGGGCAGCCAGGGAAGGTGTGGTGGGCAGCCAGGGAAGGTGTGGTGGGCAGCCAGGGAAGGTGTGGTCGGCAGCCAGGGAAGGTGTGGTGGGCAGCCAGGGAAGGTGTGGTGGGCAGCCAGGAAGGTGTGGTGGGCAGCCAGGGAAGGTGTGGTGGGCAGCCAGGGTAGGTGTGGTGGGCAGCCAGGGAAGGTGTGGTGGGCAGCCAGGGAAGATGTGGTGGGCAGCCAGGGTAGGTGTGGTGGGCAGCCAGGGAAGGTGTGGTGGGCAGCCAGGGAAGATGTGGTGGGCAGCCAGGGAAGGTGTGGTGGGCAGCCAGGGAAGGTGTGGTGGGCAGCCAGGGAAGGTGTGGTGGGCAGCCAGGGAAGGTGGGTGGGCAGCCAAGGAAGGTGTGGTGGGCAGCCAGGGAAGGTGTTGTGGTCAGCCAGGGAAGGTGTGGTGGGCAGCCAGGGAAGGTGTGGTGGGCAGCCAGGGAAGGTGTGGTGGGCAGCCAGGGAAGTGTGTGGTGGGCAGCAGGGAAGGTGTGGTGGGCAGCCAGGGAAGGTGTGGTGGGCAGCCAGGGAAGGTGTGGTGGGCAGCCAGGGAAGGTGTTGTGGTCAGCCAGGGAAGGTGTGGTGGGCAGCCAGGGAAGGTGTGGTGGGCAGCCAGGGAAGGTGTGGTGGGCAGCAAGGGAAGGTGTGGTGGGCAGCCAGGGAAGATGTGGTGGGCAGCCAGGGAAGATGTGGTGGGCAGCTAGGGAAGGTTGGTGGGCAGCAAGGGAAGGTGTGGTGGGCAGCAAGGGAAGGTGTGGTGGGCAGCCAGGGAAGGTGTGGTGGGCAGCCAGGGAAGGGGTGGTGGGCAGCCAGGGAAGGGGTGGTGGGCAGCCAGGGAAGGTGTGGTGGGAAGCCAGGATAGGTGTGGTGAACAGCCAGGGAAGGGGTGATGGGCAGCCAGGGAAGGGGTGGTGGGCAGCCAGGGAAGGTGTGGACAGCCAAGGAAACTGTGGACAGCCAGGGAAGGTGTGGTGGGCAGCCAGGGTAGGTGTGGTGGGCAGCCAGGTAAGGTGTGGTGGGCAGCCAGGGTAGGTGTGGTGGGCAGCCAGGGAAGGGGTGGTGGGCAGCCAGGTAAGGGGTGGTGGGCAGCCAGGGAAGGGGTGGTGGGCAGCCAGGGAAGGTGTGGACAGCCAAGGAAACTGTGGACAGCCAAGGAAGGTGTGGTGGTCAGCCAGGGAAGTGTTGTCCAGGAGGTGGTGCAGCAGGATTGGTGTAGCCAGGGAAGGTGTGGTGGACAGTCAGGGAAGGTGAGAGAAGCAGTCTACGGTGTTAATAAGCCACGTTTTACTACCACAGTGTACACTGAGTGTCTACCAGGGTGTAAACCGAGAAAGTGTCTACAAGAGTGTAAACCGAGAAAGCGTCTACCAGGATGTACACTGAGAAAGTGTTTACCAGGGTGTACACTGAGTGTCTACCAGGGTATACACTGAGAAAGTGTCTACCAGGGTGTACACTGAGAAAGTGTTTATCAGTGGGTTCACAGAGAAAGTGTCTACCAGGATGTACACGGAGAAAGTGTCTACCAGGGTGTACACGAAGAAAGTGTCTACAGAGTGTATACCAAGAAAGTGTCTACCAGGGTGTACACCAAGAAAGTTTCTACCAGGGTGTATACCAAGAAAGTGTCTACCAGGGTGTACACCAAGAAAGTGTCTACAGGGTGTATACCAAGAAAGTGTCTACCAGGGTGTACACTAAGAAAGTGCCTACAGGGTGTATACCACGAAAGTGTCTACAGGGTGTATACCAAGAAAGTGTCTACCAGGGTGTACATTAAGAAAGTGCCTACAGGGTGTATACCAAGAAAGTGTCTACAGGGTGTACACCAAGAAACAGTCTACTGAGTGTACACCAAGAAAGTGTCTACTACCAGGTGTACACCAAGAAAGTGTCTACCAGGGTGTATACCAAGAAAGTATCCACCAGGGTGTACACCAAGAAAGTGTCTACCAGGGTGTATACCAAGAAAGTGTCTACAGGGTGTACACCAAGAATGAATCTACAGGGTGTATACCAAGGAAGTGTCTACCAGGGTGTATACCAAGAAAGTGTCTACAGGGTGTACACCAAGAATGAGTCTACAGGGTGTACACTAAGAATGAGTCTACAGGGTGTATACCAAGAATGAGTCTACAGGGTGTACACCAAGAATGAGTCTACAGAGTGTATACCAAGAATGAGTCTACAGGGTGTACACCAAGAATGAGTCTACAGGGTGAATACCAAGAATGAGTCTACAGGGTGTACACCAAGAATGAGTTTACAGGGTGAATACCAAGAATGAGTCTACAGGGTGTACACCAAGAATGAGTCTACAGGGTGTACACCAAGAATGAGTCTACAGGGTGTACACCAAGAATGAGTCTACAGGGTGTATACCAAGAATGAGTCTACAGGGTGTACACCAAGAATGGGTCTACAGGGTGTACACCAAGAATGAGTCTACAGGGTGTACACCAAGAATGAGTCTACAGGGTGTACACCAAGAATGAGTCTACAGGGTGTACACCAAGAAAGTGTCTCACAGCTTCTCGATTCTGTGTACACTAATTCTCTGACTTTATCTTTTAAATATAAAAAAAATACAATTATATTAAATCAGTCTGAATTATTTATTTTGAAATCCAGGCTGAATTTTGATAAGTTAGTTATGTTTCAGAAAGTTAACAATCTTGTCTTTAATTATACTTACCGTTTCTTGTTTCAAACTATCTAGGTAACGAGGTAGTAGTTCAGGGCACAGTAAACTATCTAGGTAACGAAGTAGTAGTTCAGGACACAGTAAACTATCTAGGTAACGAGGTAGTAGTTAAGGGCATAGTAACAAGGTAGTAGTTAAGGGCATAGTAACAAGGTGGTAGTTAAGGGCACAGTAAACTAGCTAAGTAACGAGGCAGGCAGTAGATGAAAGTACAGTAAACTTAGTCATAAATATTGTAATAACATTAGCCAGTTGTTCGTCACTTAACTCTTTGTATTCGTGTGTAAATTAGTTAAATATTAGTGTTGTGGTAGTCACGTCGTCTAGCCAGTAGCCAAGTCTAGGTATTTAACGTGTGTTTGCTGATTATTTTGTTAATATTGAAAGTGGCCGCCTCAATTCCTCTAAAGAAATGTTTTGACTTCGGTATATTAGTGTCGTTGTCCACTTGTGAAGACGTAAACACTTCTTTACTGCTCTTCTTTATTTTACTCTTTAAGTCAATTAAAGGGCAGCCATCAGCAGCTTTGTTTTATACTTATGTTTTGCTGATGGCAAGAAGGTCACCTCATCAGTACTCAGTTATTACTGCACTAACTTACCTGCAACATGGTTATGTTTTGCTGGTGGCAAGAAGGTCACCACATCAGTACTCAGTTATTACTGCACTAACTTACCTGCAACATGGTTATGTTTTGCTGGTGGCAAGAAGGTCACCACATCAGTACTCAGTTATTACTGCACTAACTTACCTGCAACATGGTTATGTTTTGCTGGTGGCAAGAAGGTCACCACATCAGTACTCAGTTATTATTGCACTAACTTACCTGCAACATGGTTATATGCTCTACAGAGCTAATAACACCTTGCTCACACAGACAATACTTCACCCTATATCATATCTGCCCTGTTTGTACCCTGTTGATACTATACTATACACCTTGTACAATACTTATACCGTTTATACTATACTGTACCCTGTTTCTAAAATATCTGTATCCTATTTATATCATACTGTATCCTCTTTGTACCATATTTGTACCGTTTATACTATACTGTACCGTTTGTATTATATATGTACCCTCCTTATACCATACTGCATCGTCTTTACACCATACTTGTACCGTTTATACCACACTATTTGTACCATACTTGTACCTTATATATACCACAGTGTAACTTGTACCATATTTGTATACTGAAAGTTGTGGTTAACTGAATGTTAATGCCTCTCTCTCTCACTCTCTATACCTTATATGCAAGTTAATTAATAGTAAATTGACTGTTGACCTTTTAATTAAGTCCGAAATAAAGCTTTTGCTAAGGCCAAGCTCTGACGGGAGCTGGAACCAAGCTTTGACGGGAACTGGAACCAGCTTTGACGTAAACTGAAACCAAGCTTTGACGGGAGTTGGAACCAAGCTTTGATGCGAGTTGGGGCCAGGTAACAGCTCATAGCTTGTTAAACACTTGTTGCAACACTTATCCTTAATCATGTTGAAGTCTCTGGTTAGAGAGAGAGAGAGAGAGAGAGAGAGAGAGAGAAGAGAGAGAGAGAGAGAGAGAGAGAGAGAGAGAGAGAGAGAGAGAGAGAGAGAGAGAGAGAGAGAGAGAGAAGAGAGAAATAGAGAGAAATAGAGAGAAATAGAGAGAAATGAGAAGAGAAGAGAGAGAGAGAGAGAGAGAGAGAGAGAGAGAGAGAGAGAGAGAGAGAGAGAGAGAGAGAGAGAGAAGAGAGAGAGAGAGAGAGAGAGAGAGAATGAGTTTAAGTGTGTGTGATCGTGTGCGTGTTAATGTGTATTTGAGTGTAAGTGTGCGAGTGCGTGAGAGAGTAATAGGTGCGTGTGTGGTACATGCTTGAGTGCATTGTAATGTGAGTGCGTGCGAGTGTGCTTGTGAGAATTCGAGAGAGTGCAAGTATTATAGTAACAGAGATGAAGACAACAGTCATAACACTGGCTTCCACAACAACCTCTTCTCCAGTTACATCGTGTCTTTGAAGTGTAGCTTTAACATTCCTGTCTAACCTAACATGCCTGTCTAACCTAACATTCTTGTCTAACCTAACATGCCTGTCTAACCTAACATTCTTGTCTAACCTAACATTCCTGCCTGACCTAACATTCTTGTCTAACCTAACATTCCTACCTGACCTAACATTCCTCTCTGACCTAACATTCCTGCCTGACCTAACATTCCTGCCTGACCTAACATTTCTACATGACCTAACATTCCTGTCTAACCTAACATGCCTGTCTAACCTAGCATTCCTACCTGACCTAACATTCCTGTCTAACCTAACATACTTGTCTAACCTAACATTCCTGCCTGACCTAACATTCCTCTCTGACCTAACATTCCTGCCTGACCTAACATTCCTGCCTGACCTAACATTTCTACCTGACCTAACATTCCTGTCTAACCTAACATGCCTGTCTAACCTAACATTCCTACCTGACCTAACATTCCTGTCTAACCTAACATTCCTGCCTGACCTAACATTCCTACCTGACCTAACATTCCTGTCTGACCTAACATTCCTGTCTAACCTAACATGCGTGTCTAACCTAACATTTCTGCCTGACCTAACATTCCTGCCTGACCTAACATTCCTACCTGACCTAACATTCCTGTCTGACCTAGCATTCCTGTCTAACCTAACATGCCTGTCTAACCTAACATTTCTGCCTGACCTAACATTCCTGCCTGACCTAACATTCCTACCTGACCTAACATTCCTGTCTGACCTAACATTCCTGTTTAACCTAACATGCCTGTCTAACCTAACATTTCTGCCTGACCTAACATTCCTGCCTGACCTAACATTCCTACCTGACCTAACATTCCTGTCTGACCTAGCATTCCTGTCTAACCTAACATGCCTGTCTAACCTAACATTTCTGCCTAACCTAACATTCCTGTCTAACCTAACATTCCTGTCTGACCTAACATTCCTACATGACCTAACATTCCTGTCTAACCTAACATTCCTGTCTGACCTAACATTCCTGTCTAACCTAACATGCTTGTCTAACCTAACATTTCTGCCTGACTTAACATTCCCGTCTAACCTAACATTCCTACATGACCTAACATTCCTGTCTAACCTAACATTCCCGTCTAACCTAACATTCCTGTCTAACCTAACATTCCCGTCTAACCTAACATTCCCGTCTAACCTAACATTCCCGTCTAACCTAACATTCCCGTCTAACCTAACATTCCCGTCTAACCTAACATTCCCGTCTAACCTAACATTCCCGTCTAACCTAACATTCCTGCCTGACTTAGCATTACACCCAAATATTTCTTATTTCACCTGTTTAATCAGATTAGCAGATTAGGTTGGAGTAACGGATATTAATCTATTTTTTCAAATAATCAAGACAGTAACGAAAAAAAAGAATGATACCTAAATCTGCTAATGCGTTAAAATCTTCATTTTCTCAAAATTTCGAGTGATAAATGTAGCGGGAGTGTCACATGGACGCGTCACACAGTACCCAGTGTGACGCGTCACACAGTGTACAGGAAACAGGTAGCAGCTGCTCATCTTGTTGTTAGGCAGAGTTCCAGTATCCTCAGAACTGAGGCTAGACACTTTCAACAATACATGTATTACTGAAGATGGGACGAAAAATATGAGCGAGTAGCCGAGTCTTCAAACCTTCAATTTTTCACTAGGGATTCCTTGTAAACATTAGTCCTTGAACAAAGGTAATATATACTGAGATGAGTGTATTCCTCACTGCATATACATTGATATGAGTGTATTCCTCATTGCATATACATTGATATGAGTGTATTCCTCACTGCATATACATTGATATAAGTGTATTCCTCACTGCATATACACTGATATGAGTGTATTCCTCACTGCATATACACTGATATGAGTGTATTCCTCACTGCATATACACTGAGATGAGTGTATTCCTCATTGCATATACATTGATATAAGTGTATTCCTCACTGCATATACATTGATATGAGTGTATTCCTCACTGCATATACACTGAGATGAGTGTATTCCTCATTGCATATACATTGATATAAGTGTATTCCTCACTGCATATACACTGAGATGAGTGTATTCCTCATTGCATATACATTGATATGAGTGTATTCCTCACTGCATATACACTGAGATGAGTGTATTCCTCATTGCATATACATTGATATAAGTGTATTCCTCACTGCATATACACTGAGATGAGTGTATTCCTCATTGCATATACATTGATATGAGTGTATTCCTCACTGCATATACACTGAGATGAGTGTATTCCTCATTGCATATACATTGATATAAGTGTATTCCTCACTGCATATACACTGATATGAGTGTAATTCTCACAGTATATAAATACTGAGAGTTTAATTTAATTAGCATTTTAGAGTGTTCTTAGCGTTTTTGTGTGGCCGAATTTTAGACTGCAAACCTAATAACATATGTACTCTATGATCGTGGTCAAATATGTACTCTATGATCGTGGTCAAATATGTACTCTATGATCGTGGTCAAATATGTACTCCATGATCGTGGTCAAATATGTACTCCATGATCGTGGTCAAATATGTACTTCATGATCGTGGTCAAATATGTACTCCATGATCGTGGTCAAATATGTACTCCATGATCGTGGTCAAATATGTACTCTATGATCGTAGTCAAATATGTACTTCATGATCGTGGTCAAATATGTACTCCATGATCGTGGTCAAATATGTACTCCATGATCGTGGTCAAATATGTACTCCATGATCGTGGTCAAATATGTACTCCATGATCGTTGTCAAATATGTACTCCATGATCGTGGTCAAATATGTACTCCATGATCGTGGTCAAATATGTACTCCATGATCGTGGTCAAATATGTACTCCATGATCGTGGTCAAATATGTACTCCATGATCGTGGTCAAATAAAATAATTATATTTGAGAATAAATGTATTTTATTATTGAGTATTATCAGGAATATCAATTATTGTGATACGAATTATATTCTATGGGTTATTGATGCTGATATTAATATAAATATGATATAAATTTTGGTTACATGAATTATATTATTGTTTAAACATGGTAAATAATATATTACTAATTTATGAGTGCTGGATACATTATCGTGGAGACATCAAAATATTATGATTGCTACACTAGTTGAGAGATCACCAGTGATATGAATAATTCACGAGGGGTGAGTGATCTTTCATCAATAAATTACTATCGTATATTCCTCACATTTTATTTCTCTATCTTTAACTGCCAATTAAAATTCACATTAATCACAGAGTTGAGACGCTGGAGGTTATTAGTATTGCTGTTGCATGTTGATATATGATGTGTGTTCCTCTGTTGGTATATTGCGATATACTGTCATAACTGACAATCAGTGGGTTGAACTACTAAGTCTTAAAGACACGGTCTTCAACACTAAGTTCCCAGATTACCTCCCTGGGAACACCAGTCAGCGGGCAGCTGCCTTAAAGAAGCAGTATTTGTGGGCCAGCCAAAGCAAAGTCTGCGTAGAAATCAAGTGTATGTTTTGACCAGTGTTGCTGTAGCAGGTCCACTGTCAAAACATTAACACTAGCAAAGTTAAGCAGACTTTGCTTGCAACTGTCTTGGTGTCAAATAATAAGCGAGATCAGCAGCCGTGGGCTAGTTATGGGATTGAGGGCTAGGCGTGTGTGTGTGATATTTTCAACATTCGCCTAGTAAATTTAGCAAGGATCTACTCATTAGTATGGAATATCTATGATGGTTTGTTTAAATTATCAAGGTCAGGACTGAGCTCATCTGCATTGCTAATTTCACCATATTTTCTTAACAAAAACTCGTTAAGACGTTTACAGTCCTGAAACAGTGAACCATGGAGATGGTGGCGCCATAACCACCACAAATACCAATAAAATCACCACTATCACTATTAACACCATCCCTACCACCACCATTAAAATCACCACTAGCACCATCCCCTCACCACCATCCCCTCAACCACCATCACCACCAACAACACCATCCCCCACCCCCACTATTCCTCCACCACCACCACCACCACCAGAATCATCAATACACGAAGAAATGCAGCCGACTCACTCTCCTATGTTGTGTGGTTGGTGGGGTGCCAACAGTGTCTCCCCGAGAGAAGGGATGTGGCTGGTGGAGGGAGAGAGGAAGAGAGGGAAGGAGGGAGGTAGTGTTGGAGGGAACCGCCTGCCAGAGGTATACCAAGTGTTTGGGATCCAAGATAAGTAGGAAGACAACGAGTATCGGAGCGACTACACCAACATTGTGGTGACCAAGGAGGCAAGTGCACTCTTCAGTGTCCACTACGTCATCATCTGAGGGATAGATGCCGATAGAAGACGGAGGCTGTACTGTGGCTATGCAGTTCATGTATTTAAAAAGATGGTTTAAATCAGATTATGAAGCTTGTTCTTCATTGGCTGTGTGTTCGACAGACTTCTGTGTGCCAAGACCTTCTGCCCTTTCCCTTCCCGAATCAGTGCCTCTGAGATCTGTGTCGGATGGTTAGGAATGTTTACTAGTAAACGCTTGGACTCGGTTTTGTCCATCGTGCATTTACGCACGCATGATCGTCTTCACAATGGTCTTAACTGAGTCTGTCAAGTCAGAGCAACTTCGGTGAAGGTCGTGACTGTTGACATCCCTTGGGGGCTGAGGTGTAATAAGGAGTGATTGGCGATGCTCTGTTCAGCAAGGGTACTCTCCTCTGGTGGCTGTTGTGGTGATGGGGTAGATGTGTTGGCGGTAGCTTATTCCTGCAACACAGAGCCTGGTGGCTGCTGTTGTCGCGTGGAGTTTAAGCAGCAATGCCAGGAGACGGTTAAGCAAGGGTGTGGCAATGTCTTCTGCTTCCTCCTTTGCTCAGGCAAGGAGGGTAGGTCTGGGTTCTGTGATGCTGGAGCTTCCGCTGGGAGAGGTGATTTCTTTGCCCACAGGTGGAGACTGGACACCCAGATGTTTTCCATGGAGAGTTCTAGGCATGGAGCCTCTCACCACAGGTCGGATACAGAGGTTCCGTGGCCTATGACGACTTGAGTTTGTCCAAGCATTCCATTATCGGGTGAGAACCACTGCAAATGGAACACTTTTCCTGGAACTTACATCTGGCACCTGAGGCATCCAGTGCCGGATTTAGATGAAGAGAGGTCTGAGGCTATTCCGCTTAAGAGGCCCCTCCCCATCCCCCACCCTCACCACTGAGGAAGGTGGAAGAATGTGTTAAAGAAAATTCCCTGATAATTTTCCCAGGAGCCGCGATCTAGTTGAGCTGAGAAAAGATGTGCTGGATCAGGACTGGTCTGCCTCACTAGTATGTTGACGTCTTTCTCGATCCGGAGCTGCTGCCCTGTCATGATGTTTTTTGGTTGTTATAGACTCCATCTAACGGGTAACGAATCAGTACGCCTTTTATCACCCCGACGAGGAAATTCAGCTCCGTGAAAACATCTGGTAATTCCAGTGCTACGAAGTACTCCATGTTCCAGGGAGTGAGGATGAACTTCCCTTTCAGTTTTGTGGAGTCTAAGATCAAAACGCCTTGTATCTTTTCAAGGTGAATTATGACAGCACAAGGAAAGTGTCGTGGTTCCCATTGTTGGTCAACAGGAACGTGTTGGTAGGGAATGGTTTAGTCTGCAAGATCTGAGGAGAGGAAACACGTCTCTTCTTGGACTTCCAGTGCTGTACCACCTGCCACCCTCCCCATCCTCCGTTTCTGTGGTAATGATGGGTAGATCTTGATCCATTTTTTATCTATGTATCGCTGGTCTCGCTGGCCTGGCTGGTCTCACTTGTCTCGCTCTCCAGTGAGTCCAGGGTGTGGTCTGGCACCTTCTTCGACACAACTTCGCCCCATATGTCCTCGTCAGATAACTGAGTCTTGTCCTTAGCGCATCCTCGTGTCCTCTTCCTCACAAAACAAGCCAAGTTCAACAGTGAATGAACCAAGAGTGACTTCCATCTGTGTGCGATGTGAACTCTTGATGATGTAACACCAGATGCAGAGCACTGTGCAATAATTATGCAATCTTTTAACAAATCAGCTGTCTCTCGTCAATGTACAGTGACCAAAAAAAAGAGGAAACGCATTCACTGTCATTCATTTAATCAATGATTTGCCAGAAGCTCACTGATATCACAGTTCAAGACCCTCCAAACTGCAACAGTCTTACCCTTCCTTACATCATAATACAACTGCCACTTCTTTTCTTATTATTACTTCTACTATTATTACTATTATTATTGGTATTATTACTATTATTATTATTATTCAAAATACTAGTATAGTTACTACTGCTACTGCAGCTACTACTACGATTTTTATTGCTACTAACAAAATGTTAACCACTACTCGCGATAAAGAATAAACGTCAGAATACTATTACTACTACTTCTACTAATACTACTGCTTATACTTCTGCTAATATTTCTGCTACTATTGCTACTGCAGAAACTCTTGCTACTACAATAACAGTCACACTACCTTATGAAACCACTGAGCTGTCTCAAGATCACAAAGTAACAAATAACTTTTTTCCAAGTGCTACACTCGTTTCAACTCCTTGAGAGTTCACCAGGTGCTTGTGAGACGAGGAGACTGTGTCACTCACTAGATCTTTGTGAGAGGAGGAGACTAT
>NC_069442.1:27482521-27520021 GCF_026875155.1 Cherax quadricarinatus
CAGGACCAGTGGGGCATGTATCAGTGTATCTCAGGACCAGTGTGCCATGTATCAGTGTATCTCAGGACCAGTGGGTCATGTATCAGTGTATCTCAGGACAAGTTGGTCATGTATCAGTGTATCTCAGGACCAGTTGGTCATGTATCAGTGTATCTCAGGACCAGTGGGGCATGTATCAGTGTATCTCAGGACCAGTTGGTCATGTATCAGTGTATCTCAGGAACAGTTGGTCATGTATCAGTGTATCTCAGGACCAGTTGGTCATGTATCAGTGTATCTCAGGACCAGTTGGTCATGTATCAGTGTATCTCAGCACCAGTTGGTCATGTATCAGTGTATCTCAGGACCAGTTGGTCATGTATCAGTGTATCTCAGGACCAGTTGGTCATGTATCAGTGTATCTCAGGACCAGTTGGTCATGTATCAGTGTATCTCAGGACCAGTTGGTCATGTATCAGTGTATCTCAGGACCAGTTGGTCATGTATCAGTGTATCTCAGGACCAGTTGGTCATGTATCAGTGTATCTCAGGACCAGTTGGTCATGTATCAGTGTATCTCAGGACCAGTGTGCCATGTATCAGTGTATCTCAGGACCAGTGGGTCATGTATCAGTGTATCTCAGGACCAGTGGGTCATGTATCAGTGTATCTCAGGACCAGTTGGTCATGTATCAGTGTATCTCAGGACCAGTGGGTCATGTATCAGTGTATCTCAGGACAAGTTGGTCATGTATCAGTGTATCTCAGGACCAGTGTGCCATGTATCAGTGTATCTCAGGACCAGTGGGTCATGTATCAGTGTATCTCAGGACCAGTTGGTCATGTATCAGTGTATCTCAGGACAAGTTGGTCATGTATCAGTGTATCTCAGGACAAGTTGGTCATGTATCAGTGTATCTCAGGACAAGTTGGTCATGTATCAGTGTATCTCAGGACCAGTGGGGCATGTATCAGTGTATCTCAGGACCAGTTGGTCATGTATCAGTGTATCTCAGGACCAGTGTGCCATGGGATCAGTGTATCTCAGGACCAGTGGGTCATGTATCAGTGTATCTCAGGACCAGTGTGCCATGTATCAGTGTATCTCAGGACCAGTGTGCCATGTATCAGTGTATCTCAGGACCAGTTGGTCATGTATCAGTGTATCTCAGGACCAGTGTGCCATGTATCAGTGTATCTCCGGACCAGTGGGTCATGTATCAGTGTATCTCAGGACAAGTTGGTCATGTATCAGTGTACCTCAGGACCAGTTGGTCATGTATCAGTGTATCTCAGGACCAGTGGGGCATGTATCAGTGTATCTCAGGACCAGTGTGCCATGTATCAGTGTATCTCAGGACCAGTGGGTCATGTATCAGTGTATCTCAGGACAAGTTGGTCATGTATCAGTGTATCTCAGGACCAGTTGGTCATGTAATCCGTGTATCTTTAGGACCATTGGTCATGTATCAGTGTATCTCAGGACCAGTGGGTCATGTATCAGTGTATCTCAGGACCAGTGGGTCATGTATCAGTGTATCTCAGGACCAGTTGGTCATCCAAGAAAAATGTCTTTTATTTTAACAAAAGGTTAGTTAATGTGTTTCTTCGATCTTGCTTTTCCCTTTTGCAGTTTGTCTTTTAAATGTTTTTAAAACTCGGAGTTATGGAAAAACTCTGTGTTTTTTTCTGTCCAAATGATCGTCAATGTTTCGCTATTGGTGTCAGGGCCCGTCTCCCGGTAAACGTTCTTTTTCCTCTTTTTTCTCGTTTCGTTTTTCTTTTGGGTTTTCTCGCGCATCTTATACCGTTCCCTTTGACATAAATCCAAACTTTGGGATATTTTTCTTTGTTTCCTAATATTTCAAAAAAAAGGGTTTTTTCGAAAATGGGGTTTTTAAATTTGTCACAGCAAGACCTCCCTCATTTTACTTTTTCTGAGTGGTAAACCTGTTCCTCTTCGGGCCAAGACAATCTTTTTTACTTGCCCTTTCTCCCCTTCTCTCCCTTTCCAAACGTACATACCCAACCCAATTATCGTTATCAGTTTTACTCATTATCATGAGGGAAAAATTTATTTTAAATTTTCCCACCCCCTAAGGGGCAAGCCCGCCC
This sequence comes from Cherax quadricarinatus, assembly GCF_026875155.1. Classification (NCBI taxonomy): domain Eukaryota; kingdom Metazoa; phylum Arthropoda; class Malacostraca; order Decapoda; family Parastacidae; genus Cherax; species Cherax quadricarinatus. The sequence continues at coordinate 27,484,616 of NC_069442.1, forward strand.
CCGGGGGGTTCCCCACAAGACACAAGCCAGCCCCCAGTGGTTCCCCCCAAGACACCCAAAACCCAAACCACCGGTTTGGTTTTCCCCAAAGACAAGCCCCGCCCCGGTGGGGCCCCCCCAAGGAAAAAGCCAGCCACTGGGGGGCTCCCCCAAAACCCCAAGCCCAGCCACCCGTGGTTTTCCCCCCAAGCCCCAAGGGCCCCGACCAGTGGTTCCCCCAAAGACAAGGCCCCGCCCCGGTGGTTCCCACAAAACAAAAAGCCCCGCCACCAGTGGTTCCCCACCCAAAACCAAACCAGCCAAACCCGTGGTTCCCCACAAGACACAAGCCCCGCCCCGGTGGTTCCCCCCAAAACACAAACCCAGCCCCAGTGGTTCCCCCCAAGACACAAAACCCAGCCCCCGGTGGTTCCCCAAAAAGAAACAAGCCCAGCCCCCGGTGGGTTTCCCCCCAAGAAAAACAAACCCAACCACCGGTGGTTCCCCACAAGGGCACAAACCCAGCCACCGGGGGGTCCCCACAAGGGCAAGCCCAGCAACCCGGGGGCTTCCCCCCAAAAACCCAAACCCCGCCCCTGGTGGGTACCCCCAAGAAAAAGCCCCTCCCCCGGTGGCTCCCCCCAAGAAACAAGGCCAGCCACCGGGGGTCCCCCACAAAAAAAAAAACAAAAAAAAACCCCCCGCCATTGGTGGCCCCCAAAAAGAACAAGGGGGGCTTTCCCCCGGTGGCTCCCCCCAAAAACAAGCCCCCGCCAATGGTGGCTTCCCCCAAGACAAAAGCCCCGCACTGGTGGCTCCCCAAAAGAAACAAGCCCATCCAACCCGGGGCTCCCCAAAAAGACACAAGCCCAGCCATTGGGGGGTCCCCCCAAGACAAAAAGGGCTGCCACCCGGGGGCTCCCCACAAGACAAGCCCCAACCCCCTGGTGGCTCCCAAAGCACAAGCCAGCCACCCGGGGGGCTCCCTTTCAAGGGGCCCCCCCCCCCCCAAAAACCCAGCCCTGGTGGCTCCCCCCCAAGGGCACAAGCCCCCCACCCGGGGGGCCCCCCAAGGGCACAAGCCCGCCATTGGGGGTCCCCAAGGGGCAAAGCCAGCCCCTGGGGCCCCAAGACACAAACCCAGCCCCTGGTTTTGGGTCCCACAAACCCCAAGGCCCGCCACCGGGGGGACTCCCCACAAGACACAAGCCTAGCCCCCGGGGGCTCCCCCCAAGACACCAAACCCAAATTTATGGTGGGTCACACAAGACACTAAGGGCCAACCACCGGTGGCTTCCCCCAAGAAAAAGCCCAGGGCCCCCGGTGGCTCCCCACAAGAACAAGCCCAGGGCCCCCCGGTGGCTCCCCCCAAAAAAAACAAGGCCAGCACTGGGGGCTCCCCCCAAAGGGCACAAGCCCAAACCACTGGTGGCTCCCCACAAGGACACAAGGCCAGCCCCGGTGGGCCCCCCCACAAGACACAAAAAACCCAGCCCCTGGTGGCTCCCCCAAGAAACAAGCCCCGGGCCCCGGGGTCCCAAAGACACAAAGGGCCCGCCAAACCCGGGGGCTCCCCCCCCAAGACACAAGGCCAGCCCCTGGTGGCTCCCCACAAGACAGAAAACCCAAACCACCGGGGCTCCCCCCAAAGGGGCACAAGGCAACCCCGGTTTGGGTCCCCACAAAACACAAGCCCGCTCCGGTTTGGGTCCCCCCCAAGACACAAGGCCAGCCACTGGGGGGCCTTTTTTCCCCCAGAACCAAACCCAGCCAAAGGTGGTTTCCCCCCCCCCAAGCACAAAACCCAGCCCGGTGGCTCCCCCCAAAAAACACAAGCCCAGCCCCCGGTGGCTTCCCCCCAAAAACACAAAAGGGCCCGCCACCCGGGGGGGCTTTCCCCCAAAGGGCACAAGGCCCCGCCACTGGTGGCCCCCCCACAAAACAAAAAGGGGCCCCGCCCCGGTGGCTTCCCCCCAAAGGGCAAAGCCCCGCCACCCGGGGGCTTCCCCCAAGACACAAGGCCCCGGGCCCCTGGTGGCTCCCCAAAAAGACACAAGGCCCGGGCCCCCGGTGGGTTTTACCCCAAGGGCACAAGGCCTGCCACCGGTGGCTTCCCACAAAGGGGACAAGGCCCCGCCCCCGGTTTGGCCCTTCCCCCAAGACACAAGCCCAGCAACCCGGGGGCTTCCCCCCAAGACACAAGGCCCGCCAACCCGGGGGCTCCCCACCCAAGGGAAAAAAAGGCCTGCCAAAGGGGGGGTTCCCAAAAGAAAACAAGCCCAGCCACCGGTGGCTCCCCCAAAAAACACAAGCCCCGCAAATGGTGGTCCCCCAAGACACAAGCCCAGCCCCCGGTGGCTCCCCACAAGAAACCAAAACCCCGGCCCCCGGGGGCTTTCCCCACAAGACACAAGCCCAGCCCAAATGGGGCCCTTCCCCCAAGGGCACAAGCCAGCCCTGGTGGGCCCCCCACAAAACACAAGCCCGGCCCCTGGTGGGGTCCCCACAAGACACCCAAACCCCGTTTGGGGGTCCCCACAAGGGCCCCAAAAACCCCCCACTGGTGGTCCCACAAGACAAAGCCCCGCACTGGTGGGGTTCCCCAAAAAAGACACAAGCCAGCTACTGGTGGCTCCCCCAAGGGCAAAAGCCCAGCCACCCGGTGGGGGCTCCCCAAAGACACAAAACCCAGCCACTGGTGGCCCCCTCACAAGACACAAACTCAGCCCCTGGTGGCTCCCACTGGACACAAAACCCCGCCTGGTGGTTCCCCACAAGACACAAGCCAGCCACCCGGGGATCCCCACAAGACACAAGCCCAGCCCCTGGTGGCTCCCCACAAGACACAAGCCCCGCCCCCGGTGGCTCCCCAAAAAAAACAAGGCCTGCCATGGTGACTTCCCCTGAATTTCAAGCCCAGCCACTGGTGGGTCCCACAAAAACCAAGGCCTGCCAAACCGGGGGCTTCCCCCAAGGGCACAAGCCCCGTCACCGGTTGGGTTTTCCCCCCCCCCCTCCCCCCCCGCCCCCCCGGGGCCCCCCCACAAGGGCACAAGGTGCCCCCCGGGGTCCCCATAAAACAAAGCCCAGGCCCCTGGTGGCTCCCCCCAAGAACCCGGCCCCCGCCCCCCGGTGGCTCCCCCCAAAAACACAAGGCCCCGGGCCCCCGGTGGCTCCCCAAACACAAGCCCGCCATGGTGACTCCCCACAAGACCCCAAAACCCAAAACCACTGGTGATCCCCCTAAGACACCCAAACCCCGCCACGGTGGGCTCCCCACAAAAACACAAGCCCAGCCATTTGGGGGACTCCCCAAAAAGACACAAGCCCCCCAATGGTGATTTCCCCCAAAAAACCCCAAGCCCAGCCCCTGGTGGCTCCCCCAAGGAAAACAAGCCCCCGCCAATGGGGGTCCCCACAAAAAACACAAAAGGGCCAAACCACCGGTGGGCCCCCCCCCCAAAAAAAAACAAAAGCCAGGGCCCCTGGTGGGGTCCCCACAAGACACAAGCCCCAGCCACCCGGGGGCCCCCACAAGGAAAACAAGCCCGGGGACCGGTGGCTCCCCAAAGACACAAGGCCGCACCGGTGGCTCCCCCAAGGGCCCAAACCCCAGCCACCCGGGGGCTTTCCCCCCAAAAATAAGGGCCCGCCCTGGGGGGCTCCCCCCAAGACAGAAGCCCAGCCCCCGGTGGCCCCCTTTCCCCCCAAAACCCCAAGGCCACCCCCCGGTGGCTCCCCCCCAAAAAAAAACCCAAACCCAGCCCCCGGGGGGCCCCCCCAAAAAAACAAGGCCCGCCCCCTGGTGCCTCCCACAGGACCTTTTTCCCAGCCAACCGGGGTGGCCCCCACAAGACACAAACCCCGCCCCTGGTGGCTCCCCACAAGACACAAGCCCCGCCACTGGTTTCTCCCCACAAGACAACCCCCGCCAGCCCCTGGTGGCTCCCCCCAAGAAAACAAGCCCGTACTGGTGGCTCCCCACAAGACAAAGCCCCGCCACTGGTGGGTCCCACAAGACACAAGCCCCGCCACTGGTGGGCCCCCCAAAAAGACACAAAACCCCCCGTATGGTGGCTCCCACAAGACACAAGGCCCCGCCACCCGGGGGCTCCCCACAAGGGGCACAAGCCCCGCCCTGGTGGTCCCCCCAAAAACCCAAGCTCGCAAAATGGTGGCTCCCCAAAAGGAACAAAGCCCCGCCAATGGGGAGTTCCCCACAAGGGGCAAAGCCCAGCCACCCGGGCTCCCCAAAGGGGCACAAAAACCCGCCAATGGGGCTTTCCCCCCCAAAACACCCAAAACCCCGCCCCCGGTGGGGTTCCCCCCAAGGACACAAGGCCAGCCCCTGGTGACTCCCCCTTTAAAACACAAGCCCCGCACTGGTGGCTTTCCCCCCAAAAAACAAGGCCTGCCCCGGTGCCTTCCCAAAGGGCACAAAACCCAGCCCCCGGTGGCTTCCCCCAAAAAACACAAAACCCAAAACCCCCAGTGGCTCCCCCCAAGACACAAGGCCCCCGCCCCGGTGGGTTCCCCCAAGGGGGAACCAAAGGCCCGCCACCCGGGGGCTTCCCCCAAGACACCCAAACCCCGCCAAAAGGTTTGGGTTCCCACAAGACACAAGCCCAGCCCGGTGGTTTCCCCCAAGACCAAAAGGCCCCGCACGGTGGCTCCCCCCAAGACACAAGGCCTTTCCACCCGGGGGCTTTCCCCCCGACACAGCCCGCCACCGGTGGCTCCCCACAAGCACAAAACCCCGCCCCCTGGTTTTCCCCCCCAAAAAGACACAACCCAACCCCCGGGGGTCCCCCAAGACACAAGCCCAGCCACCCGGGGCTCCACAAAGACACAAGGGCCCGCCACTGGGGGGGTCCCCCCAAGACACAAGCCCCCCGCCAAATGGTGGGGGACCCCCAAAAACACAGCCCCGCCCCTGGTGGTCCCAAAAAGACACAACCCCGTAATGGTGGTCCCCCCAAGCACAAGCCCAGCCCCCTGGTGGTCCCCAAAAAGACACAAAAACCCCCGCTCTGGTGGCCCCCCCAAGAACAAGCCCCGCTACTTGTGGTCCCCCCAGACCCCAAACCCCGCCACCGGTTTGGTCCCCACAAGGGCCAAACCAGCCACTGGTGGTCCCACAAGGGGGCAAACTCAGCCATGGGGGGCTCCCCACAGGACCAAAGCCCGCCCCCTGGGGTCCCCCCAAGGGCACAAGCCCCGCCCCGGTGACTCCCCGAAGGGCAAAGCCCAGCCACTGGTGGGGGTCCCCACAAGACACAAGCCAGCCCGGGGGCTCCCCCCAAGACACAAGGCCAGCCCCCGGTGGCTCCCCCCAAGACACAAGGCCAGCACTGGTGACTCCCCTAAGAAAAAGCCCCGCCCCTGGTGGCTCCCCCAAGACACAAGCCCCGCCACCGGTTTGGGTCCCCAAAAAGACACAAAAACCCCGCCAACGGTGGCTCCCCCCAAGGACAAAGCCCAGCCCCCCTGGTGGTCCCCACAAGAACCCCGCCCAGCCCTGGTGCCCCCATAAGCCCCAAAACCCCGACCGGGGGATCCCCACAAGACACAAGCCCCGCCACCCGGTGACCCCCCCACAAGACACAACCCCGCCCCTGGTGGGCTCCCCACAAAAACAAAAGGCCAGCCCCTGGTGACTCCCCACAAGGGAAAAAGCCCAGCCACTGGTGACTCCCCCCAAAGGGCACAAACCCCGCCACCCGTGGTCCCCACAAGACAAAGGCCAGCCCCTGGTGGTCCCCCCAAGGGGCACAAAACCCCGCCAATGGGGGCTCCCCAAAAGCACCCAAAGGGCCCGCCACCGGTGGTCCCCACAAAACACAAGCCCAGCCCCTGGTTTGGGTCCCCAAAAAGGAACAAGCCCGGCCCCGGTGGTCCCCACAAGACACAAGCCCCCCCACCGGTGGGTCCCCCAAGACACAAGGCCAGCCCCCCGGTGGCTCCCCCACAGACACAAGCCCAGCCCCCGGGGGCTTCCCCCCAAGGGCACAAAGGGCCCGCCACTGGTGGTCCCCAAAGACAGAAGCCCAGGGCCCCCGGGTGGCTCCCCACAAGACACAAGGGGAGCACCCGGGGGCTCCCACAAGACCCCAAGGGCCCCCCACCGGTGGCTCCCCACAAGGGCACCCAAAGGGCCAAACCACTGGTGGGTGGGCCCCCAGGACAAAAAGCCCCGCCACCGGTGGGCTCCCCCCAAGACACTAGCCCAGCCACCCGGGGGCTCCCCCAAGGGCACAAGCCCAGCCACCGGTGGCTTCCCCCAAGCACAAGGGCCTGCCACCGGTGGCTCCCCAAAGAAACAAACCCCCGCCACTGGTGGGGTCCCCCCAAAACACAAGGCCTGCCACCCCGGGGGCTTCCACCCAAAACACAAACCCAAACCACCGTTGGTTCCCAAAGACACCCCAAAACCAAACCCCCGGTGGCTCCCACAAGGGGAAAGGGCCCGCCACCCGGGGGCTTCCCACAAGACCCAAGGGCCCCGCCAAAGGTGGCTTCCCCAAGACACAAGCCCCGCCACCGGTGGCTTCCCACAAGATACAAGGCCCCGCCCCCGGTGGCTTCCCCCCAAGAAACAAAAGGGCCCGCCCCCGGTTTGGGTCCCCACAAGCACAAGGCCTGCCACCGGGGGGGTTTCCCCAAGACAAAAAGCCAGCCACCGGTGGCCCCCCCAAAAACACAAAAACCCAGCCACCGGTGGGTCCACAAAAGACACAAGCCCCCCACTGGGGCTCCCCCAAGACACAAGCCCCGCCCCTGGGGGACCCCCCAAAAAGACACAACCCAGCCCCTGGTGGCTCCCCACAAGACACAAGCCCAAACTACTGGTTTACTCCCCCCCCAAAAACCCCCGCCCAGCCCCTGGGGGGCTCCCCCCAAGACACAAAACCCAGCCAAATGGTGGCTCCCCACAAGACCCCAAGCCCAGCTACTGGGGGCTCCCCACAAGACACAAGCCCAGCCACCCGGGGGCTCCCCCCAAGGGAAAAAGCCCAGCAAATGGGGGTCCCAAAAAGACCCCAAGCTCAGCCACTGGTGGCTCCCCCAAAGGGAAAAAGCCCCCGCCACTGGTGGTTCCCCACAAACACAAAACCCAGCCACCGGGTGACTCCCCCCAAGACACAAGCCCAGCCACTGGGGCTCCCCGAAGACAAAAAGCCCAAGCCCCGGGGGCTCCCACAAGACACAAGGCCCGGGGACTGGTTGGAAACCCCATAAAGGGGCACAAGCCCCCGCCACTGGTGGCTCCCCCCAAGACACAAGCCCCGCCCCGGTGGCTTCCCCCCAAAACACGGCCCAGCCACGGTTTGGGGCCCCCCCAAGACAAAAGCCCCGCCACTGGGGGCTCCCCCACCAAAAAAACCCCCCCCAGCCCCCCCGCCACTGGTGATTCCCCCTAAAGGGAAAAAGCCCCCGCCAACCCGGGGACTCCCCCCAAGACACAGGGCCCCGCCCCCTGGTGACTCCCACAAAACACAAGCCCGCCATGGTGGGTCCCCACAAGCACAAGCCAGCCACTGGTGATCCCACAAGCACAAGCCCAGCCACTGGTGACTCCCCACAAGACACAAGCCCAGCCACTGGTGACTCCCCACAAGACACAAGCCCAGCCACTGGTGACTCCCCATAAGACACAAGCCCAGCCACTGGTGATTCCTCATAAGACTCAAGCCCAGCCACTGGTGGCTCCCCATAAGACACAAGCCCAGCCACTGGTGACTCCCCATAAGACACAAGCCCAGCCACTGGTGACTCCCCACAAGACACAAGCCCAGCCACCGGTGGCTCCCCACAAGACACAAGCCAGCCACTGGTGGCTCCCCACAAGACACAAGCCCAGCCACTGGTGACTCCCCACAAGACACAAGCCCAGCCACTGGTGACTCCCCACAAGACACAAGCCCAGCCACTGGTGACTCCCCACAAGACACAAGCCCAGCCACTGGTGACTCCCTACAAGACACAAGCCCAGCCACCGGTGACTCACCATAAGACACCAGCCCAGCCACTGGTGACTCCCCACAAGACACAAGCCCAGCCACTGGTGGCTCCCCACAAGACACAAGCCCAGCCACCGGTGGCTCCCCACAAGACACAAGCCCAGCCACCGGTGACTCCCCACAAGACACAAGCCCAGCCACTGGTGACTCCTCCGGGATACTGTCATTATTATCATCTTCACTCATACTTCTATTCCTTAATTTTCTATAACAACTTTGCAGTCCACATATTTGTCTCCTTCGTTCCTGACTGGCTGATCAAAGGTGATCTTGATATGAGATCACGAACTGTACATACTGTCATGTTAGCTGCAACTCTCAGATACCAGGTCTTCCATCAGCTACTCCATTCTATTATCTTCTCCCATCAACAGATACCAGGCCTCACACTTGGGGTACCAGATCGATCCTCTCGGCACGAGTGAAACATTGGGAATGTTTCCATACACCTGTTGCCCCTTTTGGCTTAGAAGTAGGTAGGTACCTGGGTGTTAGGCGACTACTGAGAGTCGCATTCTGGGGGAAAAGATTAGCTTAAGCTGCACAAAATACTCTGCATAACCAAGGACTTTCTATAAAGTGCGACAATAATGTCAACATGGCCTGTATCAGCTGCAATATGTACTAGTAGACATTATTATTATTATTATCATGATTATTTAGTGTTGGTGAGGACGCCTTTACCTGCAGGAGACTGTAGTTACATTAATTGATCTGCTTTGTTCCTCACTGACACTGGGCGCCTTACATGTCCTGCGTTATCACTTCCCTAACACATAACCGGACCTATTATTGGCGACTACTGTACACGCTGTACTGTAAATGTTGGTATATAGATTTAAGAGTTAAGGTTGTTATCAGTGCAGCAGCTATTGTCTCGGGAAACTGTTCTCCTCATGTTGGTGACGGCATCTTGATCCAGAGATTTGAAGCTCCCCTCTCCTTTCACGTATCTGACCTGATTACCTCCCATTCCTCAGGCGCTGTATGACCCCTACGGATATAGCGCTTCCCCTTGAATATTATAATTATGAGAGACAAGGTTTACCATCTGTCTCAGGTGAAGTTTTCAATTATGAATGAACTCGCTGTATAAGAACCATCATGTTAATAAATCTTATAAATAACTGTAACTTCATCCAGGGCTCCACTTGCTTATGTTGTTACTTTAAATGATCCGTCGTGAGTGTCATGTATGACCTCAGGTTCAACAACGTTTCGAAAGGTTTAATGAGGGTCATCTGGGTCATCTTTTGTTATTACTACCTCAGATTGCCACCATCTTTCAAGCTTTATCTTGCTTTCTCTAGTGAGATCAGAAGAAATCAGGTGTTGTTTTTTCCATAGTTCTCTGGACTTTCATTTGCAGGTTTGAGGAGCCAGCTGCTACTGACAGCAGTGCACCCTCACCACTTGGTAATAAACTTTCCTCCAGAATAAGGTTCTCTGAACCTATATGAACCATTCTTCCTCATTCCAAGTTAAGAAATTTAAGGATGGAGATACTACTAGGGACTTGAGTAGTTCATGCGATACAAACAATTATACATGAATTTGCAAGAAGAACAAAATCCAAAGGAAACAGTCGAACTGCTCTCCTGATTTATCAATTAAATTTTGAAAGAACACTTTGTGTTTGGGTAATTTATCAAGCGATAAATTAGGTTAAAGTAGCGTTCTATTTTCCGACAAGCAAGCAGTGTAGCGGCAGGCAGCACAAACCCTGGTCTTGTGGAAGTTATATATCACAGCTGACTGCGGACTCCGTGCTACCCTCGCATCCAAACTGACTCAGAATCTTTCATAAATGTCACAAAGAAATTCACTCATGCTTTTGTGAGGCAGACAATTGTATTTTGCTGCATTTCTAAGCTTTCCTTGATGCACAAGACATGCTGCTTCTACGGAATCACAATCAAATTTTTCTACTTTGCGTTATTCTCTCCTACACTTTCTCGAAAAATCTTATTATGTAATTCCACAATTTTTTTCAGCTTTTTCGTATTGACTCTAACACAAGCTAGAGGTGCAAGGTAAGAATCTACAATGTAACAGGTATAAGGTAAGAGATCATTATAAGTACAAGGTAAGAGATCAACAGTGTTACAGGTATAAGAGATCTACAACATTACAAGTACAAGGTAAGTAGTGATTTACAGTGTTACAGGTATAAGGTTGTTACAAAAAACGCGATTATAAAAGCTTAGAGATCTCCAGTGAATACTAGAAAGGACTACCCTTCTAGCATCCAGCCTGTTACTGGGTTTTTGTAACAATTAGTCAGTATCCTTGTCCAATTATCCATTAGAATTCAGTATGATTCAATAGTGCTTCAGGATTACAACTGGTAGGCTACTAACTAGAGAAAATAAAATTTAATAAATTTATTAATTAAGTCTAAAGGTATATTATCAAATTAAATTAAATTAAATTAATCACAGTAATCAAAATAATATTAATCACTTCTCTCGTGTACAGTATTATTGTGCTGAAAGCACATATCACATATTTATGTCTTAAGTACCATCTGGTACATTAACATTTAATAATACAATATACAAATAAGTTTATGTGTATGTGTGTAAGTGCTCTAAGTAGTGCGCTATGTCTCACGACTCGACTAGACTTAAACAAGTGACTGACAAAGTCCTCTCATAAACTAAGTTCTTGACCGACTGGCAATCAGAACAGTCTGCTTGAACAATAAAAAGAATGCTAAGCCCAATAGCAATATAACAAGCAACTGCGACACAATCAGGATCAAGGAGATAATATAACGACACTAAGTAGGGACCATCTGCAGATCCTCCACAAAAGTCACAAAACTCCCATACTACTGAATCTAAGTTCAGCATAAGAAAATCCCCGACTGTGACAATACACAGATACCAGTACAAGTTAGGTCAGAAGCTACAGCTCAGGACCTGAGTTGCTCAGAGTGTCTAGGCGACACACAACCTCAGTACAACGTCGAAAATCACTAAGTCTATACAATGTTCTGTGAACAAAGTCTCTTAGAACCTACAACAATGAGACAAGAGACGATCTTCCAACAAGAGCCAATGAGGGAGATTTAGGCACTTGTCAGGAATACGTCCAACCACTCAGCGAGTCTAGACCAGACTGAATACTTCAGGCGAGGTGAGAACACCCCCCCCCCTCGATCACGTGATAGCTCCGTGGACAGCTGCTGCTCAGCAACAACGAGAAGCCGGCAGAGTAACGAGCAAAGAGCGATAATTACAGTAGTTAGACAATCAAGACTTGAACTGAGCACATAATATGTTACATCCTACCTAACAAAATTTAACTAAGTCAAATAATAATATAAAGCAATATATTCACGATTTAGCTATTATCGCAAATATAAGCAATATAAAATTATATGAAAAGGTAATATACATGTAATATATATACATAATATACATTGCAACCCATTCAGGGGTTGCAACAAAGGTAAGGTGTCCACAATAATACAGGTATAAGGTAAGGTGTCCACAGTAATACAGGTATAAGGTAAGGTATCCACAATAATGCAGGTACTGTATAAGGAAAGGTGTCCACAATAATGCAGGTATAAGGTAAGGTATTCACAATGATACAGGTATAAAGTAAGGTGTCCACAACACTAGCTCAGGGATGAAGTAGAGCTATCAAGTGTACTTTACACACTTTATACAGATTCCTCTCTGCATGTAAGTGTAACACTGACGTACAGTGTGCCTAGTTAATAACGTCTCTCTACATGTAAGTGTAACACTAACGTACAGTGTGCCGAGTTAATAACGTCTCTCTACATGTAAGTGTAACACTAACGTACAGTGTGCCGAGTTAATAACGTCTCTCTACATGTAAGTGTAACACTGACGTACAGTGTGCCGAGTTAATAACGTCTCTCTACATGTAAGTGTAACACTAACGTACAGTGTGCCGAGTTAATAACTTCTCTCTACATGTAACACTAACGTACAGTGTGCCGAGTTAATAACGTCTCTCTACATGTAAGTGTAAAACTAACGTACAGTGTGCCGAGCTAATAACGTCTCTCTACATGTAAGTGTAACACTGACGTACAGTGTGCCTAGTTAATAACGTCTCTCTACATGTAAGTGTAACACTGACGTACAGTGTGCCTAGTTAATAACGTCTCTCTACATGTAAGTGTAACACTAACGTACAGTGTGCCGAGTTAATAACTTCTCTCTACATGTAAGTGTAACACTAACGTACAGTGTGCCGAGTTAATAACGTCTCTCTACATGTAAGTGTAACACTAACGTACAGTGTGCCGAGTTAATAACGTCTCTCTACATGTAAGTGTAACACTAACGTACAGTGTGCCGAGTTAATAACGTCTCTCTACATGTAAGTGTAACACTAACGTACAGTGTGCCTAGTTAATAACGTCTCTCTACATGTAAGTGTAACACTAACGTACAGTGTGCCGAGTTAATAACTCCAGCAGTGAAATAATAAACAGTATTAACAATAATGTATATAATATAATGATTTATATCATATAATTTAGTAGCATTATGCTCAGAGACAAAACAATAAAATTATGCAAACTTAGCTTAAAACATGAAAATATTGTCATATTGATAACAGTTATTGGTGCAAGGCTCTCAAATATTTTATTAAAAAGCCATATGTTTTATATTATTGGCAATTCAAAGCTTATAGCGATACATATTATTGAAATACATTCTTGATAAAAATGTTCTGGCAACAACTCCCTCTCCCCCAAACACACACACAATGTTCATGACACAGTCTATAAAATGTTTTTATGGAATTCTTTAGACATGTAAGAGATTAATTTTTCTGAAGACTTTAAAGCAAAAATATCTTACGAAAGATGGGCAATATAATGACAAAGTAACATATCAAGGACACATATACTGAACGTTTATTACGCTCAGTGTGAACTTTTAGGTTACACTGAGAACATTGCGCTCCTTCCTTATAATGGTCAACAGTTATGTGGTAAGAGAAAAGTTAAGTGAGATGACAGGAGAGGTTTAGGTGGGATCCGAATTACTGTGTGGTTAGTGAGGGTTGGAAAACTGATTTAGGGAGCTTGAGTATCCGTATTATTAAGATTCTGTGACACACGTTGTTTTAGTGTGTGTTGGCAAACTTTTTCGAAGTGCTGAATGTTGTCTGAGACCTGTGTGATGGCACTCTCGACACACTGTTGCCTGTTAATAGCACTCTCGTACAGAATTCCCCGTGTCTTTATTCCACTTCAAGAGATGCGATAAGTGATTCCTATGCCTTACGAAAGCGTTGTTGACACCGTTCTACATGTATATTCGTGTTCTTGTGTTGAGCGCATAGGGTCGTCGCACCTACAGTAATGAATGAACATGGTTCAGTATGGCGTATGATTATCACTGTAAATAAATTTACGTTTGTGACCTATGTGTAGTTTACTGAATGCTGCCAGTGTTGTACGCACTATGAGCGGCGTGCACTGTTGCTGGGTTGACCTGCAAACTGAATGTTGCCAGTGTTGTACGCACTACGAGCGGCGTGCACTGTTGCTTGTTGACCTGCAAATTGAATGTTGCCAGTTTTGTACGCACTATGAGCGGCGTGCACTGTTGCTTGTTGGCCTGCAAACTGAATGTTGCCAGTTTTGTACGCACTATGAGCGGTGTGCACTGTTGCTTGTTGGCCTGCAAACTGAATGTTGCCAGTTTTGTACGCACTATGAGCGGTGTGCACTGTTGCTTGTTGACCTGCAAACTGAATGTTGCCAGTTTTGTACGCACTATGAGCGGTGTGCACTGTTGCTTGTTGGCCTGCAAACTGAATGCGGTTAATAGCAGAAGTCAATAAAACTAGCAACAGACCCGTACTTGCTTTCCCTTTTCTCGCAGAGTTAATGATCAATGATCAACTTCTTTTCAAGTTAAACCTCCACTGCTGTTAAGACACTTCTTGTCCCTTCCCCAACACTCTCACCTCTACTGTAATGGTATCTCACACTCACCATGCAGAAAGTATTTCCCTGTAGAAAGTATTTCCCTGTCATCAGACTCAAGTGCTACAATACGTACTTCAGTGTGATCTCACGCACACTTTATACAAAGTATTATTGTCATAGAAATACACTACAGAAACAATGATCTCATTACACTTAATTTTTGGTTAAAGTTAAAAAAATAAATCAGCAGTCTTCCGCAGGCATTTTTTTCGTGTAGGATTATTTTAGAATGTTAATGGCAGTGCAACATCTCGCTGCGTCAACACGGGCGCCTGATAACTAGTGTGTTCCTTCTCTCTCTCTCTCTCTCTCTCTGGCAGCAAACACCAGCATTCGGTATTTTCAGAATGTCTCGAAGAATCTTCCATTTCTATATTTTTTTTATAGTTTCCCCTAGTTAGTTTTTATAAAAGTTACTCCTGTTCATCCGTCTGGGATGATGTTTTGACACTGTGGATATGACTTCATATTCAACAAACTCATTAATACTTATCCTGCATAAAGTTAATGATAGGTTTGGGTAGATCTAGGAAACTCTGGCATGAGAAGTCAACACCAAACACTTCTCTGGCATGAGAAGTGTTTACCATGAGAAGTCAATAACCAGGGGTACTAATCCAATCATTATAAAACCTTGGCATGAGAAGTGTTTATCTTGAGAAGTCAATACCAGGGACATCACTTATAAAGCCCTGGCATGAGAAGTGTTTATCTTGAGAAGTCAATACCAGGGACATCACTTATAAAACCCTGGCATGAGAAGTGTTTATCTTGAGAAGTCAACACCAGGGACATCACTTATAAAACTCTGGCATGAGAAGTCAACACCAGCGACATCCCTTATAAAACTCTGGCATGAGAAGTCAACACCAGGGACATCACTTATAAAACTCTGGCACGAGAAGTCAACACCAGGGACATCACTTATAAAACTCTGGCATGAGAAGTCAACACCAGGGACATCACTTATAAAACCCTGGCATGAGAAGTGTTTACCATGAGAAGTCAACACCAGGGACATCACTTATAAAACCCTGGCATGAGAAGTGTTTACCTTGAGAAGTCAACACCAGGGACATCACTTATAAAACCCTGGCATGAGAAGTGTTTACCTTGAGAAGTCAATACCTGGGACATCACTTATAAAACCCTGGCATGAGAAGTGTTTACCATGAGAAGTCAACACCAGGGACATCACTTATAAAACCCTGGCATGAGAAGTGTTTACCATGAGAAGTCAACACCAGGGACATCACTTATAAAACCCTGGCATGAGAAGTGTTTACCATGAGAAGTCAACACCAGGGACATCACTTATAAAACCCTGGCATGAGAAGTGTTTACCTTGAGAAGTCAACATCAGGGACATCACTTATAAATTTCTTATATTTATAACGTGTACTTATTACATTATATACAATATTATGAACATAAGCTTCTTTATTAAGATAAATAAATCTTTCAACTTTTAAAACTTAAGACTTATTTACAGTTTACTGATTTAGATCCCTTAAAATGTTGATTACTAAAATAACACTAGTAGTTACTTGTACCATAATCCAAAATACATAAATAATAATAGACTAGTATAACGAGACTTTATTGGTATATACATTAATGTTACAACAAACATCTGACGTTTATTCTCGCTTATATTTCATCAACTTACAGGAGCCTCACAAGCTTTGTCTTCCTCTTAAACTATACCTAAAATACACAACAATAAACAATTAAAGTTTTTCTTAATAACAAAGTTGTAGTAAGAGGTGTATCAGGTTACAAATAAAGAGCAGTAATAGGCGGTAAATGTATCACACAGGAAGATTCTGAAGCACACATCAATGATTGTTTAGTTACTGATGAGAAAGCAAGCTGAAACATCCCACCATGAATCTGGCTCCCAGAAGATTAATCTGTCCTGAGGACCTGGTTACTCGTTCAGCAAGGGTAGGGGTAGGGGGTTGAGAGTAGGGGAATAGGGGCAGGGGTATCAGGTGAGTAGTGGCGGAGGAACTAATAATTTGGTGTTATTGGGTTCCGATATCAGTGAGAAGGGAAAAAAACAGGACGGTGATACATGAAGGTCAGAAGACTCTTTGTGGGATACCGGAGCCTCCAGTATGTGTGTGTGTGTGTGTGTGTGTGTGTGTGTGTGTGTGTGTGTGTGTGTGTGTGTGTGTGTGTGTGTGTGTGTGTGTGTGGTGTGTGTGTGTGAGTGTGTGATTGTGTGATTGTGTGAGTGTGTGATTGTGTGAGTGTGAGTGAGTGTGTGTGTGTGTGTGTGTGTGTGTGTGTGTGTGTGTGTGTGTGTGTGTGTGTGTGTGTGTGTGTGTGTGTGTGTGTGTGTGTGTGTGTGTGTGCGAGTGTGTGTTAGAGAGAAAGCAACAAAATCTTGGCTATGTTACTCGCTATCAGCCACCATCAGCACAGCGTCCAGTATCAGCGTAGACTCAGAGAGAGCCAGACACACAAGGCTCAGAAATGCATCTTGAATACCCTGGAGTCTTAGGCAGACCCGACAAAGTAAGAAAGTCTGAGACTTGAAAGCAAAGATGAAATG
Organism: Cherax quadricarinatus; assembly: GCF_026875155.1. Taxonomy (NCBI): domain Eukaryota; kingdom Metazoa; phylum Arthropoda; class Malacostraca; order Decapoda; family Parastacidae; genus Cherax; species Cherax quadricarinatus. Next base: position 27,501,168 of record NC_069442.1, read on the forward strand.
GTAGAACTAGGATGATTCAGGACCTTGTTAGCATCTTGAAAGAGATGTGATACAGAAAGTAAAGCAAAGATAAACGTAAGAAACTACATGACACACCTGGTGAAAACTCTTATGAAGATGACGCGACTGTCGTGGAAATATTGCATAAAAAAATACAATTCAGCGATAATACTAAGAGTTCCCGCTAGAGTTATTTCCAAACAGGTGATAAATTGCTGATAAAGAGCTCCTGATGACAAGAATTTCAACTACCCTCCCTTACACGAATCAAACCTGATTATTTTCCTCTCCCCAGGTGTTGTTGAGCCCTGCGAGCTTAGCGCTTCCACATTAATTTATAACTATCATTCCCGTTAGATTTAGAGTCTGCCTCAGAAGCAAGACGTGTTCAATAGAGGTTAATGAACACATCAGGTACACTTCTTGAACACGAACACCAGAGAGTGGTACTGACCATCTAGGACACCAGAGTGGTACTGACCATCTAGGACACCAGAGTGGTACTGACCATCTAGGACACCAGAGAGTGGGACTGACCATCTAGGACACCAGAGTGGTACTGACCATCTAGGACACCAGAGTGGTACTGACCATCTAGGACACCAGAGTGGTACTGACCATCTAGGACACCAGAGTGGTACTGACCATCTAGGACACCAGAGTGGTACTGACCATCTAGGACACCAGAGAGTGGTACTGACCATCTAGGACACCAGAGTGGTACTGACCATCTAGGACACCAGAGTGGTACTGACCATCTAGGACACCAGAGAGTGGTACTGACCATCTAGGACACCAGAGTGGTACTGACCATCTAGGACACCAGAGTGGTACTGACCATCTAGGACACCAGAGAGTGGTACTGACCATCTAGGACACCAGAGAGTGGTACTGGCCCTCTAGGACACCAGAGAGTGGTACTGACCATCTAGGACACCAGAGAGTGGTACTGACCATCTAGGACACCAGAGAGTGGTACTGACCATCTAGGACACCAGAGAGTGGTACTGACCATCTAGGACACCAGAGAGTGGTACTGACCATCTAGGACACCAGAGAGTGGTACTGACCATCTAGGACACCAGAGAGTGGTACTGACCATCTAGGACACCAGAGAGTGGTACTGACCATCTAGGACACCAGAGAGTGGTACTGACCATCTAGGACACCAGAGAGTGGTACTGACCATCTAGGACACCAGAGTGGTACTGACCATCTAGGACACCAGAGAGTGGTACTGACCATCTAGGACACCAGAGAGTGGTACTGACCATCTAGGACACCAGAGAGTGGTACTGACCATCTAAGACACCAGAGAGTGGTACTGACCATCTAGGACACCAGAGAGTGGTACTGACCATCTAGGACACCAGAGTGGTACTGACCATCTAGGACACCAGAGAGTGGTACTGACCATCTAGGACACCAGAGTGGTACTGGCCCTTTAGGACACCAGAGTGGTACTGGCCCTTTAGGACTCCAGAGAGTGGTACTGGTAGTATAGGACACCAGAGAGTGGTACTGGCCCTCTAGGACACCAGACTGGTACTGGCCCCCTAGGACACCAGAGTGGTACTGGTAGTATAGGACACCAGAGTGGTACTGGCCCTTTAGGACTCCAGAGAGTGGTACTGGTAGTATAGGACACCAGAGAGTGGTACTGGCCCTTTAGGACTCCAGAGTGGTACTGGTAATATAGGACACCAGAGTGGTACTGGCCATCTAGGACACAGAGAGTGATACTGGCCCTCTAGGACACCAGAGAGTAGTACTAGAAATCTAGGACACCATAGAGTAGTACTGGCCCTCTAGGACACCAGAGAGCAGTATTGGCTCTCTATAACGCCAGAGAGTAGTACTGGCCCTCTAGGATACCAGAGAGTAGTATTGACTTTTTAGCACACCAGAGAGTAGTACTGGCTCTCTAGGACACCAGAGAGTAGTACTGACCCTCTATGGTACCAGAGAGTAGTACTGGCCCTCTAGGACACCAGTGAGTGGTACTGGCCCCCAAGGACACCAGAGTGGTACTGGCCCCCGAGAGGACACCAGAGAGTGATACTGGCCCACTAGGACATCTGGAGTAGTACTGGCTCTCGAGGATACCAGAGAGTAGTACTGGCTCTCGAGGACACCAGAGAGTAGTACTGACCCTCGAGGACACCAGTGTTACTGGCTCTCTGGAGGACACAAGAGAGTAGTACTGGTCCTCGAGGACACCAGAGAGTGAAGGCAAGACGTCATGAGGTGTGTATCTGGAGGGCACAAAGTATAACACCAAAAGTTACTCAGTAGGTATTCACAAACACACACACTGGGAATCCCTCTTTGGTAAAGAGCTGCGGAGAAAACCAGCTCCATTCCATTGTCTTTCCAGAAAATGTATTCATAGGAGAGACAAAACGCTTAGAATACACTGCATAAAAGATAAACTCGCAGAAAGAGAACGCTGGGAAACACTGTCTACCTTGAGTTCACCTGGAAACTGGCTTTTAGTTTGGAAAAAAACTAGCAGGAACTTTAAAAATGAATTACGTTTGCAGGAATATGATGGTTGGGAGATGTTTTGGATGGTGTGCTGGTACTGTGACCTGAGTGTGGGAATGATGGTTGGGAGATGTGTCGGATGGTGTGCTGGCACTGTAACCTGAGTGTGGGAATGATGGTTGGGAGATGTGTTGGATGATGTGCTGGCACTGTGACCTGAGAGTGGGAATGATGGTTGGGAGATGTGTTGGATGGTGTGCTGGCACTGTGACCTGAGTGGGAATGATGGTTGGGAGATGTGTTGGATGGTGTGCTGGCACTGAATGTGGGATTTTTATAGTTACAGTGAAGTACTTAAAATGAAAATTCAAAGAAATATAACTGTGTCAGATATTCGGGACTGACACATTTCAATATATTTGAATACAAATCAGGTAGAAGCAGATATTACCCGAGGTTGATTTCAGTTATAGTTGTACCTCAAGTCGATAATTATTGGAAGAGACTAATATTACAAGGGTGATGGAACACGACACTCAAGATACGTGCTGGAATAAGATTTTCCAGATAGCGTCTAACCTGGATTTCCTGATAAGCTGCTGGAGCCAAAGAAACTGAAATTATTCTGGAATAAAGCTTCCATCTGAAAGTGAGACAGGATTCAGCTGCTCAACACTTTAACGTTTATAAAGCCAGAAATAACAAGTTTAGAAAATCCGTCATTTTAACCTATGTTCAATTATTCTGAAACTCCTGAAGAACGCTTCTTTAAACCTTCACTTTATTCTAATCACCTGAAGAACTTTTACCCAGGCGTTCACTTTATTGTAAAGAAGAAAAGTTACATTTATTCCTCCAAGAAATGTCGTCATTTTTTGTCCAAAATTATCTCATTAACTTCTTGACTGTTTCCATTAAATTTTCTCCCACATGATTCACATTACTCTGGTGACTGCTTCCTCCAGGATTTACTCCTCTGATGATCTAATCAAAATTATCCTCTGTATCTTTAATGAGGATTCTTCTCTTCTCAGTCTGTCTGTGTGATGTTCATACAGTCTAGTTGTGTGATGGTCACAGTCTGTTTGCGATGATAACAGTGTGTGTACTCACCTAGTTGAGGTTGCGGGGGTCGAGTCAGAGCTCCTGGCCCCGCCTCTTCACTGATCGCTACTAGGTCACTCTCCCTGAGCCGTGAGCTTTATCATACCTCTGCTTAAAGCTATGTATGGATCCTGCCTCCACTACATCGCTTCCCAAACTATTCCACTTACTGACTACTCTGTGGCTGAAGAAATACTTCCTAACATCCCTGTGATTCATCTGTGTCTTCAGCTTCCAACTGTGTCCCCTTGTTACTGTGTCCAATCTCTGGAACATCCTGTCTTTGTCCACCTTGTCAATTCCTCTCAGTATTTTGTATGTCGTTATCATGTCCCCCTATCTCTCCTGTCCTCCAGTGTCGTCAGGTTGATTTCCCTTAACCTCTCCTCGTAGGACATACCTCTTAGCTCTGGGACTAGTCTTGTTGCAAACCTTTGCACTTTCTCTAGTTTCTTTACGTGCTTGGCTAGGTGTGGGTTCCAAACTGGTGCCGCATACTCCAATATGGGCCTAACGTATACGGTGTACAGGGTCCTGAACGATTCCTTATTAAGATGTGTGTGTGTGTGTGTGTGTGTGTGTGTGTGTGTGTGTGTGTGTGTGTGTGTGTGTGTGTGTGTGTGTGTGTGTGTGTGTGTGTGTGTGTGTGTGATATTTACAGTCTGAGATGATTACAGTGTATACTCATCTAGTTGTACTCACCTAGTTGTGGTTGCAGGGGTCGAGTCACAGCTCCTGGCCCCGCCTCTTCACTGGTCGCTACTAGGTCCCTCTTCCTGCTCCATGAGCTTTATCATACCTCTGATTAAAGCTATGTATGGATCCTGCCTCCACTACATCACTTCCCAGACTATTCCACGTCTTGACAACGATGATTACACAGTGTGCATGTGTGATGTTCAGTGACTGTGTGATATTCACCAAGTATCTGTTACGTTCAGTGACTGTGTGATGCTCACAGTGTGAATGTGTGGTGCTCACAATGTGTGTGTGATGTTCAGTGAGTATCTGTGTGATGTTCACACAGTGACTGTTGTGTTCACAGAATGACTGTGTGGTGTTCACAGTGACTGTGATGTCAAAGTGTGTGTGTGTGTGTGGTGTTCACACAGTGTGTGTGTGTGTCTTATCAGCAACACGCAGCTGGACTCTTGATCGGTTATCAAAATATTTTCCTAATTATCTTAGCTGTGCAAAAAGTTGTTGGTGATAGAGTTATCGTTTTCCTTGAAGACATTGTATTATAATTTCTATTTCGACTTAAGGTTTATCTCTGATTTACACGTTGACGATGAAGCTCTCTCCTCTGACTAAAATGTTTTTTTTTTTTTGGCAAAACTGAATACATTAGCAGTGTGCTGCTACCGTATTCAATATGATAATTACAGTGAGAACAAAAGCCTGATATTTTTCACTGACATATTCGATCAGTAGGGTAATGAGGATATCGTCATGTATTCCAGCCATGGTTCATCAACTACGACAGTTTGAAAAGTTTTCTGCTAGCATAACTGGAGTTACTATCACTTCGGAATTGCCATCTCTCATGATAGTTTATTCCATATATAATTCTGCCACACCTCAACAGTGAAATCACGTTGGCATAATTGTCGAATTTGTTTTATTTTTCCTTGGAAAGTGTACCTTTATGTTCTGGGGTCATAGGAGTTAAAGAACAACCCTCAAATTTGCCTTATACAAAATCACATTACCTCCTGTTTATTTCTCGGTTTTTGTTCATATAAATTATTTGATAATATTTTATTTCTATTTTCCGTTTCTCCTCAACTGGCCATATTATGTCAAGTTTTGTAGTACTGTGAGTAACATCAAGATAACTCACTACATCACATGACAAGTTCTGTAGTACTGTGAGTAACATCAAGATAACTCACTACATCACATGACAAGTTCTGTAGTACTGTGAGTAACATCAAGATAACTCACTACATAACATGACAAGTTCTGTAGTACTGTGAGTAACATCAAGATAACTCACTACATAACATGACAAGTTCTGTAGTACTGTGAGTAACATCAAGATAACTCACTACATAACATGACAAGTTCTGTAGTTACTGTGAGTAACATCAAGATAACTCATTTACATAAATGACAAGTTCTGTAGTACTGTGAGTAACATCAAGATAACTCACTACATCACATGACAAGTTCTGTAGTAACTGTGAGTAACATCAAGATAACTCACTACATAACATGACAAGTTCTGTAGTACTGTGAGTAACATCAAGATAACTCACTACATCACATGACAAGTTCTGTAGTACTGTGAGTAACATCAAGATAACTCACTACATCACATGACAAGTTCTGTAGTACTGTGAGTAACATCAAGATAACTCACTACATAACATGACAAGTTCTGTAGTACTGTGGTAACATCAAGATAACTCACTACATAACATGACAAGTTCTGTAGTACTGTGAGTAACATCAAGATAACTCACTACATAACATGACAAGTTCTGTAGTACTGTGAGTAACATCAAGATAACTCACTACATAACATGACAAGTTCTGTAGTACGGGTGAGTAAACATCAAGATAACTCACTACATTACATGACAAGTTCTGTAGTACTGTGAGTAACATCAAGATAACTCACTACATACATGACAAGTTCTGTAGTACTGTGGTAACATCAAGATAACTCACTACATCACATGACAAGTTCTGTAGTACTGTGAGTAACATCAAGATAACTCACTACATAACATGACAAGTTCTTTTAGTACTGTGAGTAACATCAAGATAACTCACTACATAACATGACAAGTTCTGTAGTACTGTGAGTAACATCAAGATAACTCACTACATAACATGACAAGTTCTGTAGTACTGTGAGTAACATCAAGATAACTCACTACATAACATGACAAGTTCTGTAGTACTGTGAGTAACATCAAGATAACTCACTACATCACATGACAAGTTCTGTAGTACTGTGAGTAAACATCAAGATAACTCACTACATAACATAAACAAGTTCTGTAGTACTGTGAGTAACATCAAGATAACTCACTACATAACATGACAAGTTCTGTAGTACTGTGAGTAACTTTCAAGATAACTCACTACATAACATGACAAGTTCTGTAGTACTGTGAGTAACATCAAGATAACTCACTACATAACATGACAAGTTCTGTATTTACTGTGAGTAACATCAAGATAACTCACTACATCACATGACAAGTTCTGTAAGTACTGTGAGTAACATCAAGATAACTCACTACATACATGACAAGTTCTGTAGTTACTGTGAGAACATCAAGATAACTCACTACATAACATGACAAGTTCTGTAGTACTGTGAGTAAACATCAAGATAACTCACTACATAACATGACAAGTTCTGTAGTACTGTGAGTAACATCAAGATAACTCACTACATAACATGACAAGTTCTGTAGTACTGTGAGTAACACCAAGATAACTCACTACATAACATGACAAGTTCTGTAGTACTGTGAGTAACATCAAGATAACTCACTACATAACATGACAAGTTCTGTAGTACTGTGAGTAACACCAAGATAACTCACTACATAAATGACAAGTTCTGTAGTACTGTGAGTAACATCAAGATAACTCACTACATCACATGACAAGTTCTGTAGTACTGTGAGTAACATCAAGATAACTCACTACATCACATGACAAGTTCTGTAGTACTGTGAGTAACATTATCAAGACTACGTACCCACAGCTCAAAATATTAGTCAAATATCAGTGAAGTGCTTAAAATGAAAATACTGTTAAAAGTATTTGCGTCAAATCCTCTGAAATACTGCACTTCAATATGTTTGAATATGATCAAGTAATGTTATTACTTTACTAATTAGGAAAGAAACAATGTGAGTTTCAACTCACATTGTTTCTGTGCTAATTAACTATTTGTTAGTTGTACGAGGTGTATAACTCATGAGTTTCTTGTAAATATAATAATTATCAACACTTTATAAAGGTTCAACGAAACTATTCTCACTTTATTATTATCGCCATTTCAACAATGAATTCCATGAAAGACGAAATATTATAAATCTTTACACACCTCAACTACAAAAAAAAAAAATGAATAAACTGAGAAATATCTGGTTACCTTTCTGAGAGCTGAGGGTTTCCACCTGGGATTATATTTACGATTCTTCCTCCTTATCGCCACTGTCATAGTTCACAGGTGCTCCTCACAGCTCACAGGTGCTCCTCATAGCTCACAAGCACTCCTCACAGCTCACAGGCGCTCCTCACAGCTCACAGGCGCTCCTCACAGCTCACAGGCGCTCCTCATAGCTCACAGGAACTCCTCACAGCTCACAGGTGCTCCTCGCAACTCAAAGGCGCTCCTCACAGCTCACAGGCGCTCCTTACAGCTCACAGGCGCTCCTCACAGCTCACAGGCGTTCCTTACAGCTCACAGGCGCTCCTTACAACTCAAAGGCGCTCCTCACAGCTCACAGGCGCTCCTCACAGCTCACAGGCGCTCCTCACAGCTCACAGGCGTTCCTTACAGCTCATAGGCGCTCCTCACAACTCAAAGGCGCTCCTCACAGCTCACAGGCGCTCCTCACAGCTCACAGGCTCTCCTTACAGCTCACAGGCGCTCCTCACAACTCAAAGGGGCTCCTCACAGCTCACAGGCGCTCCTCACAGCTCACAGGCTCTCCTTACAGCTCACAGGCGCTCCTCACAGCTCAAAGGCGCTCCTCACAGCTCACAGGCGCTCCTTACAGCTCACAGGCACTCCTCACAGCTCATAGGCGTTCCTTACAGCTCACAGGCGTTCCTTACAGCTCACAGGCGCTCCTTACAACTCAAAGGCGCTCCTCACAGCTCACAGGCGCTCCTCACAGCTCACAGGCGTTCCTTACAGCTCACAGGCGCTCCTCACAACTCAAAGGCGCTCCTCACAGCTCACAGGCGCTCCTCACAGCTCACAGGTGCTCCTCACAGCTCACAGGTGCTCCTCATAGCTCACAAGCACTCCTCGCAGCTCACAGGCGCTCCTCACAGCTCACAGGCGCTCCTCATAGCTCACAGGAACTCCTCACAGCTCACAGGCTCCTCGCAACTCAAAGGCGCTCCTCACAGCTCACAGGAGCTCCTTACAGCTCACAGGCGCTCCTCACAGCTCACAGGCGTTCCTTACAGCTCACAGGCGCTCCTTACAACTCAAAGGCGCTCCTCACAGCTCACAGGCGCTCCTCACAGCTCACAGGCGCTCCTCACAGCTCACAGGCGTTCCTTACAGCTCACAGGCGCTCCTCACAACTCAAAGGCGCTCCTCACAGCTCACAGGCGCTCCTCACAGCTCACAGGCGCTCCTCACAGCTCACAGGCTCTCCTTACAGCTCACAGGCGCTCCTCACAGCTCACAGGCGTTCCTTACAGCTCACAGGCGCTCCTCACAACTCAAAGGCGCTCCTCACAGCTCACAGGCGCTCCTCACAGCTCACAGGTTCTCCTTACAGTTCACAGGCGCTCCTCACAACTCAAAGGCGCTCCTCACAGCTCACAGGCGCTCCTCACCGCTCACATGCGTTCCTTACAGCTCACAGGCGCTCCTCGCAGCTCACAGGCGCTCCTCACAGCTCGCAGGCTCTCCTTACAGCTCACAGGCGCTCCTCACAGCTCACAGGCGCTCCTCACAGCTCGCAGGCTCTCCTTACAGCTCACAGGCGCTCCTCACAGCTCACAGCCTCTCCTTACAGCTCACAGGCGCCCTCACAGCTCACAGCGTTCCTTACAGCTCACAGGCGCTCCTTACAATCAAAAGGCGCTCCTCACAGCTCACAGGCGCTCCTCACAGCTCACAGGCGCTCCTCACAGCTCACAGGCGTTCCTTACAGCTCACAGGCGCTCCTCACAACTCAAGGCGCTCCTCACAGTCACAGGCGCTCCTCACAGCTCACAGGTCTCTCCTTACATGCTCACAGGCGCTCCTCACAGCTCACAGGCGTTCCTTAACAGCTCACAGGCGCTCACTCACAACTCAAAGGCGCTCCTCACAGCTCACAGGCGCTCCTCACAGCTCACAGGTTCTCCTTACAGTTCACAGGCGCTCCTCACAACTCAAAGGCGCTCCTCACAGCTCACAGGCGCTCCTCACCGCTCACATGCGTCCTTACAGCTCACGGCGCTCCTGCAGCTCAAAAGGCGCTCCTCACAGCTCGCAGGCTCTCCTTACAGCTCACAGGCGCTCCTCACAGCTCACAGGCGCTCCTCACAGCTCGCAGGCTCTCCTTACAGCTCACAGGCGCTCCTCACAGCTCACAGCCTCTCCTTACAGCTCACAGGCGCTCCTCACAGCTCACAGGCGCTCCTCACAGCTCACAGGCGCTCCTTTACAGTCACAGGCTCTCCTTACAGCTCACAGGCGCTCCTCACAGCTCACAGGCGCTCCTCACAGCTCACAGGCGCTCCTCACAGCTCACAGGCGCTCCTCACAGCTCGCAGGCTCTCCTTACAGCTCACAGGCGCTCCTCACAGCTCACAGCCTCTCCTTACAGCTCACAGGCGCTCCTCACAGCTCACAGGCGCTCCTCACAGCTCACAGGCGCTCCTCACAGCTCACAGGCGCTCCTCACAGCTCACAGGCTCTCCTTACAGCTCACAGGCGCTCCTCACAGCTCACAGGCGCTCCTCACAGCTCACAGATAACAAAATAACGGGTAAAAATAATGACTTAACCTGAATACCGGGTACTGGACAAATTAATAAAAATTCTAAAATACGCTAAGGAAAGAATAGATCAAAAAGATACTGTAATAGATCAGGAAAATGCTAGAATAGATAAAGAAAATACTAGAATAGATGAATAAAATGCTGAATAGATCAAGGGAAAAAAAATAGAATAGATAAAGAAAATACTAGAATAGATGAAGAAAATGCTAGAATAGATAAAGAAAATACTAGAATAGATGAAGAAAATGCTAGAATAGATCAAGAAAATACTAGAATAGATAAAGAAAATACTAGAATAGATGAAGAAAATGCTAGAATAGATCAAGAAAATACTAGAATAGATAAAGAAAATACTAGAATAGATGAAGAAAATGCTAGAATAGATAAAGAAAATACTAGAATAGATGAAGAAAATGCTAGAAGAGATAAAGAAAATACTAGAATAGATGAAGAAAATGCTAGAATAGATCAAGAAAATACTAGAATAGATAAAGAAAATACTAGAATAGATGAAGAAAATGCTAGAATAGATAAAGAAAATACTAGAATAGATGAAGAAAATGCTAGAATAGATCAAGAAAATACTAGAATTGATGAAGAAAATACTAGAATAGATCAAGAAAATACTAGAATAGATGAATAAAATGCTGGAATAGATAAAAAAAATCTAGAATAGACGAAGAAAATGCTAGAATAGATCAAGAAACGGCGACAGAGCTTATCAACTCAACTAAAGCTTTGTCTTCAGATTGAAAGAGATAAAAATCCTAAACTTCTTCTGAGAAGACATTTATGTGATAAGTAAGAAGCATGACTTTGTGCCAGACATGGCCAGAGGATAATGATATAGTAAAGAGTTCACATGTATTAAGGAGATTATGAACATGTGTAGCATGAAGCATTCCCACCTGAAGAAATTAGTTCAAACCCATAAAAACGCAAACAATGGCAAAATTTATATTATGTAAAGATAAATTAATTTACTTGTTAACAGCTTGTTGTTTATGTTGATAGTAATAATATTGTCTTCAGTGCTGGTTTGATACTGCCAGACTATTATAAATACATGTTAGTTAGTCTTCAAGGTTGACCTTCACTATCTGGTGGCATCAGTATCGTAAACTTCACTATCTGGTAGCATCAGTATCCTAAACTTCACTATCTGGTGGCATCAGTATCCTAAACTTCACTATCTGGTGGCATCAGTATCGTAAACTTCACTATCTGGTGGCATCAGTATCGTAAACTTCACTATCTGGTGGCATCAGTATCGTAAACTTCACTATCTGGTAGCATCAGTATCGTAAACTTCACTATCTGGTGGCATCAGTATCGTAAACTTCACTATCTGGTGGCATCAGTATCGTAAACTTCACTATCTGGTAGCATCAGTATCGTAAACTTCACTATCTGGTGGCATCAGTATCGTAAAACTTCACTATCTGGTGGCATCAGTATCGTAAACTTCACTATCTGGTAGCATCAGTATCGTAAACTTCACTATCTGGTAGCATCAGTATCGTAACTTCACTATCTGGTAGCATCAGTATCGTAAACTTCACTATCTGGTGGCATCAGTATCGTAAACTTCACTATCTGGTGGCATCAGTATCGTAAACTTCACTATCTGGTGGCATCAGTATCGTAAACTTCACTATCTGGTAGCATCAGTATCGTAAACTTCACTATCTGGTGGCATCAGTATCGTAAACTTTACTATCTGGTGGCATCAGTATCGTAAACTTCACTATCTGGTGGCATCAGTATCGTAAACTTCACTATCTGGTGGCATCAGTATCGTAAACTTCACTATCTGGTAGCATCAGTATCGTAAACTTCACTATCTGGTGGCATCAGTATCGTAAACTTCACTATCTGGTGGCATCAGTATCGTAAACTTCACTATCTGGTGGCATCAGTATCGTAAACTTCACTATCTGGTGGCATCAGTATCGTAAACTTCACTATCTGGGTAGCATCAGTATCGTAAACTTCACTATCTGGTGGCATCAGTATCGTAAACTTCACTATCTGGTAGCATCAGTATCGTAAACTTCACTATCTGGTAGCATCAGTATCGTAAACCTCACTATCTGGTAGCATCAGTATCGTAAACTTCACTATCTGGTGGCATCAGTATCGTAAACTTCACTATCTGGGTGGCATCAGTATCGTAAACTTCACTATCTGGTAGCATCAGTATCGTAAACTTCACTATCTGGTGGCATCAGTATCGTATACTTCACTATCTGGTGGCATCAGTATCGTAAACTTCACTATCTGGTGGCATCAGTATCGTAAACTTCACTATCTGGTGGCATCAGTATCGTAAACTTCACTATCTGGTAGCATCAGTATCGTAAACTTCACTATCTGGTGGCATCAGTATCGTAAACTTCACTATCTGGTAGCATCAGTATCGTATACTTCACTATCTGGTGGCATCAGTATCGTATACTTCACTATCTGGTGGCATCAATATCGTAAACTTCACTATCTGGTGGCATCAGTATCGTAAACTTCACTATCTGGTGGCATCAGTATCGTAAACTTCACTATCTGGTAGCATCAGTATCGTAAACTTCACTATCTGGTGGCATCAGTATCGTAAACTTCACTATCTGGTAGCATCAGTATCGTAAACTTCACTATCTGGTGGCATCAGTATCGTAAACTTCACTATCTGGTAGCATCAGTATCGTAAACTTCACTATCTGGTGGCATCAGTATCGTAAACTTCACTATCTGGTGGCATCAGTATCGTAAACTTCACTATCTGGTGGCATCAGTATCGTAAACTTCTCTGTTGTTTTACAATCCATTACACCTATTGTGCTGCATTTTTAACTACAGTTATAAATTATTGTGCCATTTTTTCCTATTCCCGCTAACACTGACGATCTTGAAAAACTCTTGTCAATCATTGTACCAAATTCTGGAACGGCGTTTTCATATCAAACTTTCACGCAACCTGTGATATTTTTGTCATATCGCGTAAAGACACATACTGTACATGCTTACTCTAAGTGATGCTGGAGTGCTACTGGGGAGAGAGAACTTAGATGGGTGTCAATTTGCTGACCCAGCGAAGTGAGAGACAGGCACATTACTAGTGAGCCAACCTTGGTATAACAACTACTGACCATCCTGGAAACAGATGGTATAAATCTCTATACTGACGAACCTTACCTAACATATAATTGTTCAGCCCGTCTCCTGTTTTGTGATCAGCGCTACCTCCCTGATGGCCACCAATACTCAAAGGAATACACACATCAACTAGAGTAAATATACACGTGTATTCCTACAGCCATTCTGTGCTATTCTTCCAGAGAAAATAATGTGATCCCATCGAGGCTCAGCAGTGATAATATGAGAGCAGCCAACCATGAAGGATCATGGCTAGCTCTCTGAAGGACGCTGAAGCCTCTCTTAACATCTTCAACTTCCACTGTTCACACATTGTACATCACATTGAAGAACTGTTCACACAGTGAAAAACATATTAAAGCATTGTTAACACCGTGTGTATCATAATAAAGCACTGTTCACACGGTGTACGTGATAGTAAGGCACTGTTCACACGGTGTACGTGATAGTAAGGCACTGTTCACACGGTGTACGTGATAGTAAGGCATTGTTCACACGGTGTACGTGACAGTAAGGCACTGTTCACACGGTGTACGTCATAGTAAGGCACTGTTCACACGGTGTACGTCATAGTAAGGCACTGTTCACACGGTGTACGTCATAGTAAGGCACTGTTCACACGGTGTACGTCATAGTAAGGCACTGTTCACACGGTGTACGTCATAGTAAGGCACTGTTCACACGGTGTACGTCATAGTAAGGCACTATTCACACGGTGTACGTCATAGTAAGGCACTGTTTTACACGGTGTACGTCATAGTAAGGCACTGTTCACACGGTGTACGTCATAGTAAGGCACTGTTCACACGGAGTACGTCATAGTAAGGCACTGTTCACACGGTGTACGTCATAGTAAGGCACTGTTCCCACGGTGTACGTCATAGTAAGGCACTCTTCACACGGTGTACGTCATAGTAAGACACTGTTCACACGGTGTACGTCATAGTAAGGCACTGTTCACACGGTGTACGTCATAGTAAGGCACTGTTCACACGGTGTATATAATAATAAAGTACTTTTCAGTGTACATCATAAAGCCATGTTCACAGTGTACATCATAAAGCACTGTTCATAGTGTACATCATAAAGCACTGTTCACAGTGTACATCATAAAGCACTGTTCATAGTGTACATCAAAAAGCCATGTTCACAGTGTACATCATAAAGCACTGTTCACAGTGTACATCAAAAAGCCATGTTCACAGTGTACATCATAAAGCACTGTTCACAGTGTACATCATAAAGCACTGTTCACAGTGTACATCATAAAGCACTGTTCACAGTGTACATCATAAAACACTGTTCACAGTGTACATCATAAAGCACTGTTCACAGTGTACATCATAAAACACTGTTCACAGTGTACATCATAAAGCACTGTTCACAGTGTACATCATAAAGCACTGTTCACAGTGTACATCATAAAACACTGTTCACAGTGTACATCATAAAGCACTGTTCACAGTGTACATCATAAAGCACTGTTCACAGTGTACATCATAAAGCACTGTTCACAGTGTACATCATAAAACACTGTTCACAGTGTACATCATAAAGCACTGTTCACAGTGTACATCATAGTTCACACATTGTACTTCACAGTACAGTGCTGGGAAGGTACTATCGAACAGAGACAATATAATATGATGTGCGGATAACTGAAAGAGAATGAAGAACAGTGATGAATGAATTGAGAGATAAAGATGGAAATAACTAAAAAAAAAAGGAACGGTGAAGGAAGATATGAAGGATTTAGGTCAAGAATTAATAAATAATGGTTAAATAAAAGCTAAAAATTGAGGTGAATGAAGCGAAAGAAGTAGGAAGAGAGGCGAATTAACGTGGCAAAAACCAAGACGCAAACAGAAAGAAGAATAAAAAAGAAGCGCGGGGAGAAACAGACAAAAAACTAAACAAAAACTCTCCAATCCCCTGATTCTCCTTCCAAACATCTCTCTCTCTCTCTCTCCCTCTCTCTCAGGTGTTGGCAGGTCTTCACCTGTCATGTAATTAGCCTCGCTCCTGCTCAGGTACTCGCCCGTGAAAAATCATTACACTGTGTTTATTTTTCTCTCAGATTTAAAGTGGTGGACAAAATTAGAGAGAATCCTTGAACAAACATGAAAGATGTAGAACAAGAAGGAAGGGCAATGATGGCAAGGAAGATGAAGGAGCCAGAGAAATGATAGCAAGGAAGATGAAGGAGCCAGAGCAATGATGGCAAGGAGGATGAAGGAGCCAGAGCAATGATGGCAAGGAGGATGAAGGAGCCAGAGCAATGATGGCAAGGAAGATGAAGAAGGAAGAGCAATGATGGCAAGGAGAGTGAAGGAGCCAGAGCAATGATGGCAAGGAAGATGAAGGAGCCAGAGCAATGATGGCAAGGAAGATGAAGGTGCCAGAGCAATGATGGCAAGGAGGAAGGAGCCAGAGCAATGATGGCAAGGAGGAAGGAGCCAGAGCAATGATGGCAAGGAGAGTGAAAGAGCCAGAGCAATGATGGCAAGGAAGATGAAGGAGCCAGAGCAATGATGGCAAGGAAGATGAAGGAGCCAGAGCAATGATGGCAAGGAGGATGAAGGAGCCAGAGCAATGATGGCAAGGAAGATGAAGGAGCCAGAGCAATGATGGCAAGGAGAGTGAAGGAGCCAGAGCAATGATGGCAAGGAGGATGAAGGAGCCAGAGCAATGATGGCAAGGAGAGTGAAAGAGCCAGAGCAATGATGGCAAGGAAGATGAAGGAGCCAGAGCAATGATGGCAAGGAGGATGAAGGAGCCAGAGCAATGATGGCAAGGAGAGTGAAGGAGCCAGAGCAATGATGGCAAGGAGGATGAAGGAGCCAGAGCAATGATGGCAAGGAGGATGAATGAGCCAGAGCAATGATGGCAAGGAGAGTGAAAGAGCCAGAGCAATGATGGCAAGGAAGATGAAGGAGCCAGAGCAATGATGGCAAGGAGAGTGAAAGAGCCAGAGCAATGATGGTAAGGAGGATGAAGGAGCCAGAGCAATGATGGCAAGGAGGATGAATGAGCCAGAGCAATGATGGCAAGGAGGATGAAGGAGCCAGAGCCATGATGGTAAGGAGGATGAAGGAGCCAGAGCATTGATGGTAAGGAGGATGAGGGAGCCAGAGCAATGATGGCAAGGAGGATGAATGAGCCAGAGCAATGATGGCAAGGAGGATGAAGGAGCCAGAGCAATGATGGTAAGGAGGATGAATGAGCCAGAGCAATGATGGCAAGGAGGAAGGATCCAGAGCAATGATGGTAAGGAGGATGAAGGAGCCAGAGCAATGATGGTAAGGAGGATGAAGGAGCCAGAGCAATAATGGCAAGGAGGATGAAGGAGCCAGAGCAATGATGGCAAGGAGGATGAAGAAGCCAGAGC
Organism: Cherax quadricarinatus; assembly: GCF_026875155.1. Taxonomy (NCBI): domain Eukaryota; kingdom Metazoa; phylum Arthropoda; class Malacostraca; order Decapoda; family Parastacidae; genus Cherax; species Cherax quadricarinatus. The sequence goes on from NC_069442.1 coordinate 27,518,002, forward strand.
AATGATGGCAAGGAGAGTGAAAGAGCCAGAGCAATGATGGCAAGGAGGATGAAGGAGCCAGGGCAATGATGGCAAGGAGAGTGAAAGAGCCAGAGCAATGATGGTAAGGAGGATGAAGGAGCCAGAGCAATGATGGCAAGGAGGATGAAGAAGCCAGAGCAATGATGGCAAGGAGAGTGAAGGAGCCAGAGCAATGATGGCAAGGAGGATGAAGGAGCCAGGGCAATGATGGCAAGGAGAGTGAAAGAGCCAGAGCAATGATGGTAAGGAGGATGAAGGAGCCAGAGCAATGATGGCAAGGAGGATGAAGAAGCCAGAGCAATGATGGCAAGGAGGATGAAGGAGCCAGGGCAATGATGGCAAGGAGAGTGAAAGAGCCAGAGCAATGATGGTAAGGAGGATGAAGGAGCCACAGCAATGATGGTAAGGAGGACGAAAAAGCCAGAGCAATGATGGTAAGGAGGATGAAGGAGCCAGAGCAATGATGGTAAGGAGGATGAAGGAGCCAGAGCAATGATGGCAAGGAGGATGAAGGAGCCAGAGCAATGATGGCAAGGAGAGTGAAAAGAGCCAGAGCAGTGATGACAAGGAGGATGAAGGAGCCAGAGCAATGATGGCAAGGAGGATGAAGGAGCCAGAGCAATGATGACAAGGAGAGTGAAAGAGCCAGGGCAATGATGGCAAGGAGGATGAAGGAGCCAGAGCAATGATGGCAAGGAGGATTAAAGGAGCCAGAGCAATGATGGTAAGGAGAGTGAAGGAGCCAGATCAATGATGGCAAGGAGGACGAAGGAGCCAGGGCAATGATGGCAAGGAGAGCGAAAGAGCCAGAGCAATGATGGCAAGGAGGATGAAGGAGCCAGAGCAATGATGGCAAGGAGGATGAAGGAGCCAGAGCAGTGATTGTAAGGAGGATGAAGGAGCCAGAGCAATGATGGCAAGGAGGATGAAGGAGCCAGAGCAATGATGGCAAGGAGAGTGAAAGAGCCAGAGCAATGATGGCAAGGAGGATGAAGGAGCCAGAGCAATGATGGCAAGGAGGATTAAAGGAGCCAGAGCAATGATGGTAAGGAGGATGAAGGAGCCAGAGCAATGATGGCAAGGAGAGTGAAGGAGCCAGATCAATGATGGCAAGGAGGACGAAGGAGTCATCGCAATGATGGCAAGGAGAGTGAAAGAGCCAGAGCAATGATGGCAAAGAGGATGAAGGAGCCAGAGCAATGATGGCAAGGAGGATGAAGGAGCCAGAGCAATGATGGCAAGGAGGATGAAGGAGCCAGAGCAATGATGGCAAGGAGGATGAAGGAGCCAGAGAAATGATGGCAAGGAGGGTGAAGGAGCCAGGGCAATGATGGCAATGAACGTGAAGGAACCAAGACAATAATGGCAAGGAGGATGAAGGAGCCAGAGCAATGATGGCAAGGAGGATGAAGGAGCCAGAGAAATGATGGCAAGGAGGGTGAAGGAGCCAGGGCAATGATGGCAATGAAGGTGAAGGAACCAAGACAATAATGGCAAGGAGGGTGAAGGAGCCAAGACAATAATGGCAAGGAGGGTGAAGGAACAAAGACAATAATGGCAAGGAAGGTGAAGGAACCAAGACAATAATGGCAAGGAAGGTGAAGGAACCAAGACAATAATGGCAAGGAAGGTGAAGGAACTAAGACAATAATGGCAAGGAAGGTGAAGGAACCAAGACAATAATGGCAAGGAAGGTGAAGGAACCAAGACAATAATGGCAAGGAAGGTGAAGGAACCAAGACAATAATGGCAATGAAGGTGAAAGAACCAAGACAATAATGGCAAGGAAGGTGAATGAACTAAGACAATAATAGCAAGGAAGGTGAAGGAACCAAGACAATAATGGCAAGGAAGGTGAAGGAACCAAGACAATAATGGCAAGGAAGGTGAAGGAACCAAGACAATAATGGCAAGGAAAGTGAAGGAACCAAGAAAATAATGGCAAGGAAGGTGAAGGAACTAAGACAATAATGGCAAGGAAGGTGAAGGAACCAAGACA
>NC_069442.1:27522521-27537521 GCF_026875155.1 Cherax quadricarinatus
ACAAACAAAGCTAACATAATACCCAACAAACTTCGTTAACATGATACTCAACAAACTTGACTAACATAATACCCAACAAACTTGACTAACATAATACCCAACAAACTTGACTAACATAATACCCAACAAACTTGGCTAACATAATACCCAACAAACTTGACTAACATAATACCCAACAAACTTGACTAACATAATACCCAACAAACTTGACTAACACAATACCCAACAAACTTGGCTAACATAATACCCAACAAACTTGGCAAACATAATACCCAACAAACTTGACTAACATAATACCCAACAAACTTGACTAACATAATACCCAACAAACTTGGCTAACATAATACCAACAAACTTGGCTAACATAATACCCAACAAACTTGACTAACATAATACCCAACAAACTTGACTAACATAATACCCAACAAACTTGGCTAACATAATACCCAACAAACTTGACTAACATAATACCCAACAAACTTGGCTAACATAATACCCAACAAACTTGACTAACATAATACCCAACAAACTTGACAAACACAATACCCAACAAACTTGACTAACATAATACCCAACAAACTTGGCTAACATAATACCCAACAAACTTGACTAACATAATACCCAACAAACTTGGCTAACATAATACCAACAAACTTGACTAACATAATACCCAACAAACTTGACTAACATAATACCCAACAAACTTGGCTAACATAATACCCAACAAACTTGACTAACATAATACCCAACAAACTTGACTAACATAATAACCAACAAACTTGACTAACATAATACCCAACAAACTTGGCTAACATAATACCCAACAAACTTGACTAACATAATACCCAACAAACTTGACTAACATAATACCCAACAAACTTGACTAACATAATACCCAACAAACTTGGCTAACATAATACCCAACAAACTTGGCTAATATAATACCCAACAAACTTGACTAACATAATACCCAACAAACTTGACAAACACAATACCCAACAAACTTGACTAACACAATACCCAACAAACTTGACTAACAGAATACCCAACAAACTTGACTAACATAATACCCAGCAAACTTGACTAACATAATACTCAACAAACTTGACTAACACAATACCCAACAAACTTGGCTAACATAATACCCAACAAACTTGGCTAACATAATACCCAACAAACTTGACTAACATAATACCCAACAAACTTGACTAACACAATACCCAACAAACTTGGCTAACATAATACCCAACAAATTTGACTAACATAATACCCAACAAACTTGGCTAACATAATACCCAACAAACTTGACTAACACAATACCCAACAAACTTGACTAACACAATACCCAACAAACTTGACTAACATAATACCCAACAAACTTGGCTAACATAATACCCAACAAACTTGACTAACATAATACCCAACAAACTTGTCTATTAAGATACCCAACAAACTTGGCTAACATAATACCCAACAAACTTGACTAACATAATACTCAACAAACTTGACTAACATAATACTCAACAAACTTGGCTAACATAATACTCAACAAACTTGACTAACATAATACTCAACAAACTTGGCTAACATAATACCCAACAAAGAATAATGCGAGAAGTTAAACAGGACTTAACTTCATATCTGATGCCTTGAGGATGCCAGACGGTGTTGGAAACCTCTTAAGAGAATTAGGATTTTACCTTTTTATCTTGATCTTTCTGCATTTTTATTTCTTTTCTCTCTCCTTCTTAGTGTCTTCTCTTTGTCGTTCTTTCTCTTCCACTTTTTTCTCTTTCTATGTGTTTCTTTTATTCTTTCTTTCATACTTTTTCTATATCTTCCTTTCCCATTTTCCTCACTCTTTCTCCCAGAGTTTCTTCCTTTTTTCTTTTCAGTTATTATCCCTGGGAACACTGGAGCTGAGAAAGCATGTAGTGTTGTCGTGACCTCTGCACAATACTTGAGTTTAACACTCCTTCACACATCCACTCTCTATCGACAGTTCTAACACAATTGTCTGAATGTGTACGTTATGGCAACACGTTCTCCACACTCACACACATGTAACATATAAAACACATCACTAAAAACACTTGCATGATAAATTGTAATACTTAAGGAAGAACGTAATGATGGGTGATGTAAATTATCAAGACCCGCCTCAGGAAACACTTGTCCTGTGTCCTGACGAATAAAGTACCAGAAAGAGCATATTAAGTCCCTGATTAGCACATAAATATTGTGGAGGGAATATACGTGCACAATGTTGGATAACAACTGGTGCTGAAGATTCCATGATGACAACCAGACTAACTCATCATATCATTAACGTCACTTTTCAACACCAGTATCTTTTTTTTTTTGTTGTTGTTGCGCAGAAAATATTCCGACATTACCTCAGAAATTTCTTCAGAAATAAACGGCTTTCTGAGGCATCTATATTTCAGCAGAACTCGAAAAATATGAAAGAAGTCTGAGTTGGGTTACATTTTACGCCCTTATTTTCCTTTAGTAAGGAAAAAAATGTTTTATTTTCCACCATAAACATAAAATATATTTTTGTAGAGCACATCCCACTTAATGACGAAGGATTTACATAATAAAAAAAACAAGGACGTCAGTGTACATTTAGCAGTGCAAGACTTTAGCGAACTCTGTGGCCTGGAAACAAAAATATATATACATCACACGACCCTCTTAAAAAAAGTTGCACTCGACATGAAATGGGATGGAAATTGGAAGGGAGGAAATGGGGCGTGTCAAGAAGGCAAAATGAAGATAGGGTATGGGAGGGTAGTAGCTGGGAAGACAGGGAGTTGGGGGAATACACTCGTTAAACATTGTATAAAACTTCAAGAGGTATTAGTTGAGAATCTGGCAGAAGCTGTATTAAAAACTAGACAGAATACAGCTGATAAAAGTAAATGAATCAGACAGAGACAATTTATGACCTTAGAGAGAGAGAGAGAGAGAGAGAGAGAGAGAGAGAGAGAGAGAGAGGGAGAGAGAGAGAGAGAGAGAGAGAGAGAAATGTATGGGCCACGGGAGTAACTGTGTCAGAGGCTCCTATGTTCAAGGAAGTGTTACCATAATACACACAAATACAGGGCGAGAGTGGACCTAGTAGCGACCAGTGAAGAGGCGGGGCCAGGAGCTATGAATCGACCCCTGCAACCACAATAGGGTGAGTACACACACACACACACACACAGGTTCAGTAAGCCGGGCAAGCACCAATATCCAGGCATCCTTGCCACAAATTGTACTGCTTCCTTGCTCCGGCTGGCACGGAGTGTTAAATGTCTGTTTTACGACCCAAGAAAGGTTTCACACTTCTAGGTGTGTGTGTGTGTGTGTGTGTGTGTGTGTGTGTGTGTGTGTGTGTGAGAGAGAGAGAGAGAGAGAGAGAGAGAGAGATCACATTCATGAGGGAGCATAAACCCGTAGGGATCATACAGAATCTGGTGTAGGAAAAAGACTTTCAGGTTCACTCCGAGAAAGAGGAAGGCAGATCTATTTCCTTAGATCAAGAACCCCCTCACCGGTATCAAGGAACCTTCCTTGGAGATACAGAGAGTTAGGTGGCATAAGATTGAATGGAAGAACCAGTACTAAGATAAGACTGAATGGAAGAACCGGTACTAAGATAAGACTGAATGGAAGAATCAATACTAAGATAGGAGTGAATGCAAGACCCGTGAATGCAAGTTTATAACCTGAGAGTCAAATTTGATTCTGTAATAATTACGACGAATCACTTAGTGAATCTTGAAGTGGTCACTTAGCAGAGGCTAAAGTAATGTTTACTTTACACACCTTGACTGTGACGGGCAGTGTACACTGCCCTCCCTCCCTCCCAACATCCACACCAGGCGTCTGGAAAAAGGCAGCAGACAATGCAGACTGACTCGTCTGCTGCTGAAGAAGGCGCCTCAACCAGTTCTTATGATTACGAACAACCGATCAACCAGTAGGGGTTATACAGCGTCTGGGAAATGGGAGGTAATCAGGTTGTATACTCCTTACTGAAGGAGGAGCGTGATTCGGCTCAGGTAGTGTTTCAACCTCACAATATATATATGCAAAGCCTCTGAGGTCATAAACATCACCAGTACCATGACTGCTTCTACCCGCTCCTGCCAATGGTATTAATCAACGTAATGTGCTATTTGATGCGTTTTTTTATGGCTGTGAACATGTCTGCAATTTCCGTATATTGGATGTCGTAATTTTTTCCCAGAAATTGCCAAATATTGTAGCTACTATGAAATTATTTCCTGCCTGGATCAGATGCAGAGGGTCTGGGAGATTGAAATGAGTACATGTAAGGAATTCCAAACCTGGTAACACATGCAATGGGTACGAGACCTGCCAAAACATGCAGTGGGTACGAGACCTGCCAACACATGCAGTTGGTAAGAGACCTGTCACACATGCAGTGGGTACGAGACCTGCCAACACATGCAGTGGGTACGAGACCTGGTAACACATGCAGTTGGTACGAGACCTGCCAACACATGCAGTTGGTACGAGACCTGCCAACACATGCAGTTAGTACGAGACCTGCCAACACATGCAGTTGGTACGAGACCTGGCAACACATGCAGATGGTACGAGACTTGCCAACACATGTGCACGAAGATATTTTCTGCAAGACATTAAACAAAAATACTTAATAAAAGACATGAAACTCAAGACTTTATATGTCAAAAAATTAACTACACAATAACTTTTGTATTACATACTATCAAAACAAAGATTTTTAAACGCTCAATAAAATCGTAGAGAGTGATCGTTGTAACAGAGCAATGGTGGAGCCACGAAGAAGGTAAAGTAAGCAACGTTAAGCTGTATGTTAAAGCTCTTGTGTCAGTTGGGCGGCGGCGGCGACGGCAGGCAGCGGCAAGCACTTCTTCAGCCTCCAAGGAGCCAGCTATCTGACGAGCGATGCAGCGAGAAGTTAGCTGCGTCAGTCCTCGTGCAGCAGCTGCACTTAATTCATTAATTTGAGCTTTGACCCCAATGTGTTCCCGACTCCCTTCAGCCAGGGGTAACTTGCAAGTCTCGTGCAATCTTGAAGACCCCAGGGAGATCCCCGACACCCTTCAGCCAGGGGTAACTTGCAAGTCTCGTGCACTCTTTAAGACCCCAGGGTGTTGCCCGAAACATCAGAGGTGGAACTTCCCAACCTTGCACTTTTTCCAAAGACCCAAAAAAAAAAGACTCCAAAATTAGCAAAAAATTCACCTCGTTTTAAAACATAAAACAAAGTTTTTTCCTCTTCTGGGGGGTTCTTTCAGGCTGGTGGAAAAAAGAAGGAAAAAAGAAAAACTGTTTTAAAACCTTTTCATTCCCGGGGGACACCCACATTTTCCCCTAAGGAAGTTTTTAAGTTTCAAAATTAGGGGGTTCCTCTACAGGAAATTTTTAAATTTATTTTTAAATGGTTTTCCCCCCCCTTCAGCCGGGGGGAACCAAGTTGTGCAAAAACCCCCGGGGCCCGTCCCGGGGTTTGGGTTTGTTTTTTTGGGGGGGTGTGGTTTGGGGGGTATTGGTTGTGATTTAAGAAAGGGTGCCCCCGTTTTAGGGGGAAATTGGTGTGTTGGGCCCCGGGGGTTTTTTTTGGGTTTTTGGGGCGTTGTGTGTGGGGGGGCCGATTTTATTTCCAGGTTGTTTTTTTGGTGTTTTTTTTTAAAAAAAAATTGTTAAATTCCAAAAATTTTTAAAAAAGGGTTTTTTTTTCCCGTGAATGTTGTTTTGGGGGGCCGGGTTTAGTGTGGTGGGGGTGGTGGTGGTGGGGGGGGGGTGGGGTTTGGTGGGGGGGTGGGGGTTTGGGGGGTGGTGGTGTGGTGTGGTAGTGGTGGCGGCGGTTTTTTTGGGGGGTGGTATGGTTGTGGTGGTTGTGGGGGGTTTTGGGGTGGTGGGGTGGTGGTGGTGTGGGGTGGGGGTGGGGGGGGTGGTGGTGGGGGGCGCGATTTTTATGGTGGTGGTGGTTGTGGTGGGGGGGTGGGGGTGGGGGGTTTAGTGGGGGCGGCGATTATTATGGTGGTTTTGGGGGTTTGTGGTGGGGGGTGATTATGGTGGTGGTGGTGGTGGTGGTGGGGCGGTTTTTAGGTGGTGGTTGTGGTGGTGGTGGTGCGGCGGCGGCGGCGGGGGTTAGTGGGGGCGCCGGTGTTTTGGGGGTGGTTGGGTGGTGGTTGGTGGGGGGCGGCGGTATTATTTGGTGGGTTGGGGGTTTTGGTGGTTGGGTGGTGGGGGGGGGTTTTTGGGGGGGTGGTGGTGGTGGTTGGGGGTGGCGGGGGAATTATGGGGTGGTTTGTGGTGGTTGTGTTGGGGGGGTTTTTTGGGTGGTGGTTGGTGGGGGGGTTTTTGGGTGGGGTGGTGGTGGGGGGGGGGGTTTTTGGTGGTGGTTGTGGTGGTGGTGGTGGGCGGGGGTGGGGGTAGGGGTGGCGGGCCGGGTGATTATGGTGGTGGTGGGGGTTGTGGTGGCGGCGGTATTATTATGGTGGTGGTGGGGGGGGGTGGTGGGGGCGGTGTTTTTGGTGGGGGTTTGGGGGTTGTGGTGGGGTGGTGATTATTTTGGGGGGTGGTTGTGGTGGGGGGGGGTGTTTTTGTGGTGGTGGTGGTGGTGGTGGTGGGGTGGGTTTTTGGGGGGGTGGTGGGGGGATGGGGGGTGGTGGTGGGTGGCGGGGTGATTTTTTGGGGTGGGGGGGTTGTGGTGGGGGGTGTTTTTTGGGGGGTTTGGGCGGCGGCGGCGGGGGCGGTGGTGGGGGGGTTTTGGTGGGGGGTGATTATTTTTGGTGGTTGGGGGGCGGCGGTGTTATTAGGGTGGGGGGTGTGGTGGTTGTGGGGGGGGCGGTGTTATGGTGGTGGGTGGTGGTTGTGGTGGGGGGTGGTGATTATGGTGGTGGGGTGGGGGGGTTTGGGTGGGGTTTTGGGGTGGGGGGGGGGCGGGCGGGGGGGTGGTGGTGGGGGGTGGGGGCGGTTTTTATTATGGTGGTGGTTTTGTGGTGGGGGGGGGTTTTGGGGGGGTGGTGGGGGGGGCGGGGGGTTTTTTGGTGGGGGGGTGGTTTGTGGTGGGGGGGGTTTTTTTAAATTTTGGTGGTGGTGGGGGGGGGGGGTTGGGGGGTGATTTTAGGGGGTGGTGGGGGGGTTTTTTGGTGGTGGTGGTGGTGTGGTGGTGGTGGTGGTGGGCGGGGCGGGGGGGGGGGGGGAGGGGGTTTGGGGTGTGGAAAAATTTAAGGTGGGGGGGGGGGGGTGGTGGTGGTTTTTATGGTGGGGGGTGGTGGTGGTAGTGGGGTGGTGTTGGTGGTAGTGGGGGGGTGGTGGAGGGGTGGTGGTAGGGTGTGTGGGTGGTGGGTTTTTATGGTGGTGGTGGTGGTAGTGTGGGTGGTGTTGGGGGGTGGTGGTGGGGGTGGTGGGTGGTGGTTGGGTGGTAGTGGGGGTGGTGGTATGGTTGGTGGTAGTGGTGGTGGGTTTTTGGGGGTGGTAGTGGTGGTGGGGGTGGTGGGGGTGGGGTGGGGGTAGTGGGGGTGGTTGGTGTGGTTTGGTGGTGGTGGTGGTAGTGGTGGTGTGGGGGTAGGGGTTTGGGGGTGGTTTTTAGGGGGTGGTGGTGTGTGGGGTGGTGGTGGTATGGTGGGGGGGGGTGGTGGTGGTGGTGTGGTGGGGTTGTGGTGGTGGGTTGGGGGGTAGTGGTTTGGGGTTTGGGGTGGTGGTGTGGAGGGGTGGGGTGGGTGGGTTGGAGTGGGGTTTGGGGTTTGTGGTGTGGTGGTGGTAGTGGTAGTGGTGGTGGTGTGGGGGTGGTGGTGTGGTGGGGGTGGTAGTGGGGGTGGTAGTGGAGTGGTGGTGGTATGGTGGGGTGGTGGTGGTGGGGTGGTAGTATGGTATGGTGGTGGTAGTGGAGGGTGGTGGTATGGTGGGGGTGGTGGTGGTAGTGGTAGTGGTGGGGGTTTGGGTGGGGGTAGGGTATGGTGGTGGTTGGGGGGTGGTGGTGGGGGTGGGGGTAGTGGTATGGTAGGGGGGGGTGGTAGTGGTGGGTAGTGGTAGTGGGGGTGGGGCCCCATTGGACACAAGGATTCTCGCCAACTAAATTGTGACAGCTCCCGTTTGAAGACGTCCCCCCACCCCAAGGGAAAAGAGGGAAAATGATGATGACCAAGACTATGAGATTTTGTTGATGATTGATGATTGATGATGAGATGATAATAATAAAAATAATAATAATAATAATATTAAAAAAATAATAATAATAAAATAATAAAAATAATAATAAAATAAAAAAATAATAATAATATAAAAGAAGAAGAAAAAAGATGAAAAAGCAAAAAACGGGAATGTTTACAAAAGGGAATAACACAAATATGAGAAAAAACAGAAAAATAACAAGAAAGTACACAACAACAAAACGATAAAAAGATTTTTCCCAAGTTTCACAAACTGTCCTAAAAGCATGTAAAAGCCGGACTTTGTGAACATTCTCAATAATAACTTCAAAGTGCGTGCGTGCGTGCGTGCGTGCGTGCTGCGTGCATGTGGATGTGTGTTTTGGTGTGGTGTGTGTGTGTGTGTGTGTGTCCCCCCTTTTTTGTACTCACCAGTTAGGTTGCAGGGGTCGAGTCCAAGCTCTGGCCCCGCCTCTTCACTGGTCGCTACTAGTCATTCCCTGAACCAGAGCTTTTCGTCCCCTTGTTTAAAAAGTTTGTAGGGTCCTGCCTCCATACATCGTTCCCAAACAAATTCCTTCCCTGACTACTTTGGGGCTGAAGAAATACTTCCTAACATCCCTTTGATTCATTGTGTTTTTCAGCTTCCAACGTGTCCCCGTTTTCTGGCCCAGTCTCGGAACACCTGTCTTTGCCACCTTGTCAAATTCCCCTCAGTTTTTTGTAAGCCTTCAGTCCCCCTATCCCCTGTCCCCCAGGGTCGTCGGGTTTTGATTTCCCAAAACCTCTCCCATAGGCATACCTTTAATTCTGGGGATAGCTTTTTTTGAAAACCTTTGCACTTTCCCTTTTTCTTTACATGCTTGGCTGGTTGGGGGTTTCCCAAAATGGTGCCGCAACTCCAATATGGGCCAAACGTCCCCGGTGTACAGGGCCCCTGAACGTTCCCTTTATTAAATGTGGGAAATGTGTTCGAGGTTTCCCGGGGCGCCCAAGCTGCGGCTTTTTGGTTGATGTGCGCTTCGGAGTGTTCTGGTGTTAACTCACCCAAGATTTTTTTCCCTTGAGTGATGTTTGTAGTTCTGGCCCCCGGGGACTGTACTCCGTCTGGGTCTTCTTGCCCCTTCCCCCAAACCTCATGACTTTGCACTTGGGGGGATTGAACTCCAGGGGCCCGTTGTGGACCAGGGCGCAGCTGTCCGTCCCTTTGTATTTCTGCCCGGTTTCGATCGAATGAAATCTTTCATCAATTCACGTCACTGCAAACGGGACACCTCGGAGTTTTTTCCTTTCCCCATGTGTTTTACAAATACCAGAAAACAGCACTGGTCCTAGGGGCTGACCCCCGTGGGGCTCCGCTGGGAAAAGGTGCCCCCTTGACAAATGCCAGTACCATTACCCTGCTGTTTCCTGACAAGTATTTCCCCCGATCCATTGCAGTGCCCTTCCCCGTTATCCCCGCTTGGTCCTCCAGTTTTTTACAAACTCTAGTGTGGTACTGTGTCAAAAAGCCTTTTGCAGTCCAAAAAATGCAAAACCCCCCACCCCTCTCTCTTGTTTACTGCGTCACCATGCATAGAACTCCGAAGTTGTGACACGGATTTCCCCCTCTTGAAACCATGTTGGCTGCTGGTTTTAATCATTCCTTTTAGATGTTCCCCCATTCTTCTCTGACAATCTTTTCCTGATTTTGCATGCTATACTTCAGTGACACTGGTCTGTATTTTTTGGCTTCTTCCTCCTTTTTTTAAAAACTGGGGCCACTTTGCGTCTTCCTGTCAGGGAATCTCCCTGTTTCGATAGATGTATTGAATATTGTTGTTAGGGGGACAATAGGGGGCCCCTCCCCTCTAGGACCCATGGGGATGTTATCTGGCCCATTGCCTTTGAGGTTTTTCTAGCCACTCAAAGCCCTTTACTTTTCCTCGGGTTTTGTGTACTGTGTCCCACATGGGGTGTTTCCCCACCCTCCCTCTTTCTGGGCCCCTTCTGTCTCCTTGTGAACCCCCTTCTTTGAATTCTTTTTGGTTTCCTCACTACTTCACGGTATTTTTTTTGTCTCTCCCCCTTCCTTTCCTTTGCCTGATTAATGGTCCTTGACGGTTGTTTTCTTCCTGATGTGGCTGTATAAAACTTGGGGCAGATTTGGCTTTTTCGCTATGGTTTTCATATTTCGTTGGGCCTCCTTTTATCTTCATTTTCGTTTCTGGCTCTTGACTGCCTCCTTATTCTCCTGGGTCCCTTTTCCTTCTATATTTTTCCCTTCCCTACACACTTTGGTTTTTGCCCCCATGCATCTTTGGGTGAACCATGGGGTCATCCCGGTTTTCCTTATTCCCGTTACCCTTGGGTAAAAACCCTCCTCACCCCCTTGCACATTGTTTTACATATTCCATATCTCATTTTCGGCTTCCCCCGCCAGTTTTTGTCCCACTGAACCTCATTGGAAGTTTTCCCATTCCCTTTTGTCCCCTTTCCTGTAGTTTGGTTTCATTTGTCCCTTTCCTTCCTGCTTTCCCCCCCCATTGTAGCTTACTGTGTTTCGAAGCCAAAACCACATGATCGTGGGCCCCCAAAGGGGGCTTTCATAGTGATGTCCCAATATCTGCATACCAAGGGGAATTTAAATCCATTTGCTGGGTTTATTTCCTCTCTCTCTTGAGTGCCTTACGTTTTGGTACATGAAATTTTTTCCAGTACCACCTCCCTTTACTTAGCCCTCCATGTATTTGGCCCCCATGTGGCTCCCCAAATTTTCCCATTCGATCTCCCTTTGGTTAAAGTCGCCCTGTCAGGGAAATTTGCCCTGCATGCATGACTCTTCCGCCACTGCAGCCGTGTGTAAACCCTCGCTCTATTGCTCCGTCACTCTTGCCTTGGGCCCCCCGCTGTTCTGTGGGGTTTACATCACTGCAATTTTCACCTTGGGGCACCAGAGTGAAGCGTTCCCGCTAGTAATCACTTTCTTCTCCGCTGTCTCCTCTCTCCAGCTATCAAAATTCCTCGGCGTTTGATCGAATCCCCCTCCCCCACCCCCCCCGTTCTTCTGTCTTTTTCAGGATCTGGTATCCCGCGGGAAAAATGGTCTGTTACATACCTGTAAGTTGATTTCTGTGATGTATGAGTCTGGTGATGCCCTTTGACTCTTTCGTGCCACTCCCCCCCACTTGTTTTTTTTTCCCTCAGCGGTTGTGTCCATACCCTTTAGTTTCCTTTCCAAAACTGTGGTTTGGGGGGGCCTGTGGGGGTGGGGGACCTGGGAGCATACTGTGGGATTCTATGGTTGGGGGTTGGGTGGGGGGAAAGGGGGGTATGGATTTCATTTTGGGTTGGGATGGTGTATAGGTTGGGGGGTTTGAGGATAGTTGTGTGTCCTTGCCCTTTCGCTCTTCTACCTCTGCTGGTTCCATCCTTGTCTCCCTTTCCCGCTCCTTTCGTTTTTTGTCCTCTCCCTCAGCGCCGTCTCCTTTTTTGTGTTTGTCTCTTCTAGAACCCTTTTGTACTCCCCGAGTTTTCAACCGTGGTTTCTCTTGGAGGGTCCCGTTTCCCCATGTTTCTGTCCTGAGAATCGCTTGACGGTCGGTTTCTCCCCCTTTAAGTACCCCCCTATTTTCTAAAAATTACAATTCCCTCCCGTCTTCTCCCCTATTTCCCGGGGATTTTCTCAATCCCTTTTTCTTTCCCACTGTCTTTCGTGTGTGCCTTTCCTCTCTTTCCCGAAGCCCCCGATAATCACTGATTTTGCCTTTTCCCTTTTCCCATTGCCTCTCCCTCTGTACTCTGGTTCCGTCTGTATGTGGCATTTTCCCCGATTTTTCCAGTGGCTCTTTTGGGACATGGTTGTGCCTCAGCATTCGCCCATCTCCCTCTCCATCTGCACCCTCTGCTCTTTCCCCTTTCCCCTCCCTGGCCCTTCTTTGCAGGTGATATGCCTTATCATAAATTATTCTCCCTTCCTTTCCCGTTTAGCTCTCTCTTGTATGGTGTCTTCTCTGGTCATGCCCCCCGGACTTGCTTCAGCCCGTTTTCCTCAAATTCTAGGGCCTTTCCTGGCTACTGCATTTTGACTTGTGCCTCCCCAAATTTTTGTCTCCTTTTTCCCAAACCCCTTTTTTCCCTTTCCGGACCTTTTCCCCTTTTTTCAGAAAGTCTCCAAATTTTTCTCTCCCATTTTGCTCTATCCCTTTTCCCCTGCCCCTCCATCCTTCCTCCCTACCATTACCCCTTTCATCTGCCCCGATTCCTGCGAGTCCCAACCATTTTTTTTTTTTGTGAAAGAGAGAAAAAGAAAAAAAAAGGGGGGGAGGGAGAGATAGGGAGAGAGAGAAGGGGGGTAGAGGAGGGGAAAAGGGAAAAGGGGGGAGAGTGAAGTAGGGGGGAGAGAGAAGGGGGCCTTGAAGGGGGGGAAAAGGAAAAACGGGGAAAAGTGAGAGGAGGGAAAAGGTAAGAGAAGGGGGGGAGTGACAAGGGGAAAAGAGAGAGAGATAAAAAAGAGGAAGAGAGAGAGCAAGAGAGGGAAAAGGGGAGAGGAGAGGGGGGGGAGGGGAAGAGGAAGATGAGAGGAAAAGGAAAGGGGGGGATAGAAAGAGAGAGAGAGAACAGAGAGAGAGAGAAGAGAGAGAAGAGAGAGAGAGAGAGAGAGAGAGGGGAGAGAGGAGAGAGAGGGGAGAGGAGAGAGAAGAGAGAGAGAGAAGAGAGAGAGGAGGAAGGAGAGGAGAGGGGGAGAGTTTGGGGGGGGGGGGAAGGAAGGGTTATAGGGTCACTTTCCGGAAAGGTGTAAAAAACCCGTATGTGGTGTGGTGTCTGTATGTGTGGTGGTGAGTGGAGTGTGTGTGTGTGGTGTGTGTTGTGTGTGCTATTGTGTGTGTGTTTGTGTGTGTGTGTGTGTGTGTGTGTGTGTGTGTGTGTGTGTGTGTGTGTGTGTGTGTGGTGTGTTTGTGTGATGTGTGTGTGGTTTTGTGTGGTGTGTGTGATGTTAGTTATTTGTGTGTGTGATGTGTGTTTTTTGTTGTTGGTTGTGTGTTGTGTGTGTGTGTGTGTGTGTTGTGTGTGTGTTGGTGTGTGGGGTTGTGTGATGTGTGTGTGTGTGTGGTGTGTGTGTGTTGTGCTATGTGTGTGTGGTGGTTTTGTGTGTGTGTGTGTGGTGTGTTTTTGTGTGGTGTGTGTGTGTGTGTTGTGTGTTGTGTGTGTGTGTGTGTGTGATGTATGTGTGTGTGGGGTGTGGTGTGTGTGTGTGTGTGTGTGTGTGTGTGTTTGTGTGTGTGTTTGTGTGTGGGGTTTGGATGTTGTGTTTGTGGTGTTTGTGTGTGTTGTGTGTGTGTGTTGTGGTGTGTGTGGTGTGTGTGTGTGTGTGTGTGTGTGGGGTGTGTGTGTGTGTGTGTGTGTTACTCACCTAGTTGTACTCACCTAGTTGAGGTTGCGGGGGGTCGAGTCCGAGCTCCTGGCCCCGCCTCTTCACTGATCGCTACTAGGTCACTCTCCCTGAGCCGTGAGCTTTATCATACCTCTGCTTAAAGCTATATGTGTGTGTGTGTGTACTCACCTAATTGTGGTTGCAGGGGTTGAGACTCAGCTCCTGGCCCCGCCTCTTCACTGATCGCTACTGGATCCTCTCTCTCTCTGCTTCCTGAGCTTTGTCATACCTCTTCTTAAAACTATGTATGGTTCGTGCCTCCACTACTTCACTTGCTAGGCTATTCCACTTGCTGACAACTCTATGACTGAAGAAATACTTCCTAACGTCCCTGTGACTCGTCTGAGTCTTCAGCTTCCAGTTGTGACCCCTTGTCCCTGTGTCCCCTTTCTGGAACATCCTATCTTGGGCCACCTTGTTCTATCCCCCCAGTATCTTTCATGTCGTTATCATGTCTCCCCTGACCCTTCTGTCCTCCAGTGTCGTCAGTCCGATTTCCTTAACCCTTTTCCCCATACGACATTCCCTTGAGCTCTGGGACTAGCCTTGTTGCAAACCTTTGTACTTTCTCTAACTTCTTGACGTGCTTGACCAGGTGTGGGTTCCAGACTGGTGCTGCATACTCCAGTATGGGCCTAACGTACACAGTGTACAGTGTCTTGAACGATTCCTTATTAAGGTATCGGAACGCTATTATCAGGTTTGCCAGGCGCCCGTATGCTGCAGCGGTTATTTGGTTGATGTGTGCCTCCGGTGATGTGCTCGGTGTTATGGTCACCCCAAAGAAATCATTTCTTGTGAGTTCTCCACCTTCTGTCCTTAATCTGATCACCTGGTCTTTGACTGTTGTCTTCCTCCTGATGTGGCTATACAACAGTTTCGGGTCAGTCTTGATTCTCGATGCTATGTCATTTTCATACTGTCGCTGGGCCTCCCTCCTTACCTGTGCGTACTCATTCCTGGCTCTGCGACTGATCTCCATATTTTCGTGTGTTCTCTGCCTTCTGTACTTTTTACATTCTCTATTGCACTTTGTTTTTGCCTCCTTACACCGTCGGGT
The DNA here is from genome assembly GCF_026875155.1 of Cherax quadricarinatus. Taxonomy (NCBI): domain Eukaryota; kingdom Metazoa; phylum Arthropoda; class Malacostraca; order Decapoda; family Parastacidae; genus Cherax; species Cherax quadricarinatus. The sequence goes on from NC_069442.1 coordinate 27,537,157, forward strand.
AAACCAGGGGCTCGATCTGGTCTTCCCGTTGTTACTGTTGCCCTTGGGAATAAACCTTTCCACTGCCTCCTTGCATTTTGTTGTTACATATTCCATCATTTCATTTACTGGCTTTCCTGCCAGTTCTCTGTCCCACTGGACCTCCCGCAGGAAGTTCTTCAACCCTATGTAGTCCCCTCTTTTATAGTCTGGCTTTTCCCATTCAACTCCTGTTATTCTCTCCACTTGCAGCTCTACTATGTATTCAAAGCACAGAACCACGTGGTCGCTAGCTCCTAGGGGACTCTCATACTTGATGTCCTCAATATCTGAGCTGCCCAGGGTGAATACAAGGTCCAATCTTGCTGGTTCATCCTCCCCTCTCA
>NC_069442.1:27542521-27570021 GCF_026875155.1 Cherax quadricarinatus
GTGTGTGTGTGTGTGTACTCACCTAATTGTGGTTGCAGGGGTCGAGACACAGCTCCTGGCCCCGCCTCTTCACTGATCGCGACTAGGTCCTCTCTCTCTCTCTCACCTTCCTGAGCTTTGTCATACCTTGTCTTAAAGCTATGTATGGTTCCTGCCTCCACTACATCAATTGATAGCTATTCCACTTCCTGACGACTCTATGACTAAAGAAATACTTCCTAACATCCCTATGACTCGTCTGAGTCTTCAGCTTCCAATTGTGACCCCTTGTTTCTGTGTCCCCTCTCTGGAACAACTTGTCTCTGTCTACCCTATCTATTCCACGCAGTATTTTGTATGTCGTTATCATGTCTCCCCTGACCCGCCTGTCCTTCAATGTCGTCAGTCCGATTTCCCTCAACCTTTCTTCGTAGGACATACCCCTGAGCTCCGGAACTAGCCTTGTTGCAAACCTTTGCACTTTCTCTAATTTCTTGACGTGTTTGACCAGGTGTGCGTTCCAAACTGGAGCTGCATACTCCAGTATGGGCCTGATGCACACAGTGTACAGTGTCTTGAACGATTCCTTACTAAGGTATCGGAACACTATTCTCAGGTTTGCCAGGCGCCCATATGCTGCAGCAGTTATCTGGTTGATGTGTGCCTCCGGAGACGTGTTCGGTGTTATGGTCATCCCAAGATCTTTCTCCTTAAGTGAGGTTTGCAGCCTTTGTCTACCTAGCCTATACTCTGTCTGCGGACTTCTTTGCCCTTCCCCAATCTTCATGACTTTACATTTGGCAGGGTTGAATTCGAGAAGCCAGTTGCTGGACCACGTGTCCAGCCTGTCCAGGTCTCTTTGTAGTCCTGCCTGATCCTCATCCGATTTAATCCTTCTCATCAGCTTCACATCATCTGCAAATAGGGACGCTTCAGAGTCTATCCCTTCCATCATGTCATTCACATATATCAAAAATACCACTGGTCCTAGGACTGACCCCTGTGGGACCCCGCTCGTCACAGGCGTCCACTGTGATGCCTCATCACGTACCATGACTTGTTGTTACCTCCCTGTCACGTATTCTCTGATCCATTGCAGTGCCCTCCCTCTTACACACGCCTGATCCTCCAGCTTCTGCACTAATCTCCTGTGAGTAACTGTGTCGAAGGCCTTCCTGCAGTCCAGGAAAATGCAATCAACCCACCCCTCTCTCTCGTGTCTTACTTCTGTTACCTTGTCATGAAACTCCAGAAGGTTTGTGACACAGGATTTGCCTTCCGTGAATCCGTGCCTTTCTTTTTTTTTCTTTGTGTGTGTGTGTGTGTGTGTGTGTTGTGTGTGGTGTGTGTGTGTGTGGTGTGTGTGTTGTTTGGTGTGGTGTGTGTGTGTGAGTGTGTGTGGTGTGTGTGTGTGTGTGTGTGTTTGTGTGTGTTGTATTGTGTGTGTGTGTGTGTGTATGTGTGTGTGTGTGTTGTTGTGTGTGTGTGTGTGTGTGCAGTGTGTGTGTGTGTGTGGTGTGTTGTGTGTGTTGTGTTGTTGTGTGTGTGTGTAAAACTCGCTATAGGGGAATGAAAATGACCCCTGTGGCTGATTTTGCATTTGCCTGATCACTCATTTGTTACTATCTTGCATCTACTGTGTATGTATGTGTATGTCTAAATATTTTTTTTTAACAAGTCGGCCGTCTCCCACCCAGGCAGGATCACCCAAAAAGAAAGAATATCCCCAAAAAGAAAATACTTTCATCATCATTCAACACTTTCACCTTACTCGCACATAATCACTGTTTTTGCAGAGGTGCCCAGAATACAATAGTTTTTAAGCATATACGTATAAAGATACACAACATATCCCTCCAAACTGCCAATATCCTGAACCCCTCCTTTAAAGTGCAGGATTGGAGCTGCCTCGCATGGACCAGTGGACCTGTTGCACTGTTCCTTAGTTCCTATGTTCTTATGAGGGCAAATATTCTATTAGTGGGATGGATCTGTGAAGGACCTGCCTAGTATGGGCCAACAGGCTTCCTGCAGTGTTCCTCCTTTCTTATGTTCTTATGTTCATTGTACTTCCCATTTCCAGGACTCAAGTAAGCTATATAAAAATAATCGGTTTCCCTGAATTTCTTCACTAAATATTACCCTGCTCACACTCCAACAGCTCGTCAGGTCCCAAATACCATTCGTCTCCATTCACTCCTATCAAACACGCTCACGCATGCTTGCTTAAAGTCCAAGCCCCTCGCTCACAAAACCTCCTTCACCCCCTCCCTCCAACCTTTTCGAGGACGACTTCTACCCCGCCTTCCTTCCCCTACAGAATTATACGCTCTCCATGTCATTCTACTTTGACCCATTCTCTCTAAATGACCAAACCACCTCAACAACCCCTCTTCAGCCCTCTGACTAATACTTTTATTAGCTCCACACCTTCTCCTAATTTCCACACTCCGAATTCTCTGCATAATATTTACACCGCACATTGCCCTTAGACAGGACATCACCGCCTCCAACCGCCTCCTCGCTGCAGCATTTACAACCCAAGCTTCACACCCATATAAGAGTGTTGGAACCACTATACTTTCTTACATTCCTTTCTTTGCCTCTATAGATAATGCTTTTTGTCTTCACATATACCTCAATGCATCACTCACCTTTTTTCCTTCATCAATTCTATAGTTAACCTCATCCTTCATAAATCCATCCGCTGGCACGCCAACTCCCAAATATCTGAAAACATTCACTTCTTCCATACCTCTCCTCCCCAATTTGATATCCAATTTTTCTTTATCTAAATCATTTGATACCCTTATCACCTTACTCTTTTCTATGTTCACTTTCAACTTTATACCTTTACACACACTCCCAAACTCGTCCACTAACCTTTGCAACTTTTCTTTAGACTCTCCCATAAGCACAGTATCATCAGCAAAAAAGTAACTGTGTCAATTCCTATTTTGTATTTGATTCCCCATAATTTAATCCCACCCCTCTCCCGAACACCCTAGCATTTACTTCTTTTACAACCCCATCTATAAATATATTAAACAACCATGGTGACATTACACATCCCTGTCTAAGACCTACTTTTACCGGGAAGTATTTTCCCTCTCTTCTACACACCCTAACCTGAGCCTCACTATCCTCATAAAAACTCTTTACAGCATTTAGTAACTTGCAACATCTGCCACATTGCTCCCCTATCCACTCTATCATATACCTTTTCTAAATCCATAAATGCAATGAAAACTTCCCTACCTTTATCTAAATACTGTTCACATATATGCTTCAATGTAAACACTTGATCTACACATCCCCTACCCACTCTAAAGCTTCCTTTCTCATCCGCAATCCTACATTCTGTCTTGCCTCTAATTCTTTCAATAATAACCCTACCATACACTTTTCCTGGTATACTCAGTAAACTTATTCCTCTATAATTTTTACAATCTCTTTTGTCCCCCTTCCCTTTATATAAAGGAATTATACATGCTCTCTGCCAATCCCTAGGTACCTTCCCCTCTTTCATACATTTATTAAACAAAAATGTCAACCATTCCCCTGCTTTAACATTTCTGTCATGATCCCGTCAGTTCCAGCTGCTTTACCCCCTTTCATTCTACGTAATGCCTCACGCACCTCCCCCACACTCACATCCTGCTCTTCTTCACTCCTAAAACATGGTATACCTCCCTGGCCAGTGCATGAAATTACCGCCTCCCTTTCTTCGTCGATATTTAAAAGTTCCTCAAAATATTCCCGCTATCTACCCAAAACCTCCCTCTCCCCATCTACTAACTCCCCTACTGTTTTTAACTGACAAATCCATTCGTTCCCTAGGCTTTCTTAACTTGTTTATCTCACTCCAATTTTTTTTCTCATTTTCATTAAAATTCCTTGACAGTGCCTCTCCCACCTTATCATCTGCTCTCCTTTTACACTCTCTCACCACTCTCTTCACCTTTCTTTTACTCTCCATATACTCTGCTCTTCTTATAACACTTCTGTTTTGTAAAAACCTCTCATAGGCTACCTTTTTCTCTTTTATCACACCCTTTACTTCATCATTCCACCTATCACTTTTGTTTCCTCCTGCACCCACCCTCCCATAGCCACAAACTTCTGCCCCATATTCTAATACTGCATTTTTAAAACTATTCCATCTTTCTTCAACCTCCCCCCTCCCTACTCATACTTGCACTAGCCCACCTTTCTGCCAATAGTTGCTTATATCTCATCCGAACTTCTACCTCCCTTAATTTATACACTTTCACCTCTCTCTCTCTTACTTGTTGCCATTTTCCTTTTGTCCCATCTACCTCTTACTCTAACTGTAGCTACAACTAAATAATGATCCGATATATCAGTTGCCCCTCTATAAACATGTACATACTGAAGCCTACCCATCAACCTTTTATCCACCAAGATATATAATCTAACAAGCTACTTTCATTACATGCTATATCATACCCTGTATATTTATTTATCCTCTTTTTCATAAAATATGTATTACTTATTACCAAACCTCTTTCTACACATAGCTCAATTAAAGGCTCCCCATTTTCATTTACCCTTGGCACCCCAAATTTGAACCCCTGACCTAATCCCATTTACTTCTCTCCACTGAAACTCTCCCACCCCCTTCAGGTTTGTTTCACTTAAAGCCAGGACATCCAGCTTCTTCTCATTCATAACATCCACAATCATCTCTTTCTAATCATTCGCACAACATCCACGCACATTCAGACTTCCCACTTTGACAATTTTCTTATTATTATTTTTAGTAATCTGTACAGGAAAAGGGGTTACAAGCCCACTGTTCCCGGCATTTTAGGTGACTTTTACAACACGAATGGCTTACGGAGGAAAGATTCTTATTCCACTTCCCCATGGATATAAAAGGAAAAAGTGAAAAGAACAAGAACTATTAAGATAAAATCAAAGAAAACTCAAATGAGTGTGTATAAATAAACCTGTATATGTATGTGTAGTGTGACCTAAGTGTAAGTAGAAGTAGCAAGACGTACCTTTAATCTTGCATATTTATGAGACAGACAAAACACACCAGGAATCCTACCATCATGTAAAACAATTACAGGCTCTCGTTTTACACTCACTTGGCAGGACGGTAGTACCTCCCTGGGTGGTTGCTGTCTACCAACCTACTACCTGTAAATATAAAATATATATATATATATTTTATATATAATATTTATTTTATTTATATATATATATAGAGAGAGAGAGAGAGAGAGAGAGAGAGAGAGAGAGAGAGAGAGAGAGAGAGAGAGAGAGAGAGAGAGAGAGAGAGAGAGAGAGAGAGAGAGAGAGAGAGAGAAGGAGAGAGAGAGGAGAGGAGAGAGAGAGAGAGAGAGAGAGAGAGAGAGAGAGAGGGGAGGGGAGAGAGAGAGAAAGAGAGAGAGAGAGATGCTTAACAATTCGCAAGCGAGCGAAATTATTTACATACAATATCTCTCAGTCCACAGCAGGATTCGAACCTGTAAACTCGGCATCAAAATACACGGTACTTTATCCACACCGCCAGACTCCAGTCTGATACGGATGTAAAAGAAAAGATATACAACACAGGAGAGACCCTGTAAGAGTTAGGAACAATTTGTGACTTGCCGGCTGTAATTTTAGTCTTCATTCCTGCTCAATTTAGTCATAAGAATGTTGTCATCAGTGGTAGGGGGCGGCGACCCTAGCAGCATCTCCATACACTGTGTAATGTTGCCCCCTGTTGCACACCAACACCACGGCAAATTCATCCTAACGTTCATTAATAAAATATCCCACAGATACTCCATGACTTTGTTCACTCTGCTTTCCTAACAGTAATTTTATTTTCGTTAGAGTATATAAGAAGTTTAATATTGTCTGATAACTTCACAACATATTATAACTTCTCACATACCACTAACACAGTGCTGGCTATATTATATTTCCTGCCGTCATGCCTCTGCTCACAAAACTGTCTCGAAATGCACTAAATTCTCCCTATGACATTCACTACAGGAATTTGGAACACTCTTATTTTCCCTCTTCTTACCATTGAACGTGTCCTTATTGCCTACAGAGAGTGTAATACCTGTTGTAACACAGTTATACCTCCTGCCATTCGTCACACCTCGTCATACATCTACCGTCACACATCCATTCACTTTGTCTCTTCATCAACTCTTGCCTACTCGGAGACACAGGCAACTCTAATGAATGCATTGGAAACATCAGCAGCAACCAGGAACTAATTTTAACTGATGAAAGACCTGTAACAGCCGAGACAGAGAGAGAGACAAAGACAGACAGACAGACAGGACAGTTGATGGCACTATAGGCTTTTTATAAACAAGCATTCACCTTTCGCCCTGAGTCAAGAATTCCCTGGGGGCCCCGCACCAAGAATTCAGTGGGGGGCCCCGCATCAAGAATTCACTAGGGGACTCGCATCAAAAATTCACTGGAGGACTCGCATCAAAAATTCACTGGAGGACTCGCATCAAAAATTCACTGGAGGACTCGCATCAAAAATTCACTGGAGGACTCGCATCAAAAATTCACTGGAAGCCTCCCATCAATCATTCACTGAGGCCCTGCATCAAGCAGCCAATGGGGCCCCTGCATCAACAATTCACTGGAGCCCCAGCATCAAGCATTCACTAGGGGCCCTCTATCAAGCACTCACTGGGGGTCATGTAACGAGATTTAGAATGAAGATAAGTGTATATTACATCATTGTAGGACACTGCAGAGAGGTTAATGTGTGATTCTGAAAGTACAGGTTTGTAATCAGCCTAATTACTTGTTTGATGAGAGACTTAGACACTGAGGGAGAGAGTTGAAGAATATATCATAAATATGATAAAGATGGTAAAAAATGCAGTCACTTACCGGGAATGTGGGAGAAAACTTTTGGGTTTATTGAAGCCTAATGGAAATGTTTGAGTTTATGAAATTTCGCAAACAGAGTTAGCTTGTAATTCTTCACTCGAAGACTCACATAAAGATACACAGTCCTACACAAGAACTCAGCTTTTATACGTGTATATATATATATTATATAATATATATATATATATATATATATATATATATATATATAATATAATCATGATGTGCAGGTACGTGACTCGTACAACACTATAAATAAATTGGCTCAAATATATAAATTTTTCATTTTTTTACAGAATGTCAGAATTGCAAGATTGAAGTGGTCAAATTACCTGGAGCGACACTCAGTTGAAGATCGAACCTGAGGAGGAGCATCACTTATGATATTGTATGGAACGATATCATAAGTTCAACTGTAGGGACGATATCAGAAATTAATCTGTAAGAACAACACCAGAGGTTCAACTGAAGACACTACATCAGAAGTTCAACTGTAAGAACAACACAAAAGGTTCAGGTATACTCAAATCTGCTTCTTGAGAGGAAATCGCTTTGACTCAGTGTTTTCCAAAGAGCAGCAGCAGCAGCAGCGCCCAGAAAATGGAAACGCTGTTAAAACAGGAAACATATTACAGATTCCAGGTATAGATTCCCAGCGAGGATAGAAACATTGGGCGTGTTTTTTTTTACACCGGTTGTCTATTTTCACCCATCAGTAAACTGGCTACCTGGGTGTCAGTAGACTAGTGTGGGTCGCATCCTGGGACAAAACTGACCAAATTTGCCCAAAATGTTCTGCATAACAAGCGGCTTTCTGTATAGTAGTATGTCACTGATTTATATCATGTACATTTACTTGTAGTAAATAAAGATGTTATTATTATTATTATTATTATGAGTGTGGAGACACATCAGGCAGAGAGTTGCTTGATACCTTGGACAGCCAGACAACACAGTATATTGACAGCAATGTGAAGCATCACAAACATTCTACTTTACAAGTGTCCGAGTCGAAAAAAATTATATTTTTTATAGATTATATATCAGTATCAGATGTTTTGATGCATATTGGTTTATCAGCGCCAGATGGTTTATTTTCTTAATCACTGTTTCGTTTAAAAGAGTAATGAGAAAAAGTTATCCTGACTCTCACCTCACCTCTCCTCTCCTCACCTCACCTCTCCTCTCCTCACCTCACCTCTCTTCATCTCTCCTCACCTCTCCTCTACTCTCCTCTCCTCTACTCACCTCTTCTCTACTCACCTCTCCTCCCCTCACCTGCAGTTCCTGTACAAACGAGCTAGCTAAACTGATACCTGGAGTATACCTGGAGAGGGTTCCGGGGGTCAACGCCCCCGCGGCCCGGTCTGTGACCAGTCCTTATGGTGGATCAGGGCCTGATCAACCAGGCTGTTATTGTTGGCCGCATGCAACCCGACGTACGAACCACAGCCCGGCTGGTCAGGTACTGACTTTAGGTGCCTGTCCAGTGCCTGCTTGAAGACAGCCAGGGGTCTATTGGTAATCCCCTTTATGTACGCTGGGAGGCAGCTGAACAGTCTTGGGCCCCTGACACTTACTGTGTTGTCTCTTATCGTGATAGTGACACTCCTATTTTTCATTGCGGGGATGTTGCATCGTCTGCCGAGTCTTCTGCTTTCAGAGGGAGTGATTTTCGTGTGCAAGTTTGGTACTAACCCCTCTAGGATTTTCCATGAGTATATAATCATGTATCTCTCCCGCCTGCGTTTCAGGGAGTACAGGTTGAGGAACCTCAAGCATTCCCAGTAACTGAGGTGTTTTATCGCAGTTATGTGTGCCGTGAAGGTTCTCTGTACATTTTCTAGGTCAGCAATTTCACCTGCCTTGAAAGGTGCTGTTAGAGTGCAGCAATATTCCAGCATAGATAGAACAAGCGACCTGAAGAGTGTCATCATGGGCTTGGCATCCCTTTTTTTACTTCGTGTATGTCACATTCTCTCTTCACCATGTGAATTGACTGAACTCTGAACTTACCACCTGTGGATTGGCTGAACTGCGGAGTGACAGAAATGTGGGCTGACTGAACTGTGAGCTGATCTTACTGTGAACTAATCTGTACAGTGCACCGAGTCATCTGTAAGGTGGTTAACAATTATTATTATTATTATTATTATTATATTATTATTATTATTATTATTATTATTATTATTATTATTATTATTATTATATGTTTCATTACACACACATACACACACACACACACACACACACACACACACACACAGCTAGGGTCGGAGGCTGAACAAACACACACACACACACTCACAGCTAGGGTCGGAGGCTGAACAAACACACACACACACTCACAGCTAGGGTCGGAGGCTGAACAAACACACACACACTCACAACTAGGGTCGGAGGCTGAACAAACACACACACACTCACAGCTAGGGTCGGAGGCTGAACAAACACACACACACACACACTCACAGCTAGGGTCGGAGGCTGAACAAACACACACACACACACTCACAGCTAGGGTCGGAGGCTGAACAAACACACACACACTCACAGCTAGGGTCGGAGGCTGAACAAACACACACACACACACTCACAGCTAGGGTCGGAGGCTGAACAAACACACACACACACTCACAGCTAGGGTCGGAGGCTGAACAAACACACACACACTCACAACTAGGGTCGGAGGCTGAACAAACACACACACACACACTCACAGCTAGGATCGGAGGCTGAACAAACACACACACACTCACAGCTAGGGTCGGAGGCTGAACAAACACACACACACACACTCACAGCTAGGGTCGGAGGCTGAACAAACACACACACACACTCACAGCTAGGGTCGGAGGCTGAACAAACACACACACACTCACAGCTAGGGTCGGAGGCTGAACAAACACACACACACACACACTCACAGCTAGGATCGGAGGCTGAACAAACACACACACACTCACAGCTAGGGTCGGAGGCTGAACAAACACACACACACTCACAAATAGGGTCGGAGGCTGAACAAACACACACACACAACTAGGGTCGGAGGCTGAACAAACACACACACACTCACAGCTAGGGTCGGAGGCTGAACAAACACACACACACTCACAGCTAGGGTCGGAGGCTGAACAAACACACACACACTCACAACTAGGGTCGGAGGCTGAACAAACACACACACACAACTAGGGTCGGAGGCTGAACAAACACACACTCACAGCTAGGGTCGGAGGCTGAACAAACACACACACTCACAGCTAGGGTCGGAGGCTGAACAAACACACACACACTCACAGCTAGGGTCGGAGGCTGAACAAACACACACACACTCACAGCTAGGGTCGGAGGCTGAACAAACACACACACTCACAACTAGGGTTGGAGGCTGAACAAACACACACACACTCACAGCTAGGGTCGGAGGCTGAACAAACACACACAGCTACGGTCAAAGGTTGAACAAACACACACCTGGTTAACAAGAATGTTCCTGGAGAAAACAAATTCTCACTGTTATTTAACAAAGGATAACCAACACTACCGTTCATTGTTCTTTTAATAACAATTACTGATCTCATTATGGGAGTCTTTATACAAGTAATATCATTTTTTATTTCCTAAATTAAAATTGTTTTACAGATTATCGCCAGTTATGTGTAAATAAGTGCAAATGCAATACTACTATATATATATATATATATATATATATATATATATATATATATATATATATATATATATATATATATATATATATATATATAGTATATATATATATATGCAAACAACCACTGTGAAAGAATAGAGAAATTCCAAGCGCTTTCGTGACTACTCACATTATCAAGGAACAATGATAAGTGAGTAGTCACGAAAGCGATTGGAATTCTCTATTATTTCACAGTGTTTTTGCATATATATATACATATAAATATATATATATATATATATATATATATATATAATATATATATATATATATATATATATATATATATATATATATATATATATATATGTCGTGCCTAATAGGTAAAAACTGGTCAATTAGCAAGAACTCATTTAAAATTAAGTCCTTTCTAAAAATTTCTCTTATACGTTTAAAGATATATTTTTTTTCATTAATGTTAAATTAATAATTTTACACCAAAAGAATCTTAGAAAACTTACCTAACCTTATTATAACAAGCGCAATTTAATTTAGCCTAATCCAACTATATTTTAGATAAGTTTACAATAATTTAATAATATACAAACACAATGAAATATATTTTTTTCATTAGTTTCAAAATGATTTTTGGGAAATTATTGCATACACAAATTTTTGTTTGTCTTACATGGCAAGATAAGCGTTGATATTTAAGCCAAAATCGCAAGTTTTACCTGTTTGGCACGACGTACGTACGTGTACGTGTGTGTGGGGGTCTGGCAACACTGATAAAGAAATAACTTGTTCAAAAAATCACAATTTTACTTTTTTTCAGAAAGATGCCGAGTGAGGTAATAATTGTTGGGTCGACACTGAGTGAGACCGAGCCGGAGGAGGAGTAGCGCAAGTTATACTGGAGGAGGAGTAGTGCAAGTTATACTGGAGGAGGAGTAGCGCAAGTTATACTGGAGGAGGAGTAGCGCAAGTTATACTGGAGGAGGAGTAGCGCAAGTTATACTGGAGGAGGAGTAGCGCAAGTTATACTGGAGGAGGAGTAGCGCAATTTATACTGGAGGAGGAGTAACGCAAGTTATACTGGAGGAGGAGTAGCGCAAGTTATACTGGAGGAGGAGTAGCGCAAGTTATACTGGAGGAGTAGCGCAAGTTATACTGGAGGAGGAGTAGCGCAAGTTATACTGGAGGAGGAGTAACGCAAGTTATACTGGAGGAGGAGTAGCGCAAGTTATACTGGAGGAGGAGTAGCGCAAGCTATACTGGAGGAGGAGTAGCGCAAGTTATACTGGAGGAGGAGTAGCGCAAGTTATACTGGAGGAGGAGTAGTGCAAGTTATACTGGAGGAGGAGTAGCGCAAGTTACACTGGAGGAGTAGCGCAAGTTACACTGGAGGAGGAGTAGCGCAAGTTATACTGGAGGAGGAGTAGCGCAAGTTATACTGGAGGAGGAGTAGCGCAAGTTATACTGGAGGAGGAGTAACGCAAGTTATACTGGAGGAGGAGTAGCGCAAGTTATACTGGAGGAGGAGTAGCGCAAGTTATACTGAGGAGGAGATAGTGCAAGTTATACTGGAGGAGGAGTAGCGCAAGTTACACTGGAGGAGTAGCGACAAGTTACACTGGAGGAGGAGTAGCGCAAGTTTAACTGGAGGAGGAGTAGCGCAAGTTAACTGGAGGAGGAGTAGCGCAAGTTATACTGGAGGAGGAGTAACGCAAGTTATACTGGAGGAGAGTAGCGCAAGTTATACTGGAGGAGGATAGCGCAAGTTATACTGGAGGAGGAGTAGTGCAAGTTATACTGGAGGAGGAGTAGCGCAAGTTACACTGGAGGAGTAGCGCAAGTTACACTGGAGGAAGTAGCGCAAGTTATACTGGAGGAGGAGTAGCGCAAGTTATACTGGAGGAGGATAGCGCAAGTTATACTGGAGGAGGAGTAGCGCAAGTTATACTGGAGGAGGAGTAGCGCAAGTTATACTGGAGGAGGAGTAGCGCAAGTTTATACTGGAGGAGGAGTAGCGCAAGTTATACTGGAGGAGGAGTAGCGCAAGTTCACTGGAGGAGGAGTAGCGCAATTTATACTGGAGGAGGAGTAACGCAAGTTATACTGGAGGAGGAGTAGCGCAAGTTATACTGGAGGAGGAGTAGCGCAAGTTATACTGGAGGAGGAGTAGCGCAAGTTATAAATGGAGGAGGAGTAGCGCAAGTTACACTGGAGGAGGAGTAGCGCAATTTATACTGGAGGAGGAGTAACGCAAGTTATACTGAGGAGGAGTAGCGCAAGTTATACTGGAGGAGGAGTAGCGCAAGTTATACTGAGGAGTAGCGCAAGTTATACTGGAGGAGGAAGTAGCGCAAGTTATACTGGAGGAGAGTAACGCAAGTTATACTGGAGGAGAGTAGCGCAAGTTATACTGGAGGAGGAGTAGCGCAAGCTATACTGGAGGAGGAGTAGCGCAAGTTATACTGGAGGAGGAGTAGCGCAAGTTATACTGGAGGAGGAGTAGTGCAAGTTATACTGGAGGAGGAGTAGCGCAAGTTACACTGGAGGAGTAGCGCAAGTTACACTGGAGGAGGAGTAGCGCAAGTTATACTGGAGGAGGAGTAGCGCAAGTTATACTGGAGGAGAGTAGCGCAAGTTATACTGGAGGAGGAGTAACGCAAGTTATACTGGAGGAGGAGTAGCGCAAGTTATACTGGAGGAGGAGTAGCGCAAGTTATACTGGAGGAGGAGTAGTGCAAGTTATACTGGAGGAGTAGCGCAAGTTACACTGGAGGAGTAGCGCAAGTTACACTGGAGGAGGAGTAGCGCAAGTTATACTGGAGGAGGAGTAGCGCAAGTTATACTGGAGGAGGAGTAGCGCAAGTTATACTGGAGGAGGAGTAACGCAAGTTATACTGGAGGAGGAGTAGCGCAAGTTATACTGGAGGAGGAGTAGCGCAAGTTATACTGGAGGAGGAGTAGTGCAAGTTATACTGGAGGAGGAGTAGCGCAAGTTACACTGGAGGAGTAGCGCAAGTTACACTGGAGGAGGAGTAGCGCAAGTTATACTGGAGGAGGAGTAGCGCAAGTTATACTGGAGGAGGAGTAGCGCAAGTTATACTGGAGGAGGAGTAGCGCAAGTTATACTGGAGGAGGAGTAGCGCAAGTTATACTGGAGGAGGAGTAGCGCAAGTTATACTGGAGGAGGAGTAGCGCAAGTTATACTGGAGGAGGAGTAGCGCAAGTTACACTGGAGGAACGATATCACAAGTTACACTGGAGGAATGATATCACAAGTTCAGCTGGAGGAACGATATCACAAGTTCAACTGGAGGAACGATATCACAAGTTACACTGGAGGAACGATATCACAAGTTACACTGGAGGAACGATATCACAAGTTACACTGGAGGAACGATATCACAAGTTACACTGGAGGAACGATATCACAAGTTACACTGGAGGAACGATATCACAAGTTACACTGGAGGAACGATATCACAAGTTACACTGGAGGAACGATATCACAAGTTACACTGGAGGAATGATATCACAAGTTACACTGGAGGAATGATATCACAAGTTACACTGGAGGAATGATATCACAAGTTACACTGGAGGAATGATATCACAAGTTACACTGGAGGAATGATATCACAAGTTCAACTGGAGGAACGATATCACAAGTTCAACTGGAGGAACGATATCACAAGTTCAACTGGAGGAACGATATCACAAGTTCAACTGGAGGAATGATATCACAAGTTCAACTGGAGGAACGATATCACAAGTTCAACTGGAGGAACGATATCACAAGTTCAACTGGAGGAACGATATCACAAGTTCAACTGAGGAACGATATCACAAGTTCAACTGGAGGAATGATATCACAAGTTCAACTGGAGGAACGATATCACAAGTTCAACTGGAGGAACGATATCACAAGTTCAACTGGAGGAACGATATCACAAGTTCAACTGGAGGAACGATATCACAAGTTCAACTGGAGGAACGATATCACAAGTTCAACTGGAGGAACGATATCACAAGTTCAACTGGAGGAATGATATCACAAGTTCAACTGAAGGAACGATATCACAAGTTCAACTGGAGGAACGATATCACAAGTTCAACTGGAGGAACGATATCACAAGTTCAACTGGAGGAACGATATCACAAGTTACACTGGAGGAACGATATCACAAGTTACACTGGAGGAACGATATCACAAGTTACACTGGAGGAACGATATCACAAGTTCAACTGGAGGAATGATATCACAAGTTCAACTGGAGGAACGATATCACAAGTTCAACTGGAGAACGATATCACAAGTTCAACTGTGAGGAATGATATCACAAGTTCAACTGGAGGAACGATATCACAAGTTCAACTGGAGGAACGATATCACAAGTTCAACTGGAGGAACGATATCACAAGTTCAACTGGAGGAACGATATCACAAGTTCAACTGGAGGAACGATATCACAAGTTCAACTGAAGGAACGATATCACTGCCCAACCTCCTCTACACTGCCTCCAGCCTCCTCTACACTGCCCAGCCTCCTCTACACTGCCCAACCTCCTCTATACTGCCCCAACCTCCTCTACACTGCCCAGCCTCCTCTACACTGCCCAACCTCCTCTACACTGCCCAGCCTCCTCTACACTGCCCAACCTCCTCTACACTGCCCAGCCTCCTCTACACTGCCCAACCTCCTCTATACTGCCCCAACCTCCTCTACACTGTTTTCAGCCTTGTTGCAACCCCTGAATGGGTTGCAATATATATTATGTATATAATGTGTATGTATATAAATATTACCTTTTCATATAATTTTATATTGCTTATATTTGCGATAATCGCTAAATCGTGAATATATTGCTTTATATTATTATTGACTTAGTTACCTGTTGTTAGGTAGGATGTAACACATATATTATGTGCTCAAAGTTCAAGTCTTGATTGTCTAACTACTGTAATTATCGCTTGTGGCTCGTTACTCTGCCGGCTTCTGTTGCTGAGCAGCAGCTGTCCACGGAGCTATCACGTGATCGAGGGGGGGGTGTTCTCACCTCGCCTGAAGTATTCAGTCTGGTCTAGACTCGCTTGGTGGTTGGACACATTCCAGACAAAGTGCCTAAATCTCCCTTATAGGCCCTTGTTGGAAGATCGTCTCTAGCTTTCTTGAAGGTTCTGTGAGACTCTGTTCACAGAACATTGTATAGACTTAGTGATTTTCGACGTTGTACTGAGGTTGTGTGTCGCATCGACACTCTAAACAACTCAGGTCCTGAGCAGTAGCTTCTGACCTAACTTGTACTGGTATCTGTGTACTCTCACAGTCGGGGATTTTCTTATGCTGATCTTAGATTCAGTAGTATGGGAGTTTTGTGACTTTTGTTGAGGATCTGCTGATGGTCCCTACTAGCTGTCGTTATATTATCTCCTTGTTCCTGATTCTGTGTCGCAGTTGCTTGTTATATTGCTATTGGGCTTAACATTCTTTTTATTGTTCAAGCAGACTGTTCTGATTGCCAGTTGGTCAAGAAGTTAGTTTATGAGAGAACTTTATCAGTCATTTGTTTAAGTCTAGTCGAGTCGTGAGACATAGCGAACTACTTAGAGCACTTACACACATACACACAAACTTACCTGTACATATTTGTAATATCTTATTAAATGTTAATGTACCAGACGGCACTTAAGAATTATAAATGTGATATGTGCTTTCAGCACAATACTATTGTATACGAGAGAAGTGATTATTATTAATTTGTTTGAATTGATTAATTTAATTTAATTTGATGATATACCTCTAGACGATACTTAATAAATTTATTAAATTTTAATTTCTCTAGTTAGTAGCCTACCAGTTGAAATCCTGAAGCACTATTGAATCATACTGAATTCTAATGGATAATTGGACAAAGATACTGACTAACTGTTACGAAAACCCAGTAACAGGCTGGATGCTAGAAGGGCAGTCCTTTCTAGTATTCACTGGAGATCTCTAAGCTTTTAGAATCGCGTTTTTTGTAACAAGCCTCCTCTACAATGTCCTAACTTTCTCTACATTGCTTTCAGCCTCCTCAACACTCCCCCAACCTCCTCTACACTACCCAACCTCCTCTACACTGCACCAACCTCCTCTACCCTGCCCCAACCCCCTCTACACTGCCTCAACCTTCTCTACACTGCCCCAACCTCCTCTACATTGCCTCCAGCCTCCTTTACACTGCTCCAACCTCCTCTACACTGCTCCAACCTCCTCTACACTGCCCCAACCTCCTCTACACTGCTCCAACCTCTTCTACACTGCCTCAGCCTCCTCTACATTGCCCCAACTTCCTCTACACTGTTTTCACCCTCCTCTACACTGCCTCAACCTCCTCTACACTACCCCAACCTTCTCTACACTGCCCCAACCTCCTCTACACTGCCTCTAGCCTCCCCTACGCTGCCCCAGCCTCCTGTACACTGCCTCTAGCCTTCACTACAGCCTCCAACCTCCTCTACACTGCCTCTAGCCTCCTCTATACTGCCTCAACCTCCTCCACACTACCCCAACCTTCTCTACATTGCCTCTAACCTCCTCTACACTGCCTCTAGCCTCCTCTACACTGCCTCAACCTCCTCTACACTACCCCAACCTTCTCTACACTGCCCCAACCTCCTCTACACTGCCTCCAGCCTCCTCTACACTGCCTCTAGCCTCCTCTATACTGCCTCCAGCCTCCTCTACAATGAGTCACACATTCTTCAGTTTTGGCACTGCTACGCTCTCTTACATTACCTTTTTTACATACGTTGAGAAACTTATTTCTTTGCACAGACTATACTAAGTCCACTCTCTACCTGCTCCGTGAGCTTTATCGTATCTCTTCTTAAACCTATGTATGGATCCTGCCTCCACTGCAGCACTCTCCAGATTGTTCCACTTCCTGACACCTCTATGACTCAAAAAATACTTCCTAACATCTTGTGACTCATCCGAGTCTTCAACTTCCAATTGTGACCATTTGTTGCTGTGTCCCATCTCTGAAACATCCTGTCCCTATCCACCTTCTCAATTCCTCTCAGTATTTTATATGTCGTTATCATATCCCCCTATCCCTCCTGCCCTCCAGTGTCGTCAGGTTGATCTCCCTTAACCTCTCCTCGTATGACATGCCCCTTAGTTTCGTGACTAGTCTTGCACTTTCTCTAGTTTCTTGACGTACTTGACCAGGTGTGGGTTCCATTCTGGGTCTGCATACTCCAACATAGGCCTGACGTACACGGTGTACAGAGCCTCGAATGATTCCCTACTCATGTGTCGGAACGCTATTCTTAGGTTAGCCAGGCGCCCATATGCTGCGGCAGCTATTCGGTTGATATGCGCCTCAAGAGATGTGCTCGGTATTATACTCACCCCAAGATCCGTTTCCTTGAGTGAGGTTTGCAATCTTTGGCCCCCTAGCCTGTACTCTTTCTGAGGTCTTCTTTGCCCTTCCCAAATCTTCATGACTTTGCACTTGGTGGGGTTAAACTCCAGAAGCCAGTTGCTGGACCAGGCCTACAGCCTGTCCAGATCCCTTTGTAGTCCTGCCTGATCCTCATCCGATTGTATTCTCCGCATTTGCTTCACATCATCTGCAAACAGGGACACCTCTGAATCTATTCCTTCCGTTATATCATGTATGTGTGTGTGTGTATGTATGTGCACTCACCTAATTGTGGCTGCAGGGGTCGAGTCATAGCTCCTGGCCCCGCCTCTTCACTGTGTGTGTGTGTGTGTGCACTCACTAATATGTGGTTGCAGGGGTTGAGTCTCAGCTGCTGGCCGTGCCTCTTCGCTGGCCACGATTGCGTTCCCTACCTTAGAAAGCATTGTTGTACCTCTTCTTAAAGTTATGTTTGGATCCTGCCTCTAACACTCCACTGCCCAGGTCGTCTCACTTCCCGATCACGTTAAAAATACTTCCTTACATCCCTTTTGGCTAATCTGCGCTCTCAAACTTACAACTGTGCCCTCATGTTCCTGTTTCCCGCCTCTGGAACAATCTGCCCCTGTTCACCCTAAAAACTGCTCTCGGTATCTTGTACGTTGTTATCATATCTCCTCACAGTACAACACGAGTAAAATGCTCCCACAGTAGCACTACTTTAAGCTTGTATCTTAACTGCCTTAATTCTCATGGCGTTACATTAAGAATTTAATTACACTGGAATGTAATAAGGGAATATTATATAATATAATTTCCCAAGTAATTTAAAATGTAATCTAATACATAATCTAATATAATTTGTCTAGGTTCAAGCAGTATTACAATTATTGGCAATTACCGAATGAAGAGGGAATAAAAGACGCGTTTGTAATAAAGAAGGAGAGGGAGAAGGAAGAGAAATGTAAGGGAGAAGAAAGGGAGGAGAAGGAAAAGAGAAGGAAGGGAGGAAAAATGAATAATACAGGAGATGATGGATAACAATGTGAGGGATGATTTATAAAGATTTGGAAGTAGAAGAAAAAATGGAAAAATAGGAAGTAAAAACAATGAGAATAAACGAAGACTCTGATGAGAGAAAACGAATGAGAAGTAAGGAAAATGAGGAATAAGAGAAATAGGAGAAGAATAAGGATGTGAGGAAACCAAGAATAGAAGAATGGCTAAGGAAGAAGAATAATACGGAAAGAGGATAAAGTAGGAAGAATTGCAGAATGAAAATGAGAAGAATAGTTAAGTAATAGGGAGAAAGAGAAGAATATTAATTAAAAGAGAGAATATTGGTAGGCCGATAATTATCAGTGATCCATGGGTTGAAATCGCACCTGTTTCGTGGCTTGATACTAGAGGTAATATATGGCTTAAGTTAAAACATTTACAACACATGTTCTCTCAATGTTATCTGGTTCAGAAAGAAACCTGCTAAATAACACCCA
The DNA here is from genome assembly GCF_026875155.1 of Cherax quadricarinatus. NCBI lineage: Eukaryota > Metazoa > Arthropoda > Malacostraca > Decapoda > Parastacidae > Cherax > Cherax quadricarinatus. The sequence continues at coordinate 27,561,965 of NC_069442.1, forward strand.
CATTATTCCGGGATCGCTCTCATACCAACCAAATCAACAAGAAATTAAAATGGACCAAACAACAAGCCTTAAGGTGAACGTTTAAAGTTGAATATTTCAGCGTCTCTACCAAGTAATGAATGAGCACTTGATTACATACATATTATTAGCATCTGTTGCTCTAAATAACTTACATATGTTAAGATATAAACGAAGATGATATTGTGATAAGCCACCAGCAAGGCCGGGTCTCAGACCGGGTCGCGGGGGCGTTGACCCCCGAAACCCTCTCCAGGTAAGCTGATATTGTGGAAGATAAGCCAGGCTTATCTTCCACAATATCAGCTTACTGGCTTATCTTCCACAATATAAGCTTGTTGGCTTATCTTGTGGAAGATAAGAAAGTAAGCTGATATGGTGGAAGATAAGCCAGCAAGCTTATATTGTGGAAGATAAGCCAGTAAGCTTACATTGTGGAAGATAAGCCATCAAGCTTATATTGTGGAAGATAAGCCAGTAAGCTGATATTGTGGAGGATAAGCCAGCAAGCTTATATTGTGGAAGATAAGCCAGTAAGCTGATATTGTGGAAGATAAGCCAGCAAGCTGATATTGTGGAAGATAAGCCAGCAAGCTGATACTGTGGAAGATAAGCCAGCAAGCTGATACTGTGGAAGATAAGCCAGCAAGCTGATACTGTGGAAGATAAGCCAGCAAGCTGATACTGTGGAAGATAAGCCAGCAAGCTGATACTGTGGAAGATAAGCCAGCAAGCTGATACTGTGGAAGATAAGCCATGCTAGTAGTTGTCTTGTGTGCTGAACAATGCACGTGCATGCTAGTAGTTGTCTTGTGTGCTGAACATGCACATGCATGCTAGTAGTTGTCTTGTGTGTTGAACAATGCACGTGCATGCTAGTGGTTGTCTTGTGTGCTGAAACAATGCACGTGCATGCTAGTAGTTGTCTTGTGTGCTGAACAATGCACATGCATGCTAGTAGTTGTCTTGTGTGTTGAACAATGCACGTGCATGCTAGTGGTTGTCTTGTGTGCTGAACAATGCACGTGCATGCTAGTAGTTGTCTTGTGTGCTGAACAATGCACGTGCATGCTAGTAGTTGTCTTGTGTGCTGAACAATGCACATGCATGCTAGTAGTTGTCTTGTGTGCTGAACAATGCATGTGCATGCTAGTGGTTGTCTTGTGTGCTGAACAATGCACGTGCATGCTAGTGGTTGTCTTGTGTGCTGAACAATGCACGTGCATGCTAGTGGTTGTCTTGTGCGCTGAACAATGCACGTGCATGCTAGTGGTTGTCTTGTGTGCTGAACAATGCACGTGCATGCTAGTGGTTGTCTTGTGTGCTGAACAATGCATGTGCATGCTAGTGGTTGTCTTGTGTGCTGAACAATGCACGTGCATGCTAGTGGTTGTCTTGTGTGCTGAACAATGCACGTGCATGCTAGTGGTTGTCTTGTGCGCTGAACAATGCACGTGCATGCTAGTGGTTGTCTTGTATGCTGAACAATGCACGTGCATGCTAGTGGTTGTCTTGTGTGCTGACAATGCACGTGATGATAGGGTTTGTCTTGTGTGCTGAACAATGCACGTGCATGCTAGTGGTTGTCTTGTGTGCTGAACAATGCACGTGCATGCTAGGGTTGTCTTGTGTGCTGAACAATGCACGTGCATGCTAGTGGTTGTCTTGTGTGCTGAACAATGCACGTGCATGCTAGTGGTTGTCTTGTGTGCTGAACAATGCACGTGCATGCTAGTGGTTGTCTTGTTGTGCTGAAAATGCACGTGCATGCTAGTGGTTGTCTTGTGTGCTGAACAATGCACGTGCATGATAGTGGTTGTCTTGTGTGCTGAACAATGCACGTGCATGATAGTGGTTGTCTTGTGTGCTGAACAATGCACGTGCATGCTAGTGGTTGTCTTGTGTGCTGAACAATGCACGTGCATGATAGTGGTTGTCTTGTGTGCTGACAATGCACGTGCATGCTAGGGTTGTCTTGTGTGGTGAACAATGCACGTGCATGCTAGGGGTTGTCTTGTGTGCTGAACAATGCACGTGCATGCTAGGGGTTGTCTTGTGTGTGAACAATGCACGTGCATGCTAGTGGTTGTCTTGTGTGCTGAACAATGCACGTGCATGCTAGGGGTTGTCTTGTGTGCTGAACAATGCACGTGCATGCTAGGGGTTGTCTTGTGTGCTGAACAATGCACGTGCATGCTAGGGGTTGTCTTGTGTGCTGAACAATGCACGTGCATGCTAGGGGTTGTCTTGTGTGCTGAACAATGCACGTGCATGCTAGTGGTTGTCTTGTGTGCTGAACATGCACGTGCATGCTAGGGGTTGTCTTGTGTGCTGAACAATGCACGTGCATGCTAGTGGTTGTCTTGTGTGCTGAACAATGCACGTGCATGCTAGTGGTTGTCTTGTGTGCTGAACAATGCACGTGCATGCTAGGGGTTGTCTTGTGTGCTGAACAATGCACGTGCATGCTAGTGGTTGTCTTGTGTGCTGAACAATGTTCTCTTACATGTAAACTACAGTTTTTTTATTGCAGAAAGAAACGAAGTTTTTGTTTGTTTCATTGTTTGTTTGGCTGAAAAGATGTAGAAGAAACAACAAAAGTAGCAAGATAAGACGTGGTAGCAGCAGCTGTAGCAGCAACAGTAACAGCAGCAACAGTATGAGCAACAACAGCAGCAGCAACAGCAACAGCAGGAGCAGCAGCAGCAGCAGCAGCAGCAGCAGCAGCAAAAGTAACAGCAGCAGGAATGAAGTAACGTAAGTTATGTAGTAAAAGATTTACAAATAAGAATCTCATTAAAGAATGAAGTGTGTTGAAGTCGGGAAAGTTACTTTGGGAGCACTGTGGTACACTGTGGTACACTGTGGTACACTGTGGTACACTGTGGTACACTGTGGTACACTGTGGTACACTGTGGTACACTGCGGGACACTGGGAGCACATGATGGTAGAGACGACGGGACACTGGGAGCACATGATGGTAGAGACGACGGGACACTGGGAGCACATGATGGTAGAGACGACGGGACACTGCCGGACACTGGGAGCACATGATGGTAGAGACGACGGGACACTGCGGGACACTGGGAGCACATGATGGTAGAGACGACGGGACACTGGGAAATGGGAGCACATGATGGTAGAGGACGGGAAATGCGGGACACTGGGAGCACATGATGGTAGAGACGACGGGACACTGGGAGCACATGATGGTAGAGACGACGGGACACTGGGAGCACATGATGGTAGAGACGACGGGACACTGTGGGACACTGGGAGCACATGATGGTAGAGACGACGGGACACTGTGGGACACTGGGAGCACATGATGGTAGAGACGACGGGACTGCGGGACACTGGGAGCACATGATGGTAGAGACGACGGGACACTGCGGGACACTGGGAGCACATGATGGTAGAGACGACGGGACACTGCGGGACACTGGGAGCACATGATGGTAGAGACGACGGGACACTGGGAGCACATGATGGTAGAGACGACGGGACACTGAGAGCACATGATGGTAGAGACGACGGGACACTGCGGGACACTGGGAGCACATGATGGTAGAGACGACGGGACACTGCCGGACACTGGGAGCACATGATGGTAGAGACGGGAAAGCGGACACTGGGGGAGCACATGATGGTAGAGACGACGGGACCCACTGCGCGGACACTGGGAGCACATGATGGTGAGAGACGACGGGACACTGCGGGGAGCACATGATGGTAGAGACGACGGGACACTGCGGACTGGGAGCACATGATGGTAGAGAGACGGGACGGGACACTGGGAGCACATGATGGTAGAGACGACGGGACACTGGGAGCACATGATGGTAGAGACGACGGGACACTGCGGGACACTGGGAGCACATGATGGTAGAGACGACGGGACACTGCCGGACACTGGGAGCACATGATGGTAGAGACGACGGGACACTGCCGGACACTGGGAGCACATGATGGTAGAGACGACGGGACACTGGGAGCACATGATGGTAGAGACGACGGGACACTGGGAGCACATGATGGTAGAGACGACGGGACACTGCCGGACACTAGGAGCACATGATGGTAGAGACGACGGGACACTGCTGGACACTGAGAGCACATGATGGTAGAGGACGACACTGCTGGACACTGAGAGCACATGATGGTAGAGACGACGGGACACTGCTGGACACTGGGAGCACATGATGGTAGAGACGACGGGACACTGGGAGCACATGATGGTAGGGACGACGGGACACTGGGAGCACATGATGGTTGAGACGACGGGACAATGGGAGCACATGATGGCAGAGACGGCGGGACACTGGGAGCACATGATGGCAGAGACGACGGGACACTGGGAGCACATGATGGCAGAGACGACGGGACACTGGGAGCATGATGGTAGAGACGACAGGACACTGGGAGCACATGATGGCAGAGACGACAGGACACTGGCAGCACATGATGGCAGAGACGACAGGACACTGGGAGCACATGATGGTAGAGACGACGGGACACTGGGAGCACATGATGGTTGAGACGACGGGACACTGGGAGCACATGATGGCAGAGACGACAGGACACTGGCAGCACATGATGGCAGAGACGACGGAACATTGGGAGCACATGATGGTTGAGACGACGGGACAATGGGAGCACATGATGGCAGAGACGACGGGACACTGGGAGCACATGATGGCAGAGACGACAGGACACTGGGAGCACATGATGGTAGAGACGACGGGACACTGGGAGCACATGATGGTAGAGACAACGGGACACTGGGAGCACAGGTTGGTAGAGACGACGGGACACTGAGAGCACATGATGGTAGAGACAACGGGACACTAGGAGCACATGATTTTAGAGACAACGGGACACTGGGAGCATATGATGGTAGAGACGACGGGACACTGGGAGCACATGATGGTAGAGACAACGGGACACTGGGAGCACATGATGGTAGTGACGAGGGGACACTGTGGGACACTGGGAGCACATGATGGCAGAGACGACGGGACACTGGTAGCACATGATGGTAGTGACGAGGGGACACTGTGGGACACTGGGAGCACATGATGGTAGAGACGACGAGACACTGGGAGCACATGATGGTAGTGACGAGGGGACTGTGGGACACTGGGAGCACATGATGGTAGAGAGAACGGGACACTGGCAGCACATGATGGTAGAGAGAACGGGACACTGGGAGCACATGATGGTAGAGACAACGGGACACTGTTGGAATACAGTTGGTGTGTGGGGGAATTACTTCACACTGACGATAAACATGCACACAGGACGGTATATGCTAAAGTAAAAATTGACGATTTTGTTAAGAATAATGGGAGCAAGAAGAAGAATAACAGAGTAAGAAGATAAAGAAAAGACGAATAGAAAAGAAAAAATAAGAAGGAAAGAGAGAGTAACGTTTAGTGAAAAGTGTAAAGATTGCTGTTTTTTTTTTTTTTTTTTTTTAAGTCAAAGATGGATGAGAATATTTTTTGGAGGCTCTTGGCTGCCCAAGTTTATCACAATTCATATAACATAAATTTTCTCACAGGAAAATCCATTCCACAGCATTACAGGAGCTGCGGAGCATCTCAATAAAAGTCTGAGAGCGGAGAACCAGAGAACTCACAGCTGAGGTGAACCTTCCTAAAGGATATTTGAAACACTTGGGTATCTTTATTGAGAAAACATTACGCCACACGGTGGCTTCATCAGTCCTATGAAAAGAGGAATGAAGATCAGAAGGAGTTTGAAGTAATCAATCCCTCAGCCTGGAGTCGATGTAATCACTCCATCAGTCTTGTGGGTTCTCTGAACCATTTATCTACACAAACATTATGATCACTCTCGAGACTGTCTCACAACATGTAAGATGAAAGAACATATGTGCAAGTCGTGTGACATTTTATTGTGACGACATTTCGCTCTCCACGAGCTTCAGCTGCACATATTGTCGGTGATACTACCAACATTATTACGATGGTCTCTTAAGTGTTGAAGCATAACACAGTGACTACGTGAGAGATACTTTCAACTCCATACATCCTAGTTAACACATGCAATGTTAACAGTTAAGACAATGCAAATGATGATATGAAGGGGAAACAGACATCATGGAAACAACAGCTACGCTCGTAGAAGGTAAGGCCGAAGTTGGATAACTAGAGTACAGAGTCCTCTGAGAGCCCAGGAGCAAGATAACTAGAGTCCTCCCAGAACCCAGGAACTGGATAACTAAAATATAGCCCTCTGAGAGCCCAGGAGCTGGATAATAAGAGAGGAATCCAAAGGTTACAATAAAGACAACTCGACAACTACCATAATGTTGATCTCAAGGATCCACCAATTTTGACTTCGTTGGGAATTGAAGAGAAGCCGAAAACACGAGGAAATTCCTGAGAGTCGCCAGGAAGACTTTATTTTGAAGACTGGAAAACACCCACAGTGTTCTGCTACACTGTGGGAACACCCGCAGTGTTCTGCTACACTGTGGGAACACCCGCAGTGTTCTGCTACACTGTGGGAACACCCACAGTGTTCTGCTACACTGTGGGAACACCCGCAGTGTTCTGCTACACTGTGGGAACACCCACAGTGTTCTGCTACACTGTGGGAACACTCACAGTGTTCTGCTACACTGTGGGAACACCCGCAGTGTTCTGCTACACTGTGGGAACACCCGCAGTGTTCTGCTACACTGTGGGAACACCCGCAGTGTTCTGCTACACTGTGGGAATACCCGCAGTGTTATGCTACACTGTGAGAACACCCACAGTGTTCTGCTACACTGTGGGAACACCCGCAGTGTTCTGCTACGCTGAGGGAACACCCACAGTGTTCTGCTACACTGTGGGAACACCCACAGTGTTCTGCTACACTGTGGGAACACCCACAGTGTTCTGTTACACTGTGACAACACCTGCAGTATTCTGCTACACTGTGGGAATACCTGCAGTGTTCTGCTACACTGTGGGAGAACCTGCAGTGTTCTGCTACACTGTGGGAGAACCTGCAGTGTTCTGCTAAACTGTGGGAGAACCTGCAGTGTTCTGCTACACTGTGACAACACCTGCAGTGTTCTGCTACACTGTGACAACACCTGCAGTATTCTGCTACACTGTGGGAGAACCTGCAGTGTTCTGCTACACTGTGACAACACCTGCAGTGTTCTGTTACACTGTGGGAACACCTACATTGTTCTTCTACACTGTGACAACACCTGCAGTATTCTGCTACACAGTGGGAACACCTTCAGTGTTCTGATACACTCTGGGAGAACCTGCAGTGTTCTGCTACACTGTGACAACACCCGCAGTGTGCTGCTACAATGTGACAACACCTGCAGTATTCTGCTACACAGTGGAAACACCTGCAGTGTTCTGTTACACTGTGGGAACACCTGCAGTGTTCTGCTTTACTGTGACAACACCCGCAGTGTTCTACTACAATGTGACAACACCCGCAGTGTTCTGCTACACTGTGACAACACCCGCAGTGTTATGCTCCACTGCGGGAACATCTGCAGTGTGCTGCTACACTGTGAGAACATCCGCAGTGTTTTGCCACACTGTAACAACACCACTAGTGTGCTGCTACACTGTGACAACACCCGCAGTGTGCTGCTACACTGTGAGAACATCCGCAGTGTTCTGCCACACTGTAACAACACACTAGTGTGCTGCTACACTGTGAAACACCCGCAGTGTTCTGCTTCACTGTAGAAACCCACAGTGTTGCTGCTACACTGTAACAACTCCACATGTGTCTGCTACACTGTGACCACCTGCAGTGTTGCTGCTACACTGTGACAGCACCCGCAGTGTGCTGCTACACTGTAATAACACCTGCAGTGTTCTCCTACACTGTAACAACACCACAGTGCTGCTACACTGTGACAACACTCACAGTTTTGCTGCTACAGTGACAACACCCGCAGTGTGCTGCTACACTGTGACAGCACCCGCAGTGTGCTGCTACACTGTGACAGACACCGCAGTGTGCTGCTACACTGTGACAGCACCCGCAG
>NC_069442.1:27575021-27645021 GCF_026875155.1 Cherax quadricarinatus
GTGGTGGTTTACTAACAGAAGAACAGGGTAATACTAATGGTGATAGCAAAGGGTAATAGTGAGGGGGAACTAGCAAAGGGTAATATAAGGAAACTACAAGGTAACAGTAAGGTGAGACTAGCACAGGGTATAGTAGAGGGTGTAACTAGCAAAGGGTAATAGTAAGGGGAACTAGCAAATGGTAACAGTAAGGGGAATTAGCAAAGGGGTAATAGTAAGGGGAACTAGCAAAGGGGTAATCCAACACAAGGGAATTAAAAATGGTATCAATAAAATATGAAGGCCCTGAAATAATTACAAGAGAACAATGATTTAGGAAATAATGGGATATTAAGCAATAACAGGGATAGTTCTATTAGTTCAAGGATAGTAAACAATAACAGGGATAGTTTAATTAGCAAGGATAGTAAAATAACAGGATAGTTCATTAGAAGGGATAGTAAACCCAATAACAGGAATTTAAGTCAAGGATAGTACAATAAAATAGTTCTAAGTTGAAGGATAGTAAACATAAGGGAAAATTTTAGATTAAGGATAGTAAACAATAACAGGGATAGTTCTATTAGTTCAAGGATAGTAAACAATAACAGGGATAGTTCTATTAGCTCAATGATAGTAAATAATAACAGGGATAGTTCTATTAAGGCAAGGATAGTAAATAATAATCTACGTTCTAGATAAAGAACAACAATGGTAGCGGACCATAACAAGTGGCAATGGTTGAGGGCAATAATGGTGGGAATTAAGGATGAATAAGCTGGTTCAGTTGTTAGGGGAAAGTGTCAAGGTCAGGTGACTCACCAGTCGTAGCAGCAGACTGTTGTTAGTAGGTGTAACCTGGTGATTGTACCAGCTGGTCCAGTCACCTGTTGCTGCTGTTCCAGTTAGCTGTTGCTGCAGCTGTCCATCAGCTGTTCATGCTCTCCCAGTCAGCTGTTGCTCTTGTTCCAGTTAGCTGGTGTTGCTGCTGTCCATCAGCTGTTCCCTCCCTCCCAGTCAGCTGTTGCTGTTCTTGTTTGTGATGAAATAACTGTTATACAAATTTTTGTGTTCCTCAAACACTGCAGCTGATGTTCCAACCATTGAAGTCTTCCCACACTGCTGTTCCAACCACTGAAGTCTTCCCACACTGCTGTTCCAACCACTGAATTCTTCCTACACTGCTGCTCCAACCACTGAAGTCTTCCTACACTACTGCTGTTCCAACCACTGAAGTCTTCCTACACTGCTGCTGTTCCAACCACTGAAATCTTCCCACACTGCTGTTCAAACCACATAAGTCTTCCCACACTGCTGTTCCAACCACTGAAGTCTTATTACACTGCTGTTCCAACCACTAAAGTCTTCCTACACTGCTGCTATTCCAACCAGTGAAGTCTTCCCACACTGCTGTTCCAACCACTGAAGTCTTCCTACACTGCTGTTCCAACCACTGAAGTCTTCCTACACTGCTGTTCCAACCACTGAAGTCTTCCTACACTGCTGTTCCAACCAGTGAAGTCTTCCCACACTGCTGTTCCAACCACTGAAGTCTTCCTACACTGCTGTTCCAACCAGTGAAGTCTTCCTACACTGCTGTTCCAACCACTGAAGTCTTCCTACACTGCTGTTCCAACCAGTGAAGTCTTCCTACACTGCTGTTCCAACCACTGAAGTCTTCCTACACTGCTGTTCCAACCAGTGAAGTTTCCACACTGCTGTTCCAACCACTGAAGTCTTCCCTACACTGCTGTTCCAACCACTGAAGTCTTCCTACACTGCTGTTCCAACCACTGAAGTTCTTCCTACACTGCTGTTCCAACCACTGAAGTTTCCTACACTGCTGTTCCAACCACTGAAGTTTTCCTACACTGCTGTTCCAACCACTAAAGTTTTCCTACACTGCTGTTCCAACCACTAAAGTTTTCCTACACTGCTGTTTTCTACCACAGTCAATGCTGTTTTTACAGCGACGTAACACCTTTTATTGCTGTTTTTTCTGCTCACAATTTACTTGCAGCTCAAACAGTTTCCCGTTTGTTTTGCCAGCTACTGTTGTGATTAGCGTCTGTTATTGCCAGCTACTGTTGCAACAAGCGCCTGTTATTACCAGGTACTGTTGCAAGGAGCGCTTGTTATCACAACTACTGTTGTAATGAGTGCCTGTTCATCACAGCTACTGTTGCAACGAGCGCTTGTTATTGCCAGTTACTGTTGCAACGAGCGCCTATTATTACAGTATTTGGGGCAAAAGTCTAAACTATTTACAGTATTTAGCTGAGAGAAGATAATGGCCTCAACTGCCTCTCTGAAATTATCCTTCAACACTTGAAGTTCTGTAATTGTAAACGTTAGAATTTTTATGTAATACCTAGTGTACTTGTGTATAAAAAGATTACTTTGTATTGTCCAGAAAAAAAAATTATTCCACTTTGGGAGGATATTACCGACATTGGGATAAAAAAAAAAACAAGGGAAAGAAACTTTGTGCATTTTCGACTACCAACTGAGGTTATATGCTGACGAGGACCTATTTTGGAGGTCAATATATTGACAAACTTTCTTGTTTTTCTCTCCATCATAAAATGTGGACGATCTTTTCCACAATTTAGAAACCATTTTCCAATACAATAGACACCGCTGGACAGAGTCAGTGTGTGCCTATCACTTTTACCACCTCCTCCAATTATAATTTATCAGAAGGAAATTATATATATATATATATATATATATATATATATATATATTATATATATATATATCTTATTGCATATATATATATATATATATATATATATATATATATATATATATATATATATATATAAAGACGATTAAATTATTAAATTAAACTTAAATTTCTGTCACGTAGAGGAACTGACAGAGAGTGACACATAAAGTATATATTGTGTGGTCATGTGTTTAAAACGAGAGAAAGAGAGAGGGGGGGATCGCACAGTGGAATCAGAAAGAGATAGGAATCACACAGAGAGGAATGAAACACAGAATCACGCATATCTGAATCACGCAGAGAGGAATGAGATAGAGAATCACATAGATGAATCAGAGATACAGTCCTCTATATCTCTGATTCATCACACAAAAAGGTATTGCAAAGAGACATCAGAGAGAGAAGCATTAGACAGAGGCATCCAAGAACATATATAAATACATCAAAGATCGTCGCCACAACACCACATACGCTACACTGACCAACTTGAAAATAACAATCAAATATATAACTAGAAATTTAAAAAAAAAAAAAGTTCCCAACATACATTAAACCTAAACAATAATATTCATCCCTGGTGCGGTGTCCACACTACACCAAATACATAAGATGCTAAAAAATCGGTTACAAGACCTGAGAAATACCAACTATTAAGAAAGATTGAACACTGAGAATGACCTCGTTGTCTGGAATGGGAAAGAGGAGGGAAGTTCACAGCGTGGAGTATGAGGTGATAACAGGATGCGACAGGATAAAAAAGGAAATTGAAGGTTCTAACAGGACAAGGTTTAAGCTCTGTGAAGGGGTTTGAAGCTAGACATAGAGAGACACATAGGCTCTTTATTGTGATATTGGTCAAAATAATGATAGTGATCACAAGAAGTGACCTACACTGGCAATGATCACAATAACAGAGACCTACAATGACAGTGATTACAATAACTGTCATATACAATGACATTGACCACAATAACAGTGACCTACAATGACAATGAACACAATAACAGTGATCTACAATGACAATTATCCCAATAACAGTGACCTACAATGACAGTGATCACAATAACAGTGACCTACGATGATAGTGATCACTGTAACAGTGACCTACGATTACAGTGATCACGAAGGCATAGATCGACACCAGAGTCATTACTCGACACTAACGTCATGGGTCGACACAGAAGTCATGGGTCGACTCAGAAGTCATGGGTCGACTCAGAAGTCATGGGTCGACTTATGAGAAAATAACTCAGAAAGCCACTTACTACAAGCTTCTTGTTTGTAGTTTACAAGTCAGGAAACCACAATTACTGAGCCATGAGTTAGAAAGTGGTGCCCAGGGGTCTGTAAATGGTGTCTAGGAGTCAGTAAGTGGTGTCCAGGGGTAAGTTTTGTCCAGGGGTCAGTAAGTGGTGCTTATGAGTGGGTCAGCAAGTAGTGTTCATGGGTGAGTGTTCATTCCCACATGTTAACACTAATAACAAGTTAGAACTAACAGAGGAAGCGTCCTAACTCAGAGACTAACAAGAAAGTCAAACCAATCAGAGATGAATGTGCAGATCTAAGATGGGAGGACAAACAAAAGGATAGTAAGACAGAACAATATCTTATGTATCAAATATTTTAAGGATATTATTCAAGAAACAAATGAATGTGAGAATAAGGTAATGTGAGAATAAGACAAACTATGACTAGTGGACGAGAGAAAAACTGTGCTCAGTGACAAGAGGGAAAAAAAAATGTCTGGAAAAAAGGGGTAGAAGAGAGCAACAAGTATTAGTACTTGTTCCTATAATGTTTTTAATTTATAGAAATTACTTGATATAAAGAGTAAAACCTATATAAACATTTCTGTAGAAACAAATTATGAATACTATTGAGAATCATTGCAAGAAAATTTAGATAAGTTAACTGAGTGATAGATCAATAATTTAAGTAGATAATTGCAATGTAATAAAAAGGGAGACAGCGATAATAATCACTGTAATCATTATAATTATCAATGTATTGTTTATGTGACCGATTATAATCGGTCACATAAACAATACATTGTTATAAAGTTATTGAGCGTCACACAGATGGATCTAAGAAAAAAATATACGCAAAACTTGCAATGGGAAGATCACATTATTGAAATCGTGAGAAAACTCGTATATTACCCTAACATAAAAATATTTTGCAGATATAAGGATGAGGAAATGCTAGCGAATCTGTTCACTGCTTATAAGATCATTAAAGAATACAAGAAAATACAGAACAGATGTTTAGTACTAGCAACAGCAACAACAAGAGGTTACAGGTGTAAACGTTGCCCAAAGAATTCTGGAGAGCTTTTCATTATAAATAGAATAGTGGACTACTAGAATGAGATCCAGGAAATGGGAAGTGCTGTATCACTAGAAACTTTAAACGACTGGATGATAAATTAAACACTGAAGACAGACAATACGAGCATTACTCTGCCCTTACACCTGCACACAGGTAATAACAAGCAAATCGAGAAAAAACACTCAATTTTAAACTGAGTAATGATCATTCATAACACATTTATGTCGTGGGTTGAGGCACCCAACTGTTTCAGCATATTGAGACGTCTCGCTGAATCTGAGAAATAATAATACCAGCATCTAGGAACTAGTACTAGCCTCTGGAGACTGGTGCCAGCCTCTGGGACCGGAACCAGCATTTAAAAACTAGCACTAGCATCTGGGGACTGATACCAGCATCTGGGAACTGATATCAACATGTGGGGACTAACAAGAGAATCAGAGAACTAGTACCACGGAGGAGACAACATCATTATTCTAACGCCAGTAAGAGAGGGGTGTTAATGGTAGCAATGAACCACAGTACTGTTCTCCTTGAAACAGAAGCATCTCGTGCGACATGAAAAACAGATTATATCACCATTCCTAAATGTCACAATTGAGGAGGAAGATTGTCTAGATGCCTTCTATTTGTATCATGTCAAGAAGTCTTGTCCACTGGATAATGATGACACAACACCAATATTTTCATGAGATTGACTGTAAATTAATACACATGTGTGCAGGTGTTCAGGGGCAAGCCACAGGCAGGTCGACTCGAAACTCGTGTATGCGTATGTGCGCGACACGTGGTAGGTCGTGTGTGAGTGTGACATGTGGTAGGACATGTATGCGTGGCGTGGTGTGGTTGTCGCGGGAGTGTGCAGAGGCCTCGGTGTCTGCTGGACTACTGAGACTCGACATCAGCTTTCCTTCACTTGATGGTGCAGCGCGCATGCCATGGCCACACGCTGATCTTTCCTTGTTCCAAGCCTCGTTCTGTAGAGTACTATTACGTTCCTAAGTGTTTACCTATTATACAGCGTTTTCAAGTCATCCACATTTGTCAGAGACCTGTTCTTTGACGTCACAGGTCACTGTAACTCGTCAGAGTACCATTATAGTACATATATTAGAATACGATCAGTCACTTGTAATTTATTCGTGTCCAAGAATGTTGAGTGTTTTCCATGGTTTCTGAGCACAGTCCACACCCGTCCTCTGACATCCAGGTACACGTAGATTATATAAGACACAACCATGTGCCTCATCTCAATCGTGTTGCATTTCCAAGCTATTCTTGGATGAATCCAAAGAACAGGTGGAGGCTGCCATGTAGCGTGTAATTGCAAAGTAGAGTTTCTGGACACTGAGTTCTAGCTCTTGGGACCGCCTGTTAACATTTAGTGGAGTGATGCAGTCTGCTCTTATTATAAATGTGGTGTATGATGTTGCTCATCGGTCCTTCAATCTTGTTTTAACGTTAATGTTTCCTGATATTCTTGCTCATCCGGGTTTTGAATTTTATGTAAACACTTTATAGTTTTCTCACTGATAGCCAGTGTTCCATATCCCAAGAGTATAATACATGTCGTAATCATGTCTCCTCTATCTTCAAGAGCCGTGAGGGTCAACTCTTACAGCCTCTACAGCTTTCGTTTTTCAGTACCGGCACTTGCCTGGGGTGAATATTTGATACTTTTCTATTTTTTTATGTGAAGGTTCCACGTTAATACTGCAAGTTGAAGAATGAGACTTATATAAAGTACATATTGAACAGCACTCTGCTCTTGAAAGATCGCTATTACTGTTGATTTACCGTCATGCATGTCTGTTATGTATCATTGGAAGAAGAAAGCCTAAAAATGGTTAACTAAGTACTTCTTGTTTCTACTCTTACCTCATTATTATCTTAATCTTCTTCCTCTTCTTTCTTCTCCATGGTTTGTTTCCCCCTGTGACAACTTCTGAAGGTCTATCAGGATTATCCTCAAACTTTGAGAGACTTTATATCTTAATAAAGCGAAGTTTGGGATTGTTATTGGGCATTGCGGGGTCTATATTTGCCAATTTTGGGATTCAGTTTTTTGAGGGACAATTACTTACCGTTCTGAAGCACCAATATCTCAATACAGTGTATGTTTTCTGACCCCAGGTAATGCTCCGGGTGTTCTCTGACGCCAAGTGATGCTCCGGGTGTTTTCTGACCCCAGGTGATGCTCTGGGTGTTCTCTGACCCCAGATAACGCTCCGGGTGTTCTCTGACCCCAGGTAATGCTCCGGGTGTTTTGTGACCCCCAGGTGACGCTCCGGATATTCGAATCTCAAAATCAAACGTAACTTGCCATCATTTGTGCCAGGATGATGTAGCTATTAATTGGTGAATAATGCTTTCAAAGGAAGAAGGCATTTCTCTCTCTCTACCCCTCTCTCTCTCTCTCTCTCTCTCTCTCTCTCTCTCTCTCTCTCTCTACCTCTCTCACTCTTCACCAGTGCTACAGTACACAATATCATCCAATACTGTTACTAGTTTTGAAAATCTGATGGGAATTACTGTTTAATGCTTTAAATGTTGTTACACAAACAATATTATTCTCAAACAAGCTGTGTCATGCACTTGCTCTCGCAATGAATCCAATCACAGAGCAGTTCATAACACAACCTAATGTATCACGGAGGTGTTAAGTCCAGGATCACAATACAATAGTGTACAACGGAGACGTTAAGTCCAGGATTACAATACAATAGTGAATCACGGAGGTGTTAAGTCCAGGATTACAATACAATAGGTATCACGTACATCAAAATGCGATTATAGGTTTGTACCAAGTTGTTTCAGTGGGTTGAGCTAATTCTTTGTGTTGGAAGAGTTAAACTCCATCTCTTGGTCAGTTATCTAATTAGCTGTCTTTGAGGAGGCTGCCAAGCATCTGGCACTACTACTCAGCAGTTTGGTGTCTGCTGCTGATCTAACTGACTTGGAGATGGTTTGGTTCCAACAACCTTCTAACTCACTTCTACACATCATATTAACGCTCCCAAAACTTAATACACATAGAAAACACTGACCTGCACGTCTTAATGTGCTCCTACTGGGACGAGTATGAGAGGAAGGCAAGGAATCAGTTCTAAGTTCAATTCCTGCGACGCTTTGTTTCCTTGTGATAAACGGAGAATGTTGAAATATTTTGTGATGCTTCTATCAAATATTTTATTTTGTTTGTGATGCTTTTATCAAATATTTTTTCTTGTTTGTGATGCTTCTATCAAATATTTTGTATTGTTTGTGATGCTTCAATCAAATATTTTGTCTTCTTTGTGATGCTTCTATCAAATATTTTTTCTTGTTTGTGATGCTTCTATCAAATATTTTGTATTGTTTGTGATGCTTCTATCAAATATTTTAATTAATTTTTTACTCGGTATTTTTAGTACCTTTAAAGTTAGTTTATTTTTCAGAGAAGTGTCAGAAAGCTGGAAGTTCAAAACTATATAACATCGCTCGTCCGCCATCACATATATTCTTCTATAAAATTTTATAAACTTGTTTACGAGATTTTAATTAAATCCTAAAAACTCCTAAAATTCAGAATATTAAGCCTAACTTCAGTTTTCTCACACAAACTTTATATGTAAGAGTGCAACACAGCCTGACCTTGCATGTAAGAGTGCAACACAGCCTGATCTTGCATGTAAGAGTGCAACACAGCCTGACCTTGCATGTAAGAGTGCAACACAGCCTGACCTTGCATGTAAGAGTGCAACACAGCCTGACCTTGCATGTAAGAGTGCAACACAGCCTGATCTTGCATGTAAGAGTGCAACACAGCCTGACCTTGCATGTAAGAGTGCAACACAGCCTGACCTTGCATGTAAGAGTGCAACACACAGCCTGACCTTGCATGTAAGAGTGCAACACACAGCCTGATCTTGCATGTAAGAGTGCAACACAGCCTGACCTTGCATGTAAGAGTGCAACACACAGCCTGACCTTGCATGTAAGAGTGCAACACACAGCCTGACCTTGCATGTAAGAGTGCAACACACAGCCTGACCTTGCATGTAAGAGTGCAACATACAGCCTGACCTTGCATGTAAGAGTGCAACACACAGCCTGACCTTGCATGTAACAGTGCAACACACCCTGATCTTGCATGTAAGATTGCAACACACAGTCTGATCTTGCATGTAAGAGTGCAACACAGCCTGACCTTGCATGTAAGAGTGCAACACACAGCCTGACCTTGCATGTAAGAGTGCAACACACAGCCTGACCTTGCATGTAAGAGTGCAACACACAGCCTGATCTTGCATGTAAGAGTGCAACACACAGCCTGATCTTGCATGTAAGAGTGCAACACAGCCTGATCTTGCATGTAAGAGTGCAACACAGCCTGATCTTGCATGTAAGATTGCAACACACAGTCTGATCTTGCATGTAAGAGTGCAACACAGCCTGACCTTGCATGTAAGAGTGCAACACAGCCTGACCTTGCATGTAAGAGTGCAACACACAGCCTGACCTTGCATGTAAGAGTGCAACACACAGCCTGACCTTGCATGTAAGAGTGCAACACAGCCTGATCTTGCATGTAAGAGTGCAACACACAGCCTGACCTTGCATGTAAGAGTGCAACACACAGCCTGACCCTGCATGAAACAGTGCAACACACAGCCTGACCTTGCATGTAACAGTGCAACACACAGCCTGACCTTGCATGTAACAGTGCAACACACAGCCTGACCTTGCATGTAACAGTGCAACACACAGCCTGACCTTGCATGTAACAGTGCAACACACAGCCTGACCTTGCATGTAACAGTGCAACACACAGCCTGACCTTGCATGTAAGAGTGCAACACACAGCCTGACCTTGCATATAAGAGTGCAACACAGCCTGACCTTGCATGTAAGAGTGCACCACACAGCCTGAGCTTGCATGTAAGAGTGCACCACACAGCCTGACCTTGCATGTAACAGTGCAACACACAGCCTGACCTTGTATGTAAGAGTGCAACACACAGCCTGACCTTGCATATAAGAGTGCAACACAGCCTGACCTTGCATGTAAGAGTGCACCACACAGCCTGACCTTGCATGTAAGAGTGCACCACACAGCTTGACCTTGCATGTAAGAGTGCAACACACAGCCTGACCTTGTATGTAAGAGTGCAACACACAGCCTGACCTTGCATATAAGAGTGCAACACAGCCTGACCTTGCATGTAAGAGTGCACCACACAGCCTGACCTTGCATGTAAGAGTGCACCACACAGCCTGACCTTGCATGTAAGAGTGCAACACACAGCCTGACCTTGCATGTAACAGTGCAACACACAGCCTGACCTTGCATGTAAGAGTGCAACACAGCCTGACCTTGTATGTAAGAGTGCAACACAGCCTGACCTTGCATGTAAGAGTGCAACACACAACCTGACCTTGCATGTAACAGTGCAACACACAGCCTGACCTTGCATGTAAGAGTGCAACACACAGCCTGACCTTGCATGTAACAGTGCAACACACAGCCTGACCTTGCATGTAAGAGTGCAACACACAGCCTGACCTTGCATGTAACAGTGCAACACACAGCCTGACCTTGCATGTAAGAGTGCAACACACAGCCTGACCTTGCAGAAAGTGCTGGACAAGTTTCCTAAAAGTGAACTTTCTAGTAGGAAATTGAACCACTTTTTCTTGTTGTTGTTGGGGTTATAAGACTGCTATCGTATTTAATAGTCATAATGCTCTCCTTACTCTCTCGTTATATATGTATATATATATATATATATATATATATATATATATATATATAATATATATATATATAATATATATATATATATATATATATATTATATATATCACACACACAAAGGGAGGTATAACTGCGCTACATGTCAAGCAATTATAATAAATCCTCAATAATTTTTCTCAATCATGAAATATATCTTAGTTCGTTATCATAAATATGCTAATATACTGCCTGTGTATTTGGTATAACACTCGCCTCTGGTATATATATATATATATATATATATATATATATATATATATATATATATATATATATATATATATATATATATATATATATATATATACATGTATATATACATTCAGGTGAATGGGAAGGGACCAGCACTAAAGCTATTATCACACTACCATATATACCTGTCACGAATACTTTAATACCTTAAATAAAGATTAAACTCTGAGACATACACCTCTGGTAGGAAACTCTGAGACATACATCTCTGGCTGAGACATACACCTCTGGCTGAGACATACACCTCTGGCTGAGACATACACCTCTGGCTGAGACATACACCTCTGGCTGAGACATACACCTCTGGCTGAGACATACATCTCTGGCTGAGACATACATCTCTGGCTGAGACATACACCTCTGGCTGAGACATACACCTCTGGCTGAGACATACATCTCTGGCTGAGACATACACCTCTGGCTGAGACATACATCTCTGGCTGAGACATACACCTCTGGCTGAGACATACACCTCTGGCTGAGACATACACCTCTGGCTGAGACATACACCTCTGGCTGAGACATACACCTCTGGCTGAGACATACACCTCTGGCTGAGACATACATCTCTGGCTGAGACATACATCTCTGGCTGAGACATACACCTCTGGCTGAGACATACACCTCTGGCTGAGACATACATCTCTGGCTGAGACATACATCTCTGGCTGAGACATACACCTCTGATAGTAAACTCTGAGACATACACTTCTGGAAGAAAACTGTGAAAGTAACCTCCGAGAATACAGTCCCTTGACACTAGCATAATGCTAAATATAACCTGAAACAAAATACTTTGTCAAGGATTATATTACATTATATAAGTATAATATTAGCAGAGCTAGATGAGCTGGAAAAAACTGTTTTGCTGCAAAATTCATAAATCCATATAGAATATTTACTTATATTTACTTATATTTACTTATCATCACTTTCAATTTTTCAGTAAAAGTAAACAAGTGACCATAAGTAACTTTGCTCACTTCTGTCTAAAATACTCCCAGATATCCTAGTACTAGTCCCAGATATCCTAGTACTAGACCCAGATATCCTAGTACTAGTCCCAGATATCCTAGTACTAGTCCCATATATCCTAGTACTAGTCACAGATATCCTAGTATTAGTACTGCCAGATATCCTAGTACTAGACCCAGATATCCTAGTACTAGTCCCAGATATCCTAGTACTAGTCCCATATATCCTAGTACTAGTCACAGATATCCTAGTACTAGTCCCAGATATCCTAGTACTAGTCCCAGATATCCTAGTACTAGTCCCAGATATCCTAGTACTAGTCCCAGATATCCTAGTACTAGTCCCAGATATCATAGTACTAGTCCCAGATATCCTAGTACTAGTCCCAGATATCCTAGTACTAGTCCCAGATATCCTAGTACTAGTCCCAGATATCCTAGTACTAGTCACAGATATCATAGTACTAGTCCCAGATATCCTAGTACTAGTCCCAGATATCCTAGTACTAGTCACAGATATCCTAGTACTAGTCACAGATATCCTAGTACTAGTCACAGATATCCTAGTACTAGTCCCAGATATCCTAGTACTAGTCAGATTATATTCCTAAGTACTAGTCACAGATATCCTAGTACTAGTCCCAGATATCCTAGTACTAGTCCCAGATATCCTAGTACTAGTCCAGATATCCTAGTACTAGTCCCAGATATCCTAGTACTAGTCACAGATATCCTAGTACTAGTCCCAGATATCCTAGTACTAGTCCCAGATATCCTAGTACTAGTCCCAGATATCCTAGTACTAGTCCCAGATATCCTAGTACTAGTCCCAGATATCCTAGTACTAGTCACAGATATCCTAGTACTAGTCACAGATATCCTAGTACTAGTCCCAGATATCCTAGTACTAGTCCCAGATATCCTAGTACTAGTCCCAGATATCCTAGTACTAGTCCCAGATATCCTAGTACTAGTCACAGATATCCTAGTACTAGTCACAGATATCCTAGTACTAGTCACAGATATCCTAGTACTAGTCACAGATATCCTAGTACTAGTCCCAGATATCCTAGTACTAGTCACAGATATCCTAGTACTAGTCCCAGATATCCTAGTACTAGTCCCAGATATCCTAGTACTAGTCACAGATATCCTAGTACTAGTCCCAGATATCCTAGTACTAGTCCCAGATATCCTAGTACTAGTCCCAGATATCCTAGTACTAGTCACAGATATCCTAGTACTAGTCCCAGATATCCTAGTACTAGTCCAGATATCCTAGTACTAGTCACAGATATCCTAGTACTAGTCCCAGATATCCTAGTACTAGTCCCAGATATCCTAGTACTAGTCACAGATATCCTAGTACTAGTCCCAGATATCCTAGTACTAGTCACAGATATCCTAGTACTAGTCACAGATATCTTCTAGTACTAGTCCCAGATATCCTAGTACTAGTCCCAGATATCCTAGTACTAGTCACAGATATCCTAGTACTAGTCCCAGATATCTAGTACTAGTCTCAGATATCCTAGTACTAGTCCCAGATATCCTAGTACTAGTCCCCAGATTATCCTAGTACTAGTCCCAGATATCCTAGTACTAGTCACAGATATCCTAGTACTAGTCCCAGATATCCTAGTACTAGTCCCAGATACCATAGTACTAGTCCCAGGTATCTTAGTACTAGTTCCAGGTATCTTAGTACTAGTACCAGGTATCTTAGTACTAGTCCCAGGTATCTTAGTACTAGTCCCAGGTATCTTAGTACTAGTCCCATATACCATAGTACTAGTCCCAGATATCTTAGTACTAGTCCCAGGTATCTTAGTACTAGTCCCAGGTATCTTAGTACTAGTCCCAGGTATCTTAGTACTAGTCCCAGATACCATAGTACTAGTCCCAGGTATCCTAGTACTAGTCCCAGATACCATAGTACGAGTCCGAGGTATCTTAGTGCTAGTCCCAGGTATCTTAGTACTAGTCCCAGGTATCTTAGTACTAGTCCCAGATACCATAGTACTAGTCACAGATACCATAGTACTAGTCACAGATACCATAGTACTAGTCCCAGGTATTATGTACTAGTCCCAGGTATCTTAGTACTAGTCTCAGATACCAGGGTAAGAGCAGCAGCTGGAGAATCATTCTGCAAATATAGTATTCAACTGGTAACTAAGGTAAAATAAACTACACTCATGTTAGGTCAACAACTACATCAGGATGATCAGGTAGAAGTGGGCGAACCAGGTTATAATAGTAGAAGTAGGTAGAAGTGGCAGTGGTAGAAGTAGCAGTGGTTGTCACAGTAGTGGTGCGCATCCATCTGCTCAACAGCAGCCATAAGTAGAACTAGTGTAGTATATTCCCTAGTACCCTAGTACATACACCTCTGTGAGTAGTTACGATAGTAACAGTACTAATACGCAGAGATAGTTGTAGCCCAAGTCTACTATCCGCTTCCACCTCGTGTAAATTCTGATATTTTTCCAATATATCAGCAGTGGTGGATGGGAGAATGAGGAGAGATTCTTGTGATTTACTCTCCTTCAAACACAGAGATAAAACATGATAATCTTTCACCAACACAGGAGATTATAACGACCTCTGCTATCTATCTTGCCCAGTTACATGAATGTTCTCCCACGAACCTATATGTACGCCTATGTAATGCCATGTATTCCCATGTACCCCCCTGTACCCTCATATACTTACCATGTACCACATGTACTCCTGTGTCCTGCCATGTACCCCTGTGTACCCTCATGTACTCCCGTGTACCCTTATGTACTCCCATGTACCCTCATTTACTCCCATGTACCCTCATGTACTCCCGTGTACCTTTATGTACTCCCATGTACCCTCATGTACTCCCATGTACCCTCATGTACTCCCATGTACCCTCATGTACTCCCGTGTACCCTTATGTACTCCCATGTACCCTCATGTACTCCCATGTACCCCCGGTCCTGCCATGTACCTCCAAGTACTCTCATGTACTCTCGCGTATATAACACCAAAACGCTGGTAGTGAAACAAACGTATTAACAACACTACAGAACAACTACAAGAGAAACAATCCTTCAAAGAGGTTGCCGTGATGTTGCTGAACGGCTTTTGATCCAAGGAATTACACCCTTCGCCTTCTTCGGATCATCTCTGATTATTATATATTTCTCAGGTCTTCATGAACCTACTGATTCAGCGCTTCTTCATTTAATAATAATAATAATAATAATAATAATAATAATAATAATAATTATTATTATTATTATTATTATTATTATTATTATTATTATTATTATTATACTTTTTCAGGAAACATTGAAAGGGGAGATGTAATATAAGCATCAATGTCATTTTTTAACACAGAATTTGCATGGAAATAACCAGGATGGTCAATACTTGTGTGTCAGTAAGGCGAATACATTTTTTATTCATTGTAGAAATAATTATATGACTTTTGTGTGTGTGTGTGTGTGTGTGTGTGTACAGTGAACGCTTCTTACTCTCAAGTCTGACTGCCAACCTTTGGACTTGCTTGTAGTTGATCAGGCGTGAGATGTATGCTGGTGCGGCATATTCTGTATCTGAAATTTATTCCCCATTCTGTCATCCTGCGCATGCCGCCATCCTGCCTATGCTTCCATCCTTCCCACTCTCTAATCCCGCTCATTCTTCCATACTGCAGAATATCCCATCCTCACTACCTCCCCATTCAGCACCTCACTCGTTATGAGTGCGGATGAATGGCAGGTGATGCAATTAGTCACATGATACCCAGCAGTATCAGGTGTTAGCAATTACGCTGCGCAACACTAGCAACAACTACCATAAACAACTGCCCAATGCGCGTCAAACACTGACACAATCAATAACCATCATCAATAACTACCAGGGTAACTACCCAACCAACACTAACATCACAATCTACAACCATCATCAACAACTAC
The DNA here is from genome assembly GCF_026875155.1 of Cherax quadricarinatus. Classification (NCBI taxonomy): domain Eukaryota; kingdom Metazoa; phylum Arthropoda; class Malacostraca; order Decapoda; family Parastacidae; genus Cherax; species Cherax quadricarinatus. Next base: position 27,591,015 of record NC_069442.1, read on the forward strand.
CAGAGTAACTACCCAACCAACCAACCAACACTAACATCACAATCTACAACCATCATCAACAACTACCAGGGTAACTACCCAACCCAACACTAACATCACAATCTACAACCATCATCAACAACTACCAGGGTAACTACCCAACCAACCAACCAACACTAACATCACAATCTACAACCATCATCAACAACTACCAGGGTAACTACCCAACCAACCAATCAACACTAACATCACAATCTACAACCATCATCAACAACTACCAGAGTAACTACCCAACCAACCAATCAACACTAACATCACAATCTACAACCATCATCAACAACTACCAGAGTAACTACCCAACTAACCAACCAACACTAACATCACAATCTACAACCATCATCAACAACTACCAGAGTAACTACCCAACTAACCAAGCAACTAGCACTAACCTGTTATTTGTTAAACAGTAGGAGCTACAAGTCGTGGAGACAAACTACATACAGAGTTTCGATATAAGGTATGCTATCTTGCCAAGACACTAGGCAATAAGACAGTCTATTAAAACCCAAGAGGCAGGACCAGGAGCTATAACTCCAACTCCACCAAGCAGAACTAGAGGCGGGGCCAGGAGTTGTAACTCCACCCCACCAAGCAGAACTCAGTGAATGTCAACATTAATTTACCAATATATTCAACAAAAGTTAAGGCGAGTTTCTGTTCGTAAAAAAAAAAGAGAGAGTTTTAAGGCGTTTTCAAGAAGAAAGTCAAAGTAGAATCTGAAGGAAATTTTGTCAGTGTTACAGTAGATAAATGGCTACAGTTAAGCATGGCAGACAGAAGAATATTAAATATGACATTATAACTCTGTCTGTCTGTCTCTCTCTCTCTCAGATAATTGGCTGGTTGGCTCCATGTCATGCATGTAATTAAATGTTTTCACCACCATCTTCCTCTCCCACTCTCCCTCTTCCTCTCTTCCCTTTAACTCGGGTGAGTCTTCTAACACCATCTTTGTGACTGGCACACATCTTGACCCACAAACTATCCTTATTGCAGTGGCTCTCTGTCTCGCTGCCCCTAATTCACAATAAATACGACTGCATCTGCGCCAGTGGTATGATCTGCCATAGTGTGAACTGTTTAAAGTTTCATGGTAGACACAGTTAAGAAGCCATGATACAGCCTAGTGCTAAGTCGAGAGAGAACTTGGATCTTTACTACCCAGCACTCAAGATACGCCCGCCAGCCGCCCAGAAGGGATCATAAATCATCCCTGGAAGACTGGCAGACTACTGGGGTGAGACTATGCCCTGGCTGACACCTACGTACATTCTTTATAGTGCTGATCACAGGGAAGATCACAAGCTATATGAATATAGGGACTTAATCCAACAAGACCACTTTGTCGCTACAGGATCACAAACCCTTGGTAGTGACAGATGGTGGTGAGAACACGTGGTAATGACAGGTGGTGGTGGTGAGAACAGGTGGTAATGACAGGTGGTGGTGGTGAGAACAGGTGGTAATGACAGGTGGTGGTGGTGAGAGCAAGTGGTAATGACAGATGGTGGTGGTGAGAACAGGTGGTAATGAGAGCAGTATAGGCGCCAGCCAACTGGAACATTACTTTCACAAGTTCCTAACATTCTTCCAGGAATAATGTGAGTGGAGGAGGTGGAAGGGGAGTGGGAGGGGGAGGGAAGTGCTTGCCCACTCCTCACGTACCTGTGCTCATACTCTAGGTCGTGAGAATGGGTCGTGCTGTGGCAGGGAAGTCATAGATGGGCAAGTGGTGGACCCCCTGAACCTCGCCTCCCCAAACCTCCCACTGGTAGTGTCTCCGGGGGTAAGGGGGGAGAATAAGGAGAAGGGAGGTACACTTTAACTTGTTGACTGAACTATTTATAATGAGTGCGTCGACAACACACTAAAATTATAGTTCTGGAGAGAAAGACAGACAGAGATAGAGAAACAGAGACTGAGAGACAGACATAGAAGAGACAGAGACAGACAGACAGACAGAAAAGAAACAGAGACAGATAGATTATTGAGGATAAACTCTAATAGAGATATCTTTTATTATCTCGACTAGAAAATCTCCAGAGATTGAATATCCAGATATCTCAGTATTATAACTAATTTGCAAAAATTTTTCCGTTTTGGCACCTAGAAATTCATGTGGCACGTGCCTGGGCTAGGCCTGCTCTCTCACATACTCACTCATGTGCACGTGCCTAGGCTCCCTGACTCTTCGTCATTGTGGCAGGGCTAAGGCTCCAAGTGCTGCTCCCATAACCTCGCCTCCAAACCTCCCCTGCGTAGCTCCGGTAAGGGTAATAAGAGAAAGGTACACTTGAACTGTTGACTGAACTCATCTAATAACGTATGCGTCACGACCACCAAAATTATGTTCTGGAGAAAGACAACAGGATGGAACGTGACTAGAGATCACTAGAATACAGAGACACGACAACAGGAAGAAACAGAGACAGCATGTTATTGAGGATAAACAATCATGAGAACTTTCTTGAGCTCACTAAATCTCCAGAATTAATATCCAGATTCAGTATTATAACTAATTTGCAAAAATTTTTCCGTTTTGGCACCTAGAAATTCATGTGGCACGTGCCTGAGGCTTACCTGCTCTCTCAATACTCACATCATGTGGCACTTGCCTGAGGCTGCCCTGCTCTCTCAATACTCACACATTCCGTAGCGTACGCTGCTTTTCTCGCCAATTTGGCGTCATCTGCCAACTTTGCGGTTTTAGATGTTAGTCCCGTTTTAGAGATCATTTATGTAAATTGTGAAGAAGATTCCATCAAAGACTAATGCTAAAGAAATCTTGTAGTTACGTTCAATCATTCAGATACTTCAACGTTCAGAAACACTCACTGTATCTTGTGTGAAAAACACTCACTGTATTGTGAGAAACACTCACTGTATGTTGTGTGAGAAACACTGTATCCTGTGTGAGAAACACTCACTGTATCCTGTGTGAGAAACACTCACTGTGTCTTGTGTGAGAAACACTCACTGTATCCTGTGTGAGAAACACTCACTGTATCTTGTGTGAAAAACACTCACTGTATCGTGTGTGAGATACATTCACTGTATCGTGTGTGAGAAACACTCACTGTATCGTGTGTGAGAAACACTCACTGTATCGTGTGTGAGAATCACTCACTGTATCTTGTGTGAGAAACACTGTATTCTGTGTGAGAAACACTCACTATATCCTGTGTGAGAAACACTCACTGTGTCTTGTGTGGAATACTCCACTGTATCCTGTGTGAGAAACACTCACTGTGTCTTTGTGTGAGAAACACTCACTGTAATCCTGTGTGAGAAACACTCACTGTGTCTTGTGTGAGAAACACTCACTGTATCCTGTGTGAGAAACACTCACTGTGTCTTGTGTGAGAAACACTCACTGTATCCTGTGTGAGAAACACTCACTGTATCTTGTGTGAGAAACACTGTATCCTGTGTGAGAAACACTCACTGTATCTTGTGTGAGAAACACTCACTGTATCTTGTGTGAGAAACACTCACTGTATCCTGTGTGAGAAACACTCACTGTATCTTGTGTGAGAAACACTCACTGTATCGTGTGTGAGATACATTCACTGTATCGTGTGTGAGAAACACTCACTGTATCGTGTGTGAGAAACACTCACTGTATTGTGTGTGAGAATCACTCACTGTATCTTGTGTGAGAAACACTGTATTCTGTGTGAGAAACACTCACTATATCCTGTGTGAGAAACACTCACTGTATCCTGCGTGAGAACCAATGATCAAGACTTTAAAACCCCTCATTGTATGTATATGCTTGAAGTAGCAGACAAACACAGCAGTGAGAATATCACTGAGGAGTCATCTTCAAGAAGTTATCGCAACAATAAACTGACAATGGTACTGTTTTGTAACACACCTGTGGTTTGTTGAATAAGTCAAGTCAGCCAGTTGAACTTAAAACAGTACACCATAGACATGTATTAATTTTTGTATTATAATATGCTTGCGTGGGAATGTGCATGAGGAGAGGGTTCTCTGATCATTCATTCATTTGTCCAAGTACAGAGGTGGTTATATCCATCTATAGAGCAATCTCTGTGTGGGTGTCTCTGTGGCCGCCACCAGTAACCAAGCTTCACAATCATCACCTGTGATCGCTTGACAGTTTGTCAATGCAATTAATATTATGGACAACCAGGATGTTTCTCTCTCTCTCTCTCTCTCTCTCTCTCTCTCTCTCTCTCTCTCTCTCTCTAAGAACTTTTATAACTAAAGGAAGATTATAAATACAACAAAATCTAAAGTTCCTCGAGTTGTTTTAGTTTAAACAAGCATAACTTGTAGTCATTATGTAGCTCGTGAGACGTAACCGAGCCAGGAGAGATAATTCTGGGTAGAAAACAGTTACTTGCAGCTGATGTTTCCCACGGGGACACCAGCCATGACCTGACCATCTCGTTGGCATGCTAGACCTGACTCTGCGGATATATTTTAATTTGTAAAGCAAGTCGAGGGGTGAGGATGTTATGCCTTAGAGAGCCATGTGAACAGCGTAATGTGTCCGCACTTCTGTCAAGACAGCAATTACATCAATGATAGTGAATGTTGTTCGTTTTATTGGAGGAGGATGAGGCACCGCACCTGTGTGTGAGATAACAGGTGCGTTAAAATAAAAAGCCTGATTATGGAAATTTATTATTCAGAGGTCACTAAAAATAAGTAAAATACTTATGTATACTTTGCCATTATTGGAAGCATGATACTGATAGAAAACAAGCACAACACGAACAAACATTATGGGAATGTTAGTAACATCGCTCAAAACACAACTTTACTGCTTCCCTCTTAAATTTCACTACACGTTTTTTTCCTATTCTGCAAGTGCGTGATATTGGAAGCACGTTGTTGCTGTTAGCAGAGAGAGAGAGAGAGAGAGAGAGAGAGAGAGAGAGAGAGAGAGAGAGAGAGAGAGAGAGAGAGAGAGAGAGAGAGAGAGAGAGAGAGAGAGAGAGAGAGAGTGTACTCACCTAGTTGTGGTTGCAGTGGTCGAGTCATAGCTCCTGGCCCCGCCTCTTCACTGGTCGCTACTAGGTCACTCTCCCTGAACCATGAGCTTTATCATACCTATGCTTAAAGCTATGTATGGATCCTGCCTCCATTACATCGCTTTCCAAACTATTCCACTTCCTGACTACTCTGTGACTGAAGAAATACTTCCTAACATCCCTGTGATTCATCTGTGTCTTCAACTTCCAACTTTGTCCCCTTGTTGCTGTGTCCAGTCTCTGGAACATCCTGTCTTTGTCCACCGTGTCAATTCCTCTCAGTATTTTATAAGTCGTTATCATGTCCCCCCTATCTCTCCTGTCCTCCAGTGTCGTCAGGTCGATTTCCCTTAACCTCTCCTCGTAGGACATACCTCTTAGCTCTGGGACCAGTCTTGTTGCAAACCTTTGCACTTTCTCTAGTTTCTTTACGTGCTTGGCTAGGTGTGGGTTCCAAACTGGTGCCGCATACTCCAATATGGGCCTAACGTACACAGTGTACAGGGTCCTGAACGATTCCTTATTAAGATGTCGGAATGCTGTTCTTAGGTTTGCTAGGCGCCCATATGCTGCAGTAGTTATTTGGTTGATGTGCGCCTCAGGAGATGTGCCTGGTGTTATACTCACCCCAAGATCTTTTTCCTTGAGCGAAGTTTGTAGTCTTTGACCCTCTTGACTGTACTCCGTCTGCGGTCTTCTTTGCCCTTCCCGAATCTTCATGACTTTGCACTTGGTGGGGTTGAACTCCAGGAGCCAATTGCTGGACCAGGTCTGCAGCCTGTCCAGATCCCTTTGTAGTTCTGCCTGATCTTCGTGTGTGTGTGGTTGTGTGTGTGTATGGTTGTGCGTGTGTATGATTGTGTGTGTGGTTGTGTGTGTGTGTGTGTGTGTGTGTGTGTTGTGTGTGTGTGTGTGTGTGTGTGTGTGTGTGTGTGTGTGTGTTTGTGTGTGTGTGTGTGTGAGTGGTTGTGTGTGTGTTTGTAGTTGTGTGTGTGGTTATGTGTGTGTGTGTGTGTGTGTGTGTGTGTGTGTGTGTGTGTGTGTGTGTGTGTGTGTGTGTGTGTGTGTGTGTGTGTGTGTGTGTGTGAGTGGTGTGTGTGTGTGTTTGTAGTTGTGTGTGTGTGTTTGTAGTTGTGTGTGTGGTGGTTTGTGTGGTGTGGTGTGTGTGTGTGTGTGGTTGTGTGTGTGTGGGGTGGTTGTGTGTGGGTTGTGTGTGTGGGTTGTGTGTGTGGTTGTGTGTGTGTGGTTGGTGGTGTGTGTGGTTGTATGTGTGTGTGGTTGTTGTGTGTGTGGGTTGTTGTGTGTGTGGTTGTATGTGTGTGTTGTATGTGTGTGTGGTTGTATGTGTGGTTGTATGTGTGTGTTGTGTGTGTGTGTGTTGGGTTGAGTGTGTGGGTTGTGTGTGGGGTTGTGTGTGTGGGGTTGTGTGTGTGTGGTTGGTGTGTTGTGTGGTTGTATGTGTGTGTGTGTGTGTTGTATGTGTGTGTGGTTGTAGTGTGTGTGGTTGTGTGTGTGTGTGGTGTGTGTGTGGGTGTGTGTGTGTGTGGTTGTGTGTGTGTGTGGTTGTATGTGTGTGTGTGGTTGTATGTGTGTGTGGTTGTATGTGTGTGTGGTTGTGTGTGTGTGTGGTGTGTGTGTGTGGTTGTGTGTGTGTGTGTGTGTGTGTGGTTGTATGTGTGTGTGGTTGTATGTGTGTGGTTGTATGTGTGTGGTTGTGTGTGTGTGTGGTTTGTGTGTGTGTGGTGTGTGGTGTGTGGTGGTGTATGTGTTGGTGTATTAGAGTTAAGTGTCATGTACTTGTGTGGAGGTCTGGTATCAGAGTGAAGTACCATGACAACACTGGTACTTAGTGTGGTACCTAACTTAACGAAGCTCTACACAGTGACGTACCACACACACTGGTACTTTAGTATGGTACCTAACTTAACGAAGCTCTACACAGTGACGTACCACACACACTGGTACTTTAGTATGGTACCTAACTTAACGAAGCTCTACACAGTGACGTACCACACACACTAGTACTCTAGTGTGGTACCTAACTTAACGAAGCTCTACACAGTGACGTACCACACACACTGGTACTTTAGTATGGTACCTAACTTAACGAAGCTCTACACAGTGACGTACCACACACACTAGTACTCTAGTGTGGTACCTACGTAGAGGTACGCGAGTTACGGGTCCTAATATTTGTATAATTTCAAATTAAATTAGCAGTTATAAGTTATCTACATCACTAATCTTACATTTTTTCCTCTCACATTCCATGGTAATTATGGAGCCATGATCTCTTCCTCATTCCTCTCATCTTTCTTTCCTCTGAACTCTCTTTTCCCCTCGTCTCTTTCATATATTTTCTCTCCTGTTTCTCTTTTTTCCGCTTCACTATATTCCCTCTTTCTTCTTTTATATCTCGTCTTCCTCTTTATATCTCTCCGCTTATCCCTTTTGTCTTTCTGGCCCACCTCCTCATTCTTCAATATCATTAAAAATATATAAATGGTTCTCAAGCATACACCATGTGAAAATTATTATTGCATATACTAAAAAGTGTATATAATATAAGTGTATATAACACAACCTCTCAGTGTATATACACTGAGAGGTTACCGTAACCCCTATTTTAAGTATTAAAGTATTCTTGATTGGTAATGAACAGACTTCATACAGCCTCAATAACCCTCGACTAGTCGTACAGGCGTTAAACCCAATTAACCAACTAATTATATATTGTACATGAATGGTATACAATACCGACAAAATGAAAAATTAGGCACATGTGCAACATCTGGGTATGTACAAGAAAGGTATACAATACCGACAAGATGAAATTAAGACATGTGCAACATCTGGTATTACAACCCAGGAGTCCCAAAGGCCTGTTATCCTGGGTGTAAAGGGAGCAAAATAAACACAGCAGAAAAACTTTTGACTTATATTATCCTTCACCAAGTTAGAACAGAAGTATGTACACTATATACACTATGTACAACAACAGGTATTAGTGCACTCCACGGTAAGCAAGGCAGAACAGAAGCAACTAGAGAGCAGACCGTGCTTCAACCAGCTCTAGAATGGGAATGACAAGGGCAGACAGCTGTGTGGTACCCACAACACCTCTGCGATTGCCAAAACCATCTTCTCATTGGCTGGAACCTGGGTACTGATTGAACGATGGGGCCCCATCGTTAACCCTTAGCACCTGGTTCGCTGGTTGGGGGAGATAGCCTATCAATGAGGGTGTGTACATGCGACGAATAAAGGTTACGTATTCTTTGCATACCACATCTGGGTATCTTTACTGTAGATGTTTCGCCATCCAGTGGCTTTATCAATACAAATTCCAGGACATAATATGAAGACAGTAGAACTATATACAGACGTTGAGGTAATCAGTCCCTCAGCCTTGGAGTTTGTGCGAAGAGAAAGTAGTCGTGGAGGTTCTTGAGCAGATTCAAGGAGCCTGGCGCTTATATACTAACGTCAGGAGGAAAGGGGACGTGTAGAAGACGAGGGCATAGTCACTGGTAGGAGGGATTTCCCAGTGGAAGTAGGTCCTACCAAAAGAGATTGGTTAGTTGTAGTAGTAGTTATCGTAGCCATGAAGAAGGTTATGTACATGTCCTCAGAATCAAGATTCCATGATGTTGCAGTGTCTGACAAGTTGTACAAGAAAGGTATACAATACCGACAAGATGAAATACCCAGATGTTGCACATGTATCTTAATAACATCTGGGTATCTTTATTTGGATGGCGAAACGTCTACAATAAAGATATCTAGATGATGCACATGTGTCTAATTTTTCAATCATATATTGCAAACTTCTTTCTGAAAGTGCGGAGCGCCAGGCTGCTGAGAGGAGTAAGAGGCCCGTGAGTTTCTCAGACCTCTGCAACACAACTGTCCTCAAAGATTTCTTAAGTTATACCATGAATTAGGGAAAGCTCCTAGACTTCACCTTACGAAAGCAGATAAAGCAAATACAATAGTAATTATGGACAAGGTAGATTATAGCGGAAAAATTAGAAAACTGACGTGCCCTTTAAAAGCTACCGTTACATTCACCCGTCTGTAAGACAAGTCGTGAAGAAGCCAATGTGAGAAGTTGAAACAAATTCTTTCGTCTCTCATACCTTTGAAATACAACTGTTTGGGTCCTCTGAAGATGTTGCTTTATGTTGCCTTTGGAAGATGCTGAACGCTCGTTCTCTCTCTCTCTATCTCTCTCTCTCTCTCTCTCTCTCTCTCTCTCTCTCTCTCTCTCTCTCTCTCTCTCTCTCTCTCTCTCTCTCTCTCTCTCTCTCTCTCTTTCTCTCTCTCTCTCACTCCGGAACTGAAGGGGGTGTTCACCCCTCTCCCTAGTTTGCTGCTCAGTGTCATCTCTCACAGTTATTTTAAAGCCCCGGGAGTTATTGCTAGCATTAACCAGCTGCTGCTGCTGCTGCCTGCTGCTGCTGCTGCTACTGCTGCTGTTGTTGTTGTTGTTGTTGTTTGTTGTTGTTGCTGCTGCTGCTTCTGCTACTGCTGATGCAGCTACTGTTGATGTCCCTGCTACTATTGCTGGAGCTGTTGCGGTTGTTACTGCTGTTGTTACTGCAGCAGTTGTTACTCTTGTTGCTGCTGTTGATACTGCAGTTATTACTCTTGTTGATGCTGTTGTTACTGCAGTTGTTATTACTCGTGTTGCTGCTGTTGTTACTGCTGTTGTTACTGTTGTTGCTGCTGTTTATCACGAGCACAAGTACTATCAATGCGCCTGCAGTACCCGGCCGTGCTATATCCCTACGTTGAATAATCCCAGACAGAGAACTAGATTAACTGCATTTGCCAGAGAACATCAGCCAGTTGCACCCAGCAAATGCAATACGTAGCCTGAGCAGTGTTAAGAGAGAAAATAAGTCAGTGACCCATAGCTCGATTGGCAGCGCATTTAGCTCACATGGTTTGATCCCCGGTACGGGTGTAAAGATTAGGACGTGTCTCCTTAACACACCTACTGTCCCTGTTCACCTATTAATAAAACAGATACCTGGGTGTTAGTCGCATCCTGGGGACAAAACTGACCTAATTTGCCCGAAATGCTCTGCATAACAAGGGGTTTTCTATGCAGTAGTATGTCACTGATGTCATACCTTGTAAATGTACAGTAGTATGTCACTGATGTCATACCTGAACATGTACAGTAGTATGCCACTGATGTCATACCTTGTAAATGTACAGTAGTATGTCACTGATGTCATACCTTGTACATGTACAGTAGTATGTCACTGATGTCATACCTTGTAAATGTACAGTAGTATGTCACTGATGTCATACCTTGTACATGTACAGTAGTATGTCACTGATGTCATACCTTGTACATGTACAGTAGTATGTCACTGATGTCATACCTTGTACATGTACAGTAGTATGTCACTGATGTCATACCTTGTACATGTACAGTAGTATGTCACTGATGTCATACCTTGTAAATGTACAGTAGTATGTCACTGATGTCATACCTTGTACATGTACAGTAGTATGTCACTGATGTCATACCTTGTACATGTACAGTAGTACGTCACTGATGTCATACTTGTACATGTACAGTACTATGTCACGATGTCATACCTTGTACATGTACAGTATGTATGTCACTGATGTCATACCTTGTACATGTACAGTAGTATGTCACTGATGCATACCTTGTACATGTACAGAGTAGTATGTCACTTATGTTCATACCTTGTACATGTACAGTAGTATGTCATGATGTCATACTTGTACATGTACAGTAGTATGTCACTGATGTCATACCTTGTACATGTACAGTAGTATGTCACTGATGTCATACCTTGTACATGTACAGTAATATGTCACTGATGTCATACCTTGTACATGTACAGTAGTATGTCACTGATGTCATACCTTGTACATGTACAGTAGTATGTCACTGATGTCATACCTTGTAACATGTACAGTAGTATGTCACTGATGTCATACTTGTACATGTACAGTAGTATGTCACTGATGTCATACCTTGTACATGTACAGTAGTATGTCACTGATGTCATACCTTGTACATGTACAGTAGTATGTCTGATGTCATATCTTGTTTCATGTACAGTAGTATGTCACTGATGTCATACCTTGTACATGTACAGTAGTATGTCACTGATGTTATACCTTGTACATGTACAGTAGTATGTCACTGATGTCATACCTTGTACATGTACAGTAGTATGTCACTGATGTCATACCTTGTACATGTACAGTAGTATGTCACTGATGTCATACCTTGTACATGTACAGTAGTATGTCACTGATTTTCATACCTTGTAAATGTACAATAGTATGTCACTGATGTCATACCTTGTACATGTACAGTAGTATGTCACTGATGTCATACCTTGTACATGTATAAATGAAGATATTATTTTACAGGTTGTGTTAAGGGAGAGAATAAGTCAGTGTGTTAGCAGTGTTAAGGGAGAGAATAAGTCAGTGTGTTAGCAGTGTTAAGGGAGAGAATAAGTCAGTGTGTTAGCAGTGTTAAGGGAGATAATAAGTCAGTGTGGGTTTGCAGTGTTAAGGGAGATAATAAGTCAGTGTGTTAGCAGTGTTAAGGGAGAGAATAAGTCAGTGTGTTAGCAGTGTTAAGAGAAGAGAATAAGTCAGTGTGTTTAGCAGTGTTAAGGGAGAGAAATAAGTCAGTGTGGTTAGCAGTGTTAAGGGAGAGAATAAGTCAGTGTGTTAGCAGTGTTAAGGGAGAGAATAAGTCAGTGTGTTAGCAGTGTCAAGGGAGAGAATAAGTCAGTGTGTTAGCAGTGTTAAGGGAGAGAATAAGTCAGTGTGTTAGCAGTGTTAAGGGAGAGAATAAGTCAGTGTGTTAGCAGTGTTAAGGGAGAGAATAAGTCAGTGTGTTAGCAGTGTTAAGGGACAGAATGAGTCAGTGTGTTAGCAGTGTTAAGAGAGAGAATAAGTCAGTGTGTTAGCAGTGTTAAGGGAGAGAATAAGTCATGTGTTAGCAGTGTTAAGGGAGAGAATAAGTCAGTGTGTTAGCAGTGTTAAGGGAGAGAATAAGTCAGTGTGTTAGCAGTGTTAAGGGAGAGAATAAGTCAGTGTGTTAGCAGTGTTAAGGGAGAGAATAATTCAGTGTGTTAGCAGTGTTAAGGGAGAGAATAAGTCAGTGTGTTAGCAGTGTTAAGGACAGAATAAAGTCAGTGTGTTAGCAGTGTTAAGGGACAGAATAAGTCAGTGTGTTAGCAGTGTTAAGGGAGAGAATAAGTCAGTGTGTTAGCAGTGTTAAGGGAGAGAATAAGTTAGTATGTTAGCAGTGTTAAGGGAGAGAATAAGTCAGTGTGTTAGCAGTGTTAAGGGAGAGAATAAGTCAGTGTGTTAGCAGTGTTAAGGGAGATAATAGTCAGTGTGTTAGCAGTGTTAAGGGAGAGAAAGTCAGTGTGTTAGCAGTGTTAAGGGAGAGAATAAGTCAGTGTGTTAGCAGTGTTAAGGGAGAGAATAAGTCAGTGTGTTAGCAGTGTTAAGGGAGAGAATAAGTCAGTGTGTTAGCAGTGTTAAGGGAGAGAATAAGTCAGTGTGTTAGCAGTGTTAAGGGACAGAATAAGTCAGTGTGTTAGCAGTGTTAAGGGACAGAATAAGTCAGTGTGTTAGCAGTGTTAAGGGAGAGAATAAGTCAGTGTGTTAGCAGTGTTAAGGGAGAGAATAAGCCAGTATGTTAGCAGTGTTAAGGGAGAGAATAAGTCAGTGTGTTAGCAGTGTTAAGGGAGAGAATAAGTCAGTGTGTTAGCAGTGTTAAGGGAAGTAATAAGTCAGTGTGTTAGCAGTGTTAAGGGAGAGAATAAGTCAGTTTTGTTAGCAGTGTTAAGGGAGAGAACAAGTCAGTGTGTTAGCAGTGTTAAGAGAGAATAAGTCAGTGTGTTAGCAGTGTAAGGGAGGGGAATAAGTCAGTGTGTTAGCAGTGTTAAGGGAGAGAATAAGTCAGTGTGTTAGCAGTGTTAAGGGAGAGAATAAGTCAGTGTGTTAGCAGTGTTAAGGGAGAGAATAAGTCAGTGTGTTAGCAGTGTTAAGGGAGAGAATAAATCAGTGTGTTAGCAGTGTTAAGGGAGAGAATAAGTCAGTGTGTTAGCAGTGTTAAGGGAGAAATAAGTCAGTGTGTTAGCAGTGTTTAAGGGAGATAATAAGTCAGTGTGTTAGCAGTTTTTAAGGGGGGGAGAAATAAGTCAGTGTGTTAGCAGTGTTAAGGGGGGAGAATAAGTCAGTGTGTTAGCAGTGTTAAGGGAGAGAATAAGTCAGTATGTTAGCAGTGTTAAGGGAGAGAATAAGTCAGTGTGTTAGCAGTGTTAAGGGAGAGAATAAGTCAGTGGATAAAGTTAACGAGGTGTCTCTCTGGTGATTTGGCCGCTATCACTTTTTCCCGTCTCCCAGTTTTTGTTTTTGCTCTTTTGTCTGCCTCCCGGCCTGCCTGTCTGCCTGCCTCCCGGCCTGCCTGCCTGCCTGCCTGCCTGCCTGCCTCCCGGCCTGCCTCTGCCTGCCTCCCGGCTCTGCCTGCTGCCTGCTGCCTCCGCCCGCCTGCCTGCCTGCCCTGCCTGCCTGCCTCCGGCCTGCTTGCCTGCCTGCTGCCTGCCTGCCGGCCTCCTGCTCGCTGCCCTCCCGGCCTGCTTCCTGCCTGCCTGCCTGCCTGCTGCCGCCTGCCTGCCTCCCGGCCTGCCTGCCTCCCTCCCTGCCTGCATGCCTGCCTGCCTGCCTCCCATGCCTGCCTGCCTGCTGCCTGCCTCCCTGGCCCCTGCCTGCCTGCCTGCCTGCCCTGCTGCCTGCCTGCTCTGCCTCCTGCCTGCCTCCACCTGCCTGCCTGGCCTGCCTGCCTGCCTCCCTCCCGCTGCATCCTGCCTGCCTGCCTCCCTGCCTGCCTGCCTGCCTGCCTCCTGCCTGCCTCCTCCTCCTGCCTGCCTGCCTTGCCTCCCTGCCTCCTGCTGCCTCCCTGCCGCTGCCTGCTGCCTGCCTGCCTGCCCTGCCTGCCTGCCTGCCTGCCTGCCTCCCTGCCTGCCTGCCTCCCTGCCTGGCCTCCTGCCTCCCTGCTGCCTGCCTGCCTGCCTCCCTCCTGCCTGCCTCCCTGCTGCCTGCCTGCTGCCTGCCTCCCTGCCTGCCTGCCTGCCTCCGCCTCCCTGCCTGCCTCCTCCCTGCCTGCATGCCTCTGCCTGCCTCGCCTCTGCCTGCCTGCCTCCCTGGCACCTGCCTGCCTGCTCCCTGCCTGCCTGCCTGCCTGCCTCCGCCTGCCTCCCTGCCTGCTGCCTGCCTGCCTGCCTGCCTGCCTCCCTGCCTGCCTCCCTGCCTGCTGCCTGCCTCCCGGCCTGCCTGCCTGCCTGCCTCCCTGCCTGCCTGCCTCCTGCCTGCCTGCCTGCCTGCCTGCCTGCTCGCCTGCCTGCCTGCTCCTCTGCCTGCATCCTGCCTGCCTGCCCTGCCAGCCTGCCTGCTCCTGCCTCCCTGCCTGCCCTGCCTGCCTGCCTGCCTCCCCTACTGCTGCCTGCCTCCTGCCTGCACTGCCGCCTGCCCTGCCTGCCTGCCTGCCTGCTGCCTGCCTCCCTGCCTGCCTCCTGCCTCTGCCTGCTGCCTCGCCTGCCTGCCTGCCTCCTCCTGCCGTGCCTGCCCCTCCCGCCTGCCTCCTGCCTGCCCCTGCTGCCTCCCTCCTCTGCCTGCCTGCCTGCCTCCTGCTCCTCCCTGTTGCCTGCCTGCCTGCCTGCCTCTGCTGCTGCATGCCCTGCCTGTCTGCCTGCCTGCTGCCTCCCTGCCTGCCTGCTCCCTGCCTCTGCCTGCCTGCCTCTGCCTGCCTGCTGCCCTGTGCCTGCTCCGGCCTGCCTCCTGCCTCTCCTGCCTGTTGCCTGCCTGCCTGCCTCCCGGCCTACCTGCCTGCCTCCTCCTGCTGCTGCTGCCTCTGCCTCCTGCCGCCTGCCTCTGCCTCCCTGCCTGCCTCCCTGCTGCCTGCCTCCTGCCTGGCTCCCTAGCCTGCCTGCCTCTGCCCTGCTCCTGCCTGCTCCTGCCTGCCTTGCCTGCTCCTGCCTGCTCCCTGCCTGCCTGCCTCCCCCGCCTACTGCCTGCTCCTCCCTCCCATGCCTGCTGCCTCGCCTGGCCTGCCTGCCTTGCCTGCTGCTGCCTGCTGCCTGCCTGCCTCCTCGCTGCCTGCCTGCCTCCCTGCATGCCTGCCTGCCTGCCTCCTGCTGCCTGCCTGCCTGCCTCCCTGCCTGTCTGCTCCGCCTACTGCTGCCTCCCTCCCTGCCTGCTCCTGCCTGCCTGCCCCTGCCTCTGCCTCCCTGGCCTATGCCTGCCTCCCTGCCTCTGCCTGCCTGCCTGCCTCCCTGCCTGCCTCCTCCCTGCCTGCCTGCTCCCTTTCCTGCCTGCCTGCTCCTGCCTGCCTGCCTCCCTCTGCCTGCCTGCCTGCCGCTGCCTGCCCTGCCTGCCTGCCTGCTCCCGGCCTACTGCCTGCCTGCCTCTCCTGCCTGCCTGCCCTCTCGCCTGCCTCGCCGTGCCTGCTGCCTGCCTGCCTCTGCTGCCTGCCTGCTCCCCTCCTGCCTGCTGCCTGCCTGCTGCCTCCCTGCCTGCCTGCCTGCCTGCCTTGCCTGCCTCCCTGCCTGCTCTGCCTGCCTGCCTGCCTCCCTCTGCCTGCCTCCCTGCCTGCTCTGCCTGTGCCTCCTGCCTGCTCTGCCTCTCCCTGCCTCTGCCTGCCTGACTGCCTGCTGCCTGCCTCCCTGCTTCTGCCTGCCTGCCTCCCTGCTGCCTCCTGCCTACCTGCCTGTCATGCTCTGCGTGCCTGCTGACCATGTGCTGTATGCTCCCTGCTGCCTGCCTCCGCCTGCCTGCCCCTCCTGCCCCTGACTGCCTCCCTGTCGCTGCCTCCTCCTCCCTGCTGCCTGCCTTCTCCCTGCTTGCCTGCTCTCCTGCCTGTCTCTGACTCCTCTCTGCCCTCCTGCTGCCTCCCCTCGCTGCCTCCTGCCTCCCTGCCTGCCTCTAGCCTGTCTCCCTGCCTGCCTCCCCTGCTGCCCTGCCTCCCTGCCTGCCTCTATGCCTGCCTCTCTGCCTGACTGGCTGACTGCCTGCCTGCTTCTCTACCTGCCTGCCTGCCCCTCTGCCTGACTGCCTCTCTGCCTGCCTGCCTCTCTGCCTGCCTGACTGCCTCTCTGTTGACTGCCTCCCTGTCCTGCTCCTCCCCTGCCTGACCTCCCTCTACCTCCCTGGCCTGCTGCCTTGCTCCTGCCCTGCCTCCCTCCTGCTGCCTTCCCTGCCTCTTGCCTGCCTCTTCCTACTCTGACCCTGCTGCTTCTACCTCCTGCCTGCCCTCGCTACTGCCTCTCTCCTGCCTGCCTCTCTCCGGACTGCTCTTTCTGCCTCTCTGCCTGACTCACTCCTGTCCTGCCTGCCCATCCTGCCTGTCTGTCTCCCTGCTGCCTGCCCCCCTCCCTGCCCTGCCTTCTCCCTCCTGCCTCGCCTGCCTCCCTGCTGCCTGCCTCCCTGCCTCCTCTCTGCCTGATGACGCCTGTCGCCCGCATGCCTGCCTGTCTGCTGCATCCTGCCTGCCTGCCTGCCTCTGCCTGCTGCCTCTCTGCTGCCGACTGCTCCTGTTTGCCTGCCTCCCTGCCTGACTCCCTACCTCTGCCTGCCTGCCTGCCTGCCTGCCTGCCGGCCTGCCTGCCTCCCTGCCTGCCTGCCCTCCTGCTGCTCCCTCCTGCCTGCCTCCTGCCTGCCTCCTGCCTGCTGCCCCTGCCTGCCTCTCTGCCTGACTGACTGCTGTTGCCTGCATGCGCTGCCTGTCTGCCTGCATGCCTGCCTGCTGCCTGCTTCTCTACTGCTGGCGCCTCTGCCTGACTGACTAGACTCTCATGCCTGCTGCCCTGCCTGCCTGGCCTTCTGCCTGCTGCTCTCTGTGCTGACTGCCTCTCTGCCTGACTGCCTGCTGCTGCCTGCGGCTGACTGCTCTCATCTGCCTGCCTCTCTGCTGCCTGACTGCTCTCTGCCTGCCTGCCTGCTTCGCTGCCTGTTTCGTATGGCATCTTTAAATATATAGCTGGAGTCATCCTGAACAGTGTAGACTTCATGCCAATACTGACACAGAACTAGGTACTTCTCCCTCTCCTCCTCCCACAGTACTAGGTACTTCTCCTCTCCTCCTCCCACAGAACTAGTACTTCTCCCTCTCCTCCTCCCACAGAACTAGGTACTTCCCCTCTCCTCCTCCACAGAACTAGGTATCTTCTCCCTCTCCTCCTCCCACAGAACTAGGTACTTCTCCCTCTCCTCCTCCCACAGAACTAGGTACTTCTCCCTCTCCTCCTCCACAGAACTAGGTACTTCTCCCTCTCCTCCTCCCACAGAACTAGGTACTTCTCCCTCTCCTCCTCCCACAGAACTAGGTACTTCTCCCTCTCCTCCTCCCACAGAACTAGGTACTTCTCCCTCTCCTCCTCCCACAGAACTAGGTACTCCTTCCTCCCTCTCCCCTCTCTCCCACAGAACTAGGTACTTCTCCCTCTCCTCCTCCCACAGAACTAGGTACTTCTCCCTCTCCTCCTCCCACAGAACTAGGTACTTCTCCCTCTCCTCCTCCCACAGAACTAGGTACTTCTCCCTCTCCTCCTCCCACAGAACTAGGTACTTCTCCCTCTCCTCCTCCCACAGAACTAGGTACTTCTCCCTCTCCTCCTCCCACAGAACTAGGTACTTCTCCCTCTCCCTCCTCCCACAGAACTAGGTACTTCTCCCTCTCCTCCTCCCACAGAACTAGGTACTTCTCCCTCTTCCTCCCCCACAGAACTAGGTATTTCTCCCTCTCCTCCTCCCACAGAACTAGGTATTTCTCCTTCTCCTCCTCCCATAGAACTAGGTACTTCTCCCTCTCCTCCTCCCACAGAACTAGGTACTTCTCCCTTTCCTCCTCCCACAGAACTAGGTATTTCTCCCTCTCCTCCTCCCACAGAACTAGGTATTTCTCCTTCTCCTCCTCCCATAGAACTAGGTACTTCTCCCTCTCCTCCTCCCACAGAACTAGGTACTTCTCCCTCTCCTCCTCCCACAGAACTAGGTACCTCTCCCTCTCCTCCTCCCACAGAACTAGGTACTTCTCCCTCTCCTCCTCCCACAGAACTAGGTACTTCTCCCTCTCCTCCTCCCACAGAACTAGGTACTTCTCCCTCTCCTCCTCCCACAGAACTAGGTACTTCTCCCTCTCCTCCTCCCACAGAACTAAGCATGCAGCAAAAGTTCCAGATGAATGCAATATTCCTCCTTGTGGGAATTTCTCGCATTTTTCCTCATTTCCAATTTTAGAGCGAGAATGTGCCGGGGTTGTGAGGCAGAGCAGAAATCTGGCCTATTGTGTTCTCCCTCGGGAGGACAAATTGTAGATGGCAGCCTCAGGAAATTATATTCTAATGTTGTTTCAATACATTCCTGAGGTCATACACTACTGTTGTAACACTATGTACCATTGTTGTATTAATGTACAGTGTTGTATCACTGTGCACCATTGTTGTATCACTGTACATATTTGTTGTATTACTGTACACTACTGTTGTATCGCTGTACACCACTGTTGTATTACTGTACACCACTGTTGTATTACTGTACAGTGTTGTATCGCTGTACAGTGTACACCATTGTTGAACTGTATTGTACAGTGTTGTATTACTGTACACCATTGTTTATTACTGTACATTGTTCTATCACTGTACAGTGTTGTATTACTGTACACCATTGTTGTATTACTGTACAGTGTTCTATCACTGTACAACGTTGTATCATTGTACACCATTGTTGTATCACTGTACACCAGTGTTGTATTCCTGTACACCACTGTTGTATCACTGCACACCAGTGTTGTATCACTGTACACCAGTGTTGTATCTTTGTACACCAGTGTTGTATCAATAAATGCTAGTCTATATATCTGCTTCTATAATCTAACATCTATATAATTAGCATCTCTTCATGTCTATAGTCTAGCCTGTTCTTTACTAGTTAAGTAAGACAAAGAACCCAACAGAGAGCTTAACAAACACACATTGAGATGACAACACAAGGTATTCAAAGTCAGGTATTAATAGACACGCTGGGACGCCAGTGGAAGGCATACAGAGACACCAGACATGCAGGGACGCCAGTGGAAGACATACAGAGACACCAGTGGAAGACATACACAAACACCAGACACGCTGGGACGCCAGTGGAAGACATACACAAGCAGACACCAGACAGACAAGGACGCAGTGGAACACATACACAAACAAACAACAGACACGCAGGGACCACAGTGGAAGACATACACAAACAAAAACAAACGAGACCACGTGGAGAAACACAAACAAACAACAGACACGCAGGGACCACAGTGGAAGACATACACAAACAAACAACAGACACGCAGGGACCACAGTGGAAGACATACACAAACAAACAACAGACACGCAGGGACCACAGTTCAAGACATACACAAACAAACAATAGACACGCAGGGACCACAGTGGAAGACATACACAAACAAACAAAAGACACAGAAATACATAGCACTGCTGCTCACTAAAAATTCCATCCTCACTTATCAAAACATTTCAATCCCCGGCCAGCCAGCCTCGGTGAGAAGTAATAAGTTTTAGCACCACCGAAGTTATAATCTGTTGTGTGTTTGAATGAGTTGTGATGGGTGGGGGGTGAGTCTGTGCTAACTCTGTGAGGAGTGGGGGAGTCTGTGCTGTCTCTGTGAGGAGTGGGGGAGTCTATGCTGTCTCTGTGAGGAGTGGGGGGGAGTCTGTGCTGTCTCTGTGATGAGTGGGGGAGTCTATGCAGTCTCTGTGAGGAGTGGGGGAGTCTATGCTGTCTCTGTGAGGAGTGGGGGGAGTCTGTGCTGTCTCTGTGAGGAGTGGGGGAGTCTGTGCTGTCTCTGTGAGGGGTAGGGGAGTCTGGCTGTCTCTGTGAGTGATGGGGCATCACCCAAGATCATAACGCATCACCAGAAGTCATAACACATCACCAGAAGTCACCGCACATCACCAGAAGTCACCGCACATCACCAGAAGTCACAACATATCACCAGGTTACCACACAACACCAGAGGTCACCACACATCACCAGAGGTCACCACACATCACCAGAGGTCACCACATATCACCATAGGTCTCAACACATCACTAGATGTCACAACACATCACCAGAGGTCACAACACATCACCAGAGATGACCAAACATCATCGGAGGTCACCACAAATCACCAAAGGTCACATCACCAGTGGTCGCCACACATCACCAGTGGTCACCACACATCACCAGAGGTCAAAACACATCACCAGAAGTCACCAGAAGTCGCCACACATCACCAGAGGTCACCACACATCACCAGAGGTCACCACACATCACCAGTGGTCACCACACATCACCAGAGGTCACCACACATCACCAGAGGTCACCACACATCACCAGATGTCACCACACATCACCAGTGGTCACCACACATCACAAGAGGTCACCACACTTCACCAGAGGTCACCACGCATCACCAATGGTCACCACACATCACCAGAGGTCACCACACATCACCAGTGGTCACCAAACATCACCAGATGTCACCACACATCAGAGGTCACCACACATCACCAGAGGTCACCACACATCACCAGTGGTCACCACACATCACCAGATGTCACCACGCATCAGAGGTCACCACACTTCACCAGAGGTCACCACACATCACCAGAAGTCACCACACATCACCAGTGGTCACCACACATCACCAGTGGTCACCACACATCACCAGAGGTGACCACACATCACCAGTGGTCACCACACATCACCAGATGTTACCACACATCAGAGGTCACCACACGTCACCAGAGGTCACCACACATCACCAGTGGTCACCACACATCACCAGATGTCACCATGCATCAGAGGTCACCACATTTCACCAGAGGTCACCACACATCACCAGATGTCACCACACATTACCAGAGGTCACCACACATCACCAGAGGTCACCACACATCACCAGTGGTCACCACACGTCAGAGGTCACCACACATCATCAAATGTCACCACACATCACCAGTGGTCACCACACATCACTAGATGTCACCACACATCACCAGAGGTCACCACACATCACCAGAGGTCATCACACATCACCATATGTCACCGCACATCACCAGAGGTCACACACATCACCAGAGGTCACCACACATCACCAGAGGTCACCACACATCACCAGTGGTCACCACATATCACCAGATGTCACCATACATCACCAGAGGTCACCACACATCACCAGAGGTCACCACACATCAGCAGTGATCACCATACATCAGCAGAGGTCACCACACATCACCAGAGGTCAAAACACATCACCAGATGTTACAACACTTCACCAGAGGTCACCACACATCACCAGTGGTCACCACACATCACCAGATGTCACCACACATCAGAGGTCACCACACATCACCAGTGGTCACCACACATCACCAGATGTCACCACACATCACCAGAGGTCACCACACATCACCAGAGGTCACCACACATCACCAGAGGTCACCACACATCACCAGAGGTCACCACACATCACGGACACTGCGTGTTGAGTCAGTCTTTCATCAGTTTCAAAGTTCTTAATTAAGAAACGATGCAAAAAAAATGAATGGGAATTTAAAAAAAAAAATATTTTGGGAAAATGAAAAGAAAAAATAGAGGGGCCTGTGCGACACTAAGTTTGAAGCCGATCCTCCGAAAATTTTATTTTATTTTTTAAACAACCGTAAAATTAGTTATTTTGAGGATGGCAACACGACAGCACAGCAATATGGCAACACGACAATGCAACAGCAGGGCAGCACGACAATACGGCAGCACAGCAATATGGCAGCATGACAATACGGCAGCACGGCAATACGACAGCAGGGCAGCACGACAATACGGCAGCACAGCAATATGGCAGCATGACAATACGGCAGCACGGCAATACAACAGCAGGGCACCACGACAATACGGCAGCACAGCAATATGGCAGCACGGCAATACGACAGCACGGCAATACGACAGCAGGGTAGCACGACAATACGGCAGCACAGCAATATGGCAGCACGGCAATACGACAGCACAGCAATACGACAGCAGGGCAGCACGACAATACGGCAGCACAGCAATATGGCAGCATGACAATACGGCAGCACGGAAATGCGACAGCAGGGCAGCACGACAATACGGCAGCACAGCAATATGGCAGCATGACAATACGGCAGCACGGAAATGCGACAGCAGGGCAGCACGACAATACGGCAGCACAGCAATATGGCAGCACGACAATACGGCAGCACGGCAATACGACAGCAGGGCAGCACGACAATACGACAGCAGGGCAGCACGACAATACGGCAGCACAGCAATATGGCAGCATGACAATACGGCAACACGGCAATACGACAGCAGGGCAGCACGACAATACGGCAGCACAGAAATATGGCAGCATGACAATACGGCAGCACGGAAATGCGACAGCAGGGCAGCACGACAATACGGCAGCACAGCAATACAACAATCAGGGCAGCACGACAATACGGCAGCAGGGCAGCACGACAATACGGCAGCACAGCAATACGACAGCAGGGCAGCACGACAATACGGCAGCATGACAATACGGCAATACGGCAGTAGGGCAGCACGACAATACGGCAGCACGACAATAAGGCGATACGACAGTACGTCAATACGGCAGCATGGCGGGGCCTGGAGTTTGCCTTAAGTATTAGTGTTGACTGTTGGTGAACATGTGACATGCAGCCTTAATGACCCTCATCCAATAGATAGCCTTTAAACCCAATTAACCAAGCAAGTATTAACGGCAAGGATATATACACTGGAGGGTATATATCTGTCTCACTGTATATACTCAGAGAGGTGTATCTCTCTCACTGTGTATACAGAATCTAGAGAATGTTCAGTTTGCTGAAACATTAGATGAAGCGCTGAACTAGAGAACACACACACACACACACAACACACACACACACACACACACACACACACCACACACACACACACACACACATGCACACACCACACACACACACACACACACACCACACACACACCCACACACACACACACACACATGCACACCCACACACACACACACACACACAGCACACCACACACACACACATGCACACCCACACACACACACACACATGCACACCCACACACACACACATGCACACCCACACACACACACACACAGCACACACACACACACACACACACACACACACACACACACACACACACACACACATGCACACCCACACACACACACATCACACCACACCAACACACACATGCACACCACACACACACACATGCACACCACACACACACATACACACACACACACGCACACACACACACACACACACATCAACACACAACCACACACACACACACACAGACACAACAGACACAACACCACATGCCCCACACTCACATAAAACACACACACGTTGTATTGGCAAGGTGAGTTGACGGCCAACTCTCCAGTCGGAACAAAGACTTTTCTCTCTTGGCCAGACTCCTGATTGGCCAGATCCTGATTGGCCAGCTTACATATATACTCGTGATCGGGATCAAATGACTACAATTAGTATCCATTAGTCCATTAGGAATTACTTTATTCCATTATCTCATTAGTAATTAAAATGAGAAAGGTTAAGGTTCTTGCTTTTAATCCTCCTACTTGGTAACACTGGAACCCCAGTAACATAGTTAGTAACATGGTAACACTGGAACCCCAGTAACATAGTTGGTAACATGGTAACACTGGAGCCCCCAGTAACATAGTTGGTAACTTGGTAACACTGGAGCCCCCAGTAACATAGTTGGTAACATGATAATACTGAAACCCTCAGTAGCATAGCTGGTAACATGGTAACACTGGAACCCCCAGTAACATAGTTGGTAACATGGTAAAACTGAAACCCCCAGTAACATGGTAAAACTGAAACCCCCAGTAACATAGTTGGTAACATGGTAATACTGAAACCCCCAGTAACTTAGTTGGTAACACTAGAGTCGCCAGTAACATGGTAACACTGAAACCTCAGTAACAGTGAGTGTGGGAAAGATAGGGTAGCAGGAAGGGTGGGTAAGAGTGATATGATGAACATCATGTTATGTGTGAAGTGTGTAGTAAGACCGACATGACTGTGTCATCTCGTCACACGTAGTGAGACTGACATGACTGTCATCTCGTCACACTTAGTGAGACTGACATGTCTGTGTCATCTCGTCACAACGTAATTAGTGAGAATGATACGACTGTCATCTCGTCACACGTAGTAAGACTGACATGATTGTGTCATCTCAAGTGAAGTAGTTAGGTGACTGGATGACCACCTGACAGATGTCTGCCTTAGTGTCCCACAAGAAATAACATTTAACAATATAAACATGTCTCTGAGCCTGCCACAGATGCGTACCATGGTTCGAGTCGCCGCCCCTTCTTCATCCACAGTCACTCGTATGTTACCACTAACTCTCCACCTAAACATTCCAATATATAAACCAAGAATTTTATGTTTTGATGTTCATTGCAGGGCTATAAATATTACGACTGATGCTGGAATTATATTAGAAAAACCCTCTGTACATACGGTCGTCATGGCAACGCAGCATCCCTGCCTTCTGAGTCATTGTCACTCAATAAATTCTTAATATGATTTGCTCAGTTTAAATTTGTCATCAATATAAAATTCAAAGGCGGTTTATGTTTTACTGCTGGGAGAATTTGTTTATTATTGACAGTGTGACCTACTGAAAGTCACTATGACCTACTGAGTCACTGTGACCTAATATCTGTGACATAGTGACAGTGACCTAATATCTGTGACATGCTGACAGTCACTGTGACCTAATATCTCTTTGACATACTGACAGTTACTGTGACCTAATATCTCTGTGACATACTGAGTCACTGTGATCTAATATCTCTGTGACATACTGAGTCACTGTGACCTAATATCTCTTGTTTCCTGACAGTTACTGTGACCTAATATCTGCGACCTACCTGGAGGTTACCTGGAGGTTATTCCGGGGATCAACGCCCCCGCGGCCCGGTCCATGACCAGGCCTCCCGATGGATCAGGGCCTGGTCAACTAGGCTGTTACTGCTGGCCGCACGCAGTCCAACGTACGAGCCACAGCCCGGCTGATCCGGCACTGACTTTAGGTATCTGTCCAGCTCTCTCTTGAAGGCAGCCAGGGGCTTATTGGCAATTCCCCTAATGCTTGATGGGAGGCTGTTGAACAGTTTTGGGCCCCGGACACTTATGGTGTTTTCCCTTAGTTTTATTGGGGGCATTTTGCATCGCCTGCCCAGTCTTTTACTTTCGTAGGGAGTGATCTGTGTGCAGATTTGGGACCATTCCTTCCAAGATTTTCCAAGTGTAGATTATGATATATCTCTCTCTCCTGCGTTCCAACGAGTACAAGTCAAGTGCTTCCAAGCGTTCCCAGTAGTTAAGGTGCTTGACAGAACTTATACGTGCAGTAAAGGATCTCTGTACACTCTAGATCTGCGATTTCACCTGCTTTGAATGGAGATGTTAATGTACAGCAGTATTCCAGCCTAGAGAAAACAAGTGATTTGAAAAGGATCATCATGGGCTTGGCATCTCTCGTTTTGAAAGTTCTCATTATCCATCCTATCATTTTCTTTGCACGTGCGATCGTGGCACTGTTGTGATCCTTGAAAGTGAGATCCTCAGACATTACTACTCCCAGGTCCCTTACATTATTTTTCCGCTCTATTGTATGGCCGGAGTCAGTAGTATACTCTGTTCTAGTTATTATCTCCTCCAGTTTTCCATAACGGAGTGGTTGGAATTTGTCTTCATTGAACATCATATTGTTTACCGTTGCCCACTGGAAAACTTTGTTTATATCTTCTTGGAGGTTAACCGCGTCCTCAGCAGATGACAGCCTCATGCAGATCCTAGTATCATCCGCAAAGGATGATACGGTGCTGTGGTGTAAATCTCTGTCTATGTCTGATATGAGGATAAGGAATAAGATGGGGGCGAGTACTGTGCCTTGTGGAACAGAGCTCTTCACTATGGCAGCCTCCGATTTAACTCTGTTGACCACTACTCTTTGTGTTCGATTTGTTAGGAAGTTGAAGATCCATCTCCCCACTTTCCCAGTTATTCCTTTAGCACGTATTTTATGGGCTATTACGCCACGATCGCATTTGTCAAATGCTTTTGCTAAGTCTGTGTATATTACATCTGCATTCTGATTTTCTTCCAGTGCATCCAAGGCCATGTCATAGTGATCCATTAGTTGTGAGAGGCAGGAGCGACCTGCCCTGAACCCATGTTGCCCTGGATTGTGCAGATTTTGGGAATCCAGGTGATTTGCAATCCTGCTTCTTAGCACTCTTTCAAAAATTTTTATGATGTGAGACGCAACTATTGGTCTATATTCTTATAATTTTTGCTGCCACCTTTTGGGGGGGGCTATATCGTTTTTTTAAGTACGGGAATTTCCCCCATGTCCAAGTCCTCCTCCTAGCGTCTTAGGGCACCGAGGGGGGTTTCTTGCATTTCTTAATAAAAAACGAGTTCACATTGGGCCCGGGGCGAGTGGATGGGATTTTGTCGGGGTTTTTTCAAAATCTATCGAAGTTATAAAAAAAAAAGGACAATACCGTGACGGGGAACAACACAAATAACCCAACAAAAAAGAGAGAGCTTACGCGACGTTTGGGTCCGACTTGGCCACTGACAAAGTCACATAACCAAATTTTGACAGGACGGTATATTAGGCAGGAAGAGGGGGGTGGTAGTAGTAGGGGCATATAGTCAAATGTAAAAATACCGAAAAGATAAATTTAAGACACCGCAACCCCGGGCATCCCTATCGCAGACGTTTCGCCACCACCACCACTGGATGGCGAAACGTCCACAACAAAGAAAAGCCAGACTCGAAATTTGGGTCTTAATTTCATCAGTGTTGTAGGGGTTTAAGTAGAAAGGTAGTATAGGGGTAGTGGTAGAAGTGGGGAAATAAGGGGACGAGCCAGTCAAATAAAAAGGGAAGGGGAGCACGCAAGAGATGGGTCCCCACTGGGGAGAGCAAGCCACAGGGTGCTAAAAAAGGGGAAGGGGTAAAAAAATGAAGAAGGAAACAAAACACGAACAAAAGAGAGAAAGACAACCCGAGGAAAAAAGGGGAAAGGGGAAA
The DNA here is from genome assembly GCF_026875155.1 of Cherax quadricarinatus. Taxonomy (NCBI): domain Eukaryota; kingdom Metazoa; phylum Arthropoda; class Malacostraca; order Decapoda; family Parastacidae; genus Cherax; species Cherax quadricarinatus. The sequence continues at coordinate 27,618,326 of NC_069442.1, forward strand.
GGGAAAGGGATAAAAAAGAAAAAAAAAAGAAAAAGAAAAAATGAGGAGTCGGGTTAATCGGGGGTTTTTCTAAAATTTGGGAGCATTTTATAATTTGGGGAGGAAAGGGCATCTACAAACAACCGGGGCTAAGGTTCATACAAGGAAATTGTGTATTAGAGGGGATTCACTAGCGGCGGTGTTCGGTTTGAAGTAGGGAGACAGTTTTAGCAAAAACCCAGCAATAGGATGGCTATGAAGGGACGTGACAGAAAAGAGTTTGTTAGTGTGGGAAAGCCTAAACAAATTTTTGGCCCCTAACCTTCAGAAAGAGACGACCAGTTTTCTGAATATTGAAGGGGAAAGGGAGGAAAGAAATGGGAGACCCCGGGAAAATCTTGAGGGGAGAACATGAACAGATTAGTGCAAATATTAGTTGGTGGAAGGTAAGCTTGTTTTAAAGGGGATGAGAGAATTGTTGAGATTAGAAAGACCAAAAAGTAGAGAAAGCAGGGGATAGAAGATTCCCCAGAGTGAAGTTTGGAGAAAAAAATTTGCGTTTAGCAGGAGAGGGCGTTATAAAATGGAAGGGGTAGCCAAAGGGGGGAAAACGAATTAAAAGAGTGAAATTTTGCTGGAAGGAACGGGGATCACAGATGCGGGGGGCCGGGAAAAGGGAATAAAAAACTTTTTGACGGGGGAAGCATTGGGAAAAGTAATGAATTTACATGCCACTGTCATAGGTTTTCGGTAAAGGGAAAAAGGGAAAAAAACCTGTATCTGAGCGGGGGACATACATCACTCGGGCTCCCTATGTATCCATTTTTCTTGGGGCCCTCAGATCCATCTCTTCCAACCTTTTTTCTTGAACCCTTTTAATAATCTTACCCCTTCCTTTAATTTTAAAAGAAGGGGAATCAAATTTTCCTTGCTTCCTTTTCCTTGATGTCCTTCCACCCTCGATACATTTTTTTCCCTTTTTCCGTTTACCGAAAACCTAGCAATGGAGTTTTCCATTTTTCCCTATCATGTTTCCCCCTGTCAAAAAAAGTGTTTTAGAGGAGGAGACTCCTCTCAACATTTGTCGGGGGCCCAGGTTTGTGCAATGAGGGTTTGTTTTTATTTTTTTAGATGTGTATATTTATGTTTTTTTGGTTTTGGTATGTCCTGGGAGATTTGGGGCTGGCAAAAGGGTGGGGGGGGGTCGGGGTCAGCATGGGGGGGGGTGACCCGGGGCCAGCCCAGCACTGGGATTAGTGCTATGACGGGGGGAGGGTCTGGCTTAGCACCATGGGGGTGACTAATGTTTGGTCTTGTTGTGGTAGGGCATTCTGCTTTTTTGATACAAAATCCTTGCTCCCATGTTTTTATATTTTTGGGTAGATATCCAAGGGGTACCCTTGTTTTTTTAATTTATTTTTATCATTTATTACCTGCCCAAGTTTACATCTTTTATTCCCAAAACCCAAAAAGGGCCCTTGTGTTGGGGTCATTTTTTTTGAGGGTTTTTTAGTCTGTACAAAATAGGGGTTTTTAAAAGGCTGGGTTTGCTGGATTCGGATTTCCTTAAAAGGATTTTTTTCATGCCCACAGAGGGGGATTCCCAAAACAGACCCCTGGCTCTTAAAGCTGGCACTGGACAGCACCTAAATGGGTTCCCTGACCCCCCAGGCTTGGGGCTCTTAGTTGGTTTGCGTGCACCCAGCAGAAAACACCCTTTTGATGGGCTCTAAACCACCAGGGGGCTGGTCACAGCCGGGCCGGGGGGGCTTTGCCCCCCGGGAAACTCTCTCCAGGTAAACCCAGGTAAAAGATAGCGTGCTGACATCCGTCTGTTTTTCCTACTAACCTTATGCCCAGAGAAAAATTTTTTCCATTTACCTTTCTCTTGCGTGCCGTAATATCAAGATGTTTTTAAACAACCCAATTTTGCAGTTGGGGTGGTGTTTTAGGGTGGGTGGGGGTGTGGGGTGGGGGGTGGGTGTGGGGTGGTGGTGGTTAGGGGGGTGTAGCCCCCGGGACTTACCCCACTCACATCACTATTATTTTTATTACTATTTTATTATTTTTAAATTCCTTTTAGTAGGCGTAACATGTTTATCCAAGGGAATAACTGTTTTTTTCAAAATACACTTTTCATGCCATACTGGATCTTGTTTTTTATTTACACGCACTCCCTACCTAACTTTCCCTACACTTCAAGGAAAAAGATTATTTCCTGTTTAGTAAGGTAACGGTTGTATCTAAATTTTTATGTTGTTGTGTTTCCCCTGCACACAATCTCCACCATCGTTTCATTCTTATGACATAGTATTATTTATCCTTTTATTTTTTATTTAATTTTAAATTTTATAATTCCTACATCTGTCCATTTAACTTTGCTTACCATTACTTAATTTTAGTCCCTTATATATTTTTCCTTTATTTTGCTTTTTATAATATCCTTTTTTAATATCCACAATGAAAAAAAATAAAGGGGTTTATTCTCAGGTGCAAAAGTAAATAATTCAAATTTGCCTTTTATTTTCCCCAAATATTTATTTTTTACACTTATTCTTCCCCAAAAAACCTATTTACCCCTTTTTTTTAAAATTTTAAACATAATTCAATTTAAAAAAAAATTACCTTTATATACTACCTTATCATTTTCCCCAAGTCTATTATATGACATCATTTTATTTGTTTAGTCCCTTATTTTATTTTACATTTTTTAAAAAAATTCAGTGCTCTTTTTTAGCTTAGACTTTTTCTTTGTTTTTTTTAATCTAACTTAGATTCATAAAAAATCTTTTTTACAAGATTACCCTGATACCAACCTCTTATTTAATGATTTAAAATAATAAAAACAGTTTGTAATTTAACTGCAAACAATAAAAGGGCATTTCTCAGTCCCAAAACAACAAATAACCTTTAATACAATTCAATTTTTAAGAAGCTTATGATGACCTAAAAGATTACAAAATTTTCCTTTAAAATGCCAATATGTCCTCTTTAAACAACTAAAACCTGGCAAAAAGCCTGATAGAAAAGATGTTATCCCTTTTCCGGTTACACACCCATACAAAACTGTAGGCCGACCAAAAGGGGGGGGGGCACAGCCATATACTACTCAAACCAATAAAGTATCACTAATATTTGCAAAAGGGATGAACGGGAAAAATATAATCTAAATCAAATCCAAATACTACAAAAACCTCTCACATTGAAAAAACATTACAGAGTTCCACATCAAACATTACCCAAATTTTAAAAATTAGGAAGTTGATAACTGTCACGCATGAACAAAGATCATTTTTCTACTCTCGGGTACTTCAATTAAATCTCCTACAAACCAGGACCACACTTACGAATTCACAAACACAATGATAACGTATTTTAAACCCAAACAGTAACAAAACCTAAAAGATTACAGAGACAGTGTTTCCCTATTTACCACATCGGACCAAACCCTTCCCTTTAAAAACAGGTAAAAAAATATACCCAAACCCCTACCCCACTTTCCTCATAAAACTCTTGGGAAAAAATACCCCCAAACATACTAAAGCACCCTTTAAATCACAATGAGGCAGCCTTAATAATTCAAACAGCATTACAAACATTGAGGGCCCCTGAGCTAGAAATCAAAACAGATATTGACTTTGTATTTTAATTTTTTAAAAAGACCCAATACCCTTAAAACCCCACCCCCCAAAAAAATAAAAGATGACAGCAAAGAGCTGAACATCCCGGGAACACCCGCATCTCAAAACCAAAAATAAAAACACCAAAAGAAAAAAAATACAGAATGGGGCACTAACCCGAGACCCCAAAAAAAACGTTACTCCAATCCAACCAGTATAAGAAGGGCAAAAAAAAATTGCATTTTAAACAGAAATCCCAACTTACAGGTGTATAAAAAAACCCGGGAAAACCCATAGAAATTCGGGAACAAAAAAAATATCACGAAATGCGAAATAAAATTAGCAAAACATGAACCCCACCCCCCAAAAGAAAAAGCAAACAAACCCAAGATTCCCCTCCACTATAGGACAAAACCTTTCCAAAAAATCCAAGTCAATACCCCACCCAAAAGACTACCTCACCGGCAACTACCCCAACACACTGTTCTAGCCCGACAACCATACAAAACTCCCTTATTATCAAGCACTAAAAAAAAGGGAGGAATTAAGTACCTTACCACCCTTTAATACAAAAAGGTCAAATGCTATCTCCAAAAATTTCAAAATCTTTAAAAAAATCCATCGAAAACCCCCACCTTCCTACAGTACTCAAAATAGCAAGGGGCCCCCGATCCACAAAGAGGGACCAAACAATTGAAAAAACTAAGGCCAAAATCCAACTTAACCCTCTCTCAAAAATCTTCAAAAAATTATTCTAAAAGAATCTACTCCTACCTTATCTCCCAAAAAATATAACCCCCGCCCAAATTTTGGGTTCAGCCCAATAAAAATATAATGATGTATTTTCAATGCTAAACATAAATTTCACTGCAATAGAGAAAAAAGAAAATCCCACGGGGATCTTTATTGACTTACGTTTAAAACTTTTTTACAGTTTACCATGCTTTCTCCCCCTAAAATTGTCACATAGGGATAAAGGGACTCCCTCAACACCTCAAGTCATACCTCAGCAACAGAAGCCAATAGTTTACCAATGGGGCAAACACTTTTCGCAACCAATTAAAGTTGGGGTCCCACAGGAATGTCCCTTGCCCTTTCTCTTTCTCCCTTACATAAGACCTTCCAAAAAGCTTCGCAATTACTCAAACCCACACTTTTTTCAGATGACACTAATACTCTTCTCTCACCCGGGGCCCCGTCACACAGCCAAAACTGTAAATCCCAATTTTCAGAAAATTCTCTGGGTGAGGATAACAAACTTACACTAAAAAATTGACAAAACCACTTTATTCGTTTGGAAAAGGCTTTAAAGTCCCTCTTAAAAATTTAAAATAAAAAGGAACACCATCACAAAACTAATAGAGGGAAAATTCTTAGGAATCCACCTTGAAATAAAACCAAATTTTTTAAATATAAACAAATTTCTAAGAAAATTTTTCCCAAAACGAGGCAAACTACGAAAATCGGTACTTGTTCCCCATCCCCTCCTCCCTATATCACTTCTTATTTAAAACCCATCCCCTACGGAATTTGTGCTGGGGTCAACAACAATTAACCCTCCAGACCCCTAATTACCCCAAAAAAAGGCTGAGTTTTGAATGATAACAATTCTCACAAGCAACACCCCAATATTCAATACACTAAAACCACTCACATACAAAAAACCATACTTATTACTGCACCTATTACAACATAGAACATTAACTTTGTATTACCCTCCCCCAACATTCCTTTCCAACCCAACAGAACAATGACCATAACACAAACAAGCATCTTTGATGTTCTCGTGTTCATCTCACATATGCAAAAAAAATCAAAGCACATAAAAAGGCCCCAAAATTGGAATTCTTCCCGTAATATAAAGAAACACTACGTTTATAAAATTTAAATCCTTTCTCAAAGATCACTTACTCACCCAAAAACCCAAAAAAATACTGGAAAACTGAACCTTATAAATTGTATATCTTAAATGTTTCTCACAAATTTATCACAAAAATGTTAAACTAAAACCGAATTAACTTTATTTTTTTTTAAAAAACACTACCCAAAAGAATCCTTCATAGATGAATGCAACCTATGACCGTCTTTGAATACTCACTTGTGCTTTATATAATCGTTTACTTAATGTTTTATCACTGAATTCCTTTTTCTTTGTTTTTCTTAATTTATTTTAAGCCAGCCCGTAATGCTAGTAGTATAAGTGGCTTTGGGATGCTGCTTATCTTATTTTTTTTTTACCTCTGTATGTGGCCAAATTTTTTAAAAAATAATAAATAAATAAAAAAATAAATAAAACTTCATGGACCTTTGGCAATAGTTCGTGTGCAGTCGCTTGTAAGATATTCCCTATCCACACTAATTTGACGCTTACTGGGGGGGTAATTTTTGATTATTTACACAATTTAGTTCACTATGTACTGCACATATACCCTTTCATCACTATATTACTTAAGATGTATTATTTTTTTATTCCACTTGTGTCGACATCCGGCAATAATTCACTAGTGCTGGTCAGGTCTATTTCCCACAGTAACCGTTCCTCCACCGGCACTCTCAGTGTGACACTATAATCCATATTTTCCTATTTAGTGTTCACTGATATTCCTTTTTTGTTTGTTCAAAGGAGTATATGCACTTTATGTTGCACACGCTTATTTCCCGCATTCTGTTCCCTCTGCTACTATCAAGACACGCAGTTTTTGACGGAGCACAAACGCGCGCGACTGTCCCCTCTGTCCCCTCAGTGATTAAACCAGTCACTGTGACCTAATGTCTTTGTGACCTACTGACAGTCACTGACATACTGGGTGTGACCTACTGGATGTCAATGCGACCTACTGGTTACTGTGACCTACCAGCTGCCACTGCAAGCTAATGGTTGTCACTGTGACCTACTGTTTGTGAACAAGTGTCACTGTGACTTACTGGCTGTCACTAACCTAACTGCAACTGTGACCCACTTTCACTAACTGTGACCTACTGACTATTATTGTGACCTAACGTTACTGTGACGTACTGTCCCTCACCAACAGTTAGGGTCACTCACCATTACTCAGAGTCATTGAACAAGAGTCAAGGTGACTCACCATCACTCAGGGTCATTTAATTAAGAACAAGGGACTGAACACCTTTAATCAAGACTAAGGGACTGATGACCTTCCATCAAGTATCTCGACTATAACAGTCACTTCTGTATTAAACTGAAAAGTCTGATATACAGGCCAAAGATTTCAGCAATAAAGATACCCAAGTGATGCACCTGTCTCTCAGTACACTAAACATTAACACAAACAACATTGTGTCTCTCAGTACACTAAACATTAACACAAACAACAGTGTGTCTCTCAGCACACTAAACATTAACCCAACATTGTTTACTTCAGCACACTAAACATTAACCCAACATTATGTCTCTCAGTACATTAAACATTAACACATCTTGTCTCTCAGTACATTAAACATTAACGCAACATTATGTCTCTCAGTACTTAGTACTAAACATTAACACAAACAACATTGTGTCTCTCAGTACACTAAACATTAACACAACATTGTGTCTCTCAGTACACTAAACATTAACACAACATTGTGTCTCTCAGTACACTAAACATTAACACAACATTATGTCTCTCAGTACATTAAACATTAACACATCGTGTCTCTCAGTAAAATAAACATTAACAAGACATTGTTTACTTCAGTAAAATAAACATTAACAAGACATTGTTTACTTCAGTAAAATAAACATTAACACAAAAATTTTTACTTCAATACACTAAACATTAACACAGCTACAAACAGTGTTTCCTTCGATAAACCAAACGTTAACACAACTATAAACATTGTTTCAATAAAACTATTATTTCTCCAACAATTCCAGACATAACTGTTTTAATTATGGTTTAAACAGTTCACTGAATTATATTTATTTTAATATAATTATTATATTAATAGGAGTATGTGGGAGAGGGTACTGATGTGTAATTATGTTGGCTCTTTTTGGTAATGCTGTGCCTTCATGTGTGTGCGGGGTTCGAGGCACCCGTCTCAGGTGTCATCGTCTCTGAGGCGCTGATCATGGTCACAGGTGATGATGATTCAGAAATAATCATCCTCACCTTCATCATATTCGTTTCTTCTCTCCGTCTCTCCTTCAGTTGACCCCATCCTCCTCCTTATCCTCTTTGGCTCTTTTCTTTCCTCACTGCTCTTTTGTTTTCCCTCTTTAACCCCTGCCCCCTCTTCTTCTCTCCAGTACTGTTTTACTTCTTCCTCTTGTGTTCTTCCCAAACTCTAAACCTCCTTTTCTTCCCTCCTTCATATGTTCTCCCATCTTTCACTCCGTTTTTACATTCAATTTACGTACTACTCTCTCCATTTGCATTCTTCTCTCTGTCTTCTCACGTCTCACTACCTCAGTCAACACCGCCTGAACCAACACTCCACTGATCTGTTTACCTCTCTTTTATACCCTTATACCACCTCCCACTGTACCCAATATCACACTCTCTCTTTCTGAAGGATTCAGTAGAATTTACGAAGACAAATTCAAGACGAGAAGTGAATTCTTTGATAGTATGATGCACACGATGATAGACTGGGTGAGGATTCTTCAGACTACTGAGGATCCTTCATGAAGGTGAGATCTTCGATGTCTCTGAAAGTGTTGAAGTTAACTTACAGATTCAAGGTATCTCTCGCGCAGTCTTATGCCTCGTTCACAAGAGACAGGATGGAGAGACGGAAATTTAATAGCCACGCACACTCTGCTATCTGCCTTTCCAATGTATTATACATTAAGTAAAGCTGTAAGCTTGTCTTTTGTAGAACTTTGCGATCAATACTGTAAAACAAGCCAGAAATTCTTCTTAATTCTTTAATTTTTTCTTCCCCGCTGGCAAGATTTAAGATGTAATTCTTTAGTTATTCCGGTCAAAATTTCAATTGTATCTAATTCGTAGTTGAAGACTGTATTTCATGAATCAGTATGCCGGTGCCAGAAGTTGCACCATACTGTCTAATGATCATAGATTGTTTCTCTCACAGCAGTAATGTAAAGCTACAATCTTCAACCCCAAGCATGAAATAGCAGCAAGATTAACACTTATGGTCTACAAGTTCAGTAATTATCACCTCCTGCTGGTTGTAAGTCAAGGTTTGTGTGCAGTCATCTACGTAGTTATGGTTTTCAGCTAGAAAGTTTACTATTACGACCTTAAAGAAGACAATCGAGTGCATGAAACAACCGCTGTACCTAATTAGTACCCTGGCAGGCATTCATTGACTTTCATACGTTGTTCAATAGAGTTTTCCTAAGAAGCTTAGCCTGCAGGTGCTGACTAATGCTGTATAAAACAGCTAGAGTTTGAGTACATAGGAGTACATGGGAAATGCAGATAGCAAAGGACTCAGAAATCCACACCGAGGGTCACTGCCGAGAAACACTATCTACTTCCACCTACATTGAGAACTACCCTGTATTAATTCCAAGTGATTCTTGCTGTGCCGCCAGACCTCGTTGAAAATACCCAGCCAAAGGCGCCACAAATACCCAATTCAACAATGCAATTACAGTTGCATGCATTCAGTGACTGGCACCACATTGTGAGAAAGTTCAGCTAGTGATCGGCTGCAGGACGAACTTTTCTGAAGTCATGTTGACAGTAACGCCGTATCCAATTATTAAAAAAAATGGATGTCATTTGCTGTGAAATTAGTGAATCAAAAACGATACTATTGCCGAAAAATCTGATTAAATCAGAGGAAAAAACAAAATGGCATCAGAATGAAACGATTGTGGGAATAATTATTGACAGAATCTTCTTTTACAAGTTGTGTTTAATTGCAAAGACTGATGGTTGGATGTTGAAGCTTTGATAGTGTAAGTACTGGGATGAGAATCTTTAATACTCTTAGTACTGGGATGTGAAGCCTAGGTACTCTTAGTACTGGGATGTGAAGCCTAGATACTCTTAGTACTGAGGTGTGAAGCTAGGTACTCTTAGTACTGGGATGTGAAGCCTAGGTACTCTTAGTACTGGGATGTGAAGCCTAGGTACTCTTAGTACTGGGATGTGAAGCCTAGATACTCTTAGTACTGAGATGTGAAGCCTAGGTACTCTTAGTACTGGGATGTGAAGCCTAGGTACTCTTAGTATTGGGATGTGAAGCCTAGATACTCTTAGTACTGGGATGTGAAGCCTAGGTACTCTTGTACTGGATGTGAAGCCTAGTACTCTTAGTACTGGATGTGAAGCCTAGATACTCTTAGTACTGGGATGTGAAGCCTAGGTATCTTAGTACTGGGATGTGTAGCCTAGATACTCTTAGTACTGGGATGTGAAGCCTAGATACTCTTAGTGCTGGGATGTGAAGCCTAGGTACTTTTAGTACTGGGATGTGAAGCCTAGGTACTCTTAGTACTGGGATGTAAAGCCTAGGTACTCTTAGTATTGGGAAGTGAAGCCTAGGTACTCTTAGTACTGGGATGTGAAGCCTAGGTACTCTTAGTACTGGGATGTGAAGCCTAGATACTTTTTGTACTGGGATGTGAAGCTAGGTACTCTTAGTACTGGATGTGAAGCCTAGGTACTTTTAGTACTGGGATGTGAAGCCTAGATACTCTTAGTACTGGGATGTGAAGCCTAGGTACTCTTAGTACTGGGATGTGAAGCCTAGTACTCTTAGTACTGGGATGTGAAGCCTAGGTACTCTTAGTACTGGGATGTGAAGCCTAGATACTCTTAGTACTGGGATGTGAAGCCTAGGTACTCTTAGTACTGGGATGTGAAGCCTAGGTACTTTTAGTACTGGGATGTGAAACCTAGATACTCTTAGTACTGGGATGTGAAGCCTAGGTACTCTTAGTACTGGGATGTGAAGCCTAGATACTCTTAGTGCTGGGATGTGAAGCCTAGATACTCTTAGTGCTGGGATGTGAAGCCTAGATACTCTTAGTACTGGGATGTGAAGCCTAGATACTCACTAAATGCTAGGACGTGAACCTGGAGTTTACCTGGAGAGGCTTTCGGGGGCCAACGCCCCCGCGGCCCGGTCTGAGACCAGGCCTCATGGTGGATCAGGATCTGATCAACCAGGCTGTTACTGCTGGCCGCACGCAAGCTGACGTACGAACCACAGCTCGGTTGGTCAGGTACTGACTTTAGGTGCCTGTCCAGTGCCTTCTTGAAGGCAGTCAGGGGCCTATTGGTAATCCCCCTTATGTATGCTGGGAGGCAATTGAACAGTCTTGGGACCCGGACACTTATTGTGTTGTCTCTCAGTGTACTCGTGGCGCCCCTGCTTTTCATCGGGGGAATGTTGTATCTCCTGCCGAGTCTTTTGCTTTCATGTGGAGTGATTTTCGTGTGCACGTTTGGTACCAATCCCTCCAGGACCTTCCAAGTGTATATCATCATGTATCTCTCTCGCCTGCGTTCGAGGGAATACATATCAAGGACCTTCAACTGTTCCCAGTAGTTTAGGTGCCTTATCGCACTTATGTGTGCCGTGAAAGTTCTTTGTACACTCTCCAGGAATACAATGTCGCCAGCCTTGAAGGTGGCCGTTAATGTACAGCAGTATTCCAGCCTAGAGAGCACAAGCGATTTGAAGAGAATCATCATGGGCTTGGCGTCCCTAGTTTTGAAGGTTCTCATTATCCATCTATCATTTTCCTAGCAGATGAGATAGATACATTGTTGTGGTCTTTGAAGCCGAGATCCTCTGGCATTATCACTCCCAAGTCCTTCACATTATTTTTCCGCTCTATTGTATGGTTAGAATTTGTGGTGTACCCTGACACATTTTTAATTTCTTCAAGTTTTCCATATATGAGTAGTTGAAATTTCTCCTCGTTGAACTTTATATTGTTTTGAGTGGCGCATTCGAAGATTTGGTTGATGTCCACTTGGAGTCTCGCAGTGTCTTCGATGGAGGTCACTGCCATGGTGATCCGGGTGTCATCCGCAAAGGAAGACACGGAGCTATGGCTTACATCTCTATGTCAGAAATGAGGATGAAGAATAGAATGGGAGCAAGTACTGTGCCTTGTGGAACAGAACTTTTTACCATGGCTGCCTGGGACTTTACTCTGTTTACTATTACTCTTTGTGTTCTATTTGTCAGGAAGTTGTAGCTCCATCTACCAACTTTTCCCGTTATTCCTTTATCCCGCATTTTGTGTGTTATTACACCATGGTCACACTTGTCGAAAGCTTTTGCAAAGTCTGTGTATACCACATCTGTATTTTGTTTATCCTCTACAGCATCCAGGACCTTGTCATAGTGGTCCAGTAGCTGGGACAGGCAGGAGCGACCTGCTCTAAACCCGTGTTGTCCTGGGTTGTGTGCTAGGATGTGAAGCTTTGATACTCTTACTAAATGACTAATAAACACGACCTATCGCCACTTGAAGTTGAAGTGAATTAAAGGGAAGATGATACAAAAATAAACTAGTGTAGTAAACTGGATAGCACACATGTAATGAACGAACAAGGAACACTCAGCACGCAAAACGATTATACGCATATGTGTTTGTCTTGTCCAAACAGACTTTTTTATGATACTTTAGCAGCAACAGATTTGTTGATCAGGCAGACATTAGTGAAAAGCTATACCAATAACGAGAAGATTTGAATATCTGGGCTAAGTGACATACAACATCAATTATCCGGGGAGATACGAATCCACAGCTTGAATATGATAATGGTATACAATACCGAAAGTTTTATAAATAAAACATGTGTATAACAGTTAGGTATCTCTATTCCGGAATAAAGATACCTAACTGTTGCACATGTCTTACATATCAACCCTCAGCGTAAGAGAGCTAAAGTTAGGAGACAATATGGCAGACGGGTATGGTAGCAAATACAATGAATACTTTTTTTGATGAATAAGACACATGTGCAACACCTGGTTATCTGTATTGTCAAAATGTTTTAATTGATTTCAAGGAAATGAATTGATAAAAGATTATAAAATCCGGTGGAGGTCTGGAAGGTCAGTCGCATCACGATGAAGGTTAGATTTTTTAAGTAGCAGGTGAGTTAAATCTTTGTGAGAAGAACTTTGTCCACCAGAGTCTGGACTCAGACGTCACTAACTTTATGTTCCGCAAAGAGCACTTAATTTCTCTCTTCTTTCTTTCTTTTTACTTTTCCTTCTTCTCCTATTTCTTCTACTAGTCGATGGGGTCGCTAGGGGGGGGGGGGGGGTATGCAGTAGGCACCTGATCAGATTCACTTCCTGGTTGCCTGAGGTTAGGTAAGGTGCTGCGTGGGGTTAGGTAAGGTGTTGCCTGAGATTAGGTAAGATGTTGCCTGAGGTTAGGTAAGGTTTTGCCTGAGATTAGGTAAGGTGTTGCCTGGGGTTACGTAAGGTGTTGCCTGAGGTTAGGTAAGGTGTTGCCTAAGGCTAGGTAAGTGTTGCCTGAGGTTAGGTAAGGTGTTGCTTGAGGCTAGGTAAGGCGTTGCCTAGGGTTAGGTAAGGTGTTGTCTGAGGTTAGGTAAGGTGTTGTCTGAGGTTAGGTAAGGTGTTGCCTGAGGTTAGGTAAGGTGTTGCCTGAGGTTAGGTAAGATGTTGCCTGAGGTTAGGTAAGGTGTTGCTTGATGTTAGGTAAGGTGTTGCCTGAGGTTAGGTAAGGTGTTACCTAAGGCTAGGTAGGAGTTGCCTGAGGCTAGGTAAGGTGTTGCTTGAGGCTAGGTAAGGTGTTGCCTGAGGCTAGGTAGGGTGTTGCCTGAGGTTACGTAAGGTGTTGCTTGAGGCTAGGTAAGGTGTTCCCTGAGGCTAGGTAAGGTGTTGCCTGGGGTTAGGTAAGGTGTTGCCTGAGGTTAGGTAAGATGTTGCCTGAGGTTAGGTAAGTTTTTGCCTGAGGTTAAGTAAGGTTTTGCCTGAGGTTAGGTAAGGTGTTGCCTGGGGTTACGTAAGGTGTTGCCTAAGGTTAGGTAAGGTGTTGCCTGAGGTTAGGTAAGGTGTTGCTTGAGGCTAGGTAAGGTGTTGCCTGAGATTAGGTAAGGTGTTGCTTGAGGCTACCTGGAGGTTACTTGGAGGTTATTCCGGGGATCAACGCCCCCGCGGCCCGGTCCATGACCAGGCCTCCCGATGGATCAGGGCCTGATCAACTAGGCTGTTACTGCTGGCCGCACGCAGTCCAACGTACGAGCCACAGCCCGGCTGATCCGGCACTGACTTTAGGTATCTGTCCAGCTCTCTCTTGAAGGCAGCCAGGGGCTTATTGGCAATTCCCCTAATGCTTGATGGGAGGCTGTTGAGCAGTTTTGGGCCCCGGACACTTATGGTGTTTTCCCTTAGTTTTATTGGGGGCATTTTGCATCGCCTGCCCAGTCTTTTACTTTCGTAGGGAGTGATTTCTGTGTGCAGATTTGGAACCATTCCTTCCAAGATTTTCCAAGTGTAGATTATGATATATCTCTCCCTCCTGCGTTCCAACGAGTGCAAGTCAAGTGCTTCCAAGCGTTCCCAGTAGTTAAGGTGCTTGACAGAACTTATACGTGCAGTAAAGGATCTCTGTACACTCTCTAGATCTGCGATTTCACCTGCTTTGAATGGAGATGTTAATGTACAGCAGTATTCCAGCCTAGAGAGAACAAGTGATTTGAAAAGGATCATCATTGGCTTGGCATCTCTCGTTTTGAAAGTTCTCATTATCCATCCTATCATTTTCTTTGCACGTGCGATCGTGCACTGTTGTGATCCTTAAAAGTGAGATCCTCAGACATTACTACTCCCAGGTCCCTTACATTATTTTTCCGCTCTATTGTATGGCCGGAGTCAGTAGTATACTCTGTTCTAGTTCATTATCTCCTCCAGTTTTGCATAACGGAGTAGTTGGATTTGTCCTCATTGAACATCATATTGTTTACCGTTGCCCACTGGAAAACTTTGTTTATATCTTCTTGGAGGTTAACCGCGTCCTCAGCAGATGACAGTCTCATGCAGATCCTAGTATCATCCGCAAAGGATGATACGGTGCTGTGGTGTATATCTCTGTCTATGTCTGATATGAGGATAAGGAATAAGATGGGGCGAGTACTGTGCCTTGTGGAACAGAGCTCTTCACTATGGCAGCCTCGATTTAACTCTGTTGACCACTACTCTTTGTGTTCGATTTGTTAGGAAGTTGAAGATCCATCTCCCACTTTCCAGTTATTCCTTTAGCACGTATTTTATGGGTAATTACGCCACGATCGCATTTGTCAAATGCTTTTGCAAAGTCTGTGTATATTACATCTGCATTCTGATTTTCTTCCAGTGCATCCAAGGCCATGTCATAGTGATCCAGTAGTTGTGAGAGGCAGGAGCGACCTGCCCTGAACCCATGTTGCCCTGGATTGTGCAGATTTTGGGAATCCAGGTGATTTGCAATCCTGCTTCTTAGCACTCTTTCAAAATTTTTATGATGTGAGACGTCAGAGCTATTGGTCTATAGTTCTTAGCTATGCTTTGCTGCCACCTTTATGGAGTGGGGCTATATCCGTTGTTTTAAGTGACTGTGGAATTTCACCCATGTCCAAGCTCCTCCTCCATAGTGTACTTAGGGCACGCGAGAGGGGTTTCTTGCAGTTCTTAATGAAAACAGAGTTCCACGAGTCTGGGCCTGGGGCTGAGTGCATAGGCATGTTGTCAATGGCTTTTTCGAAATCTATAGGAGTTAGGGTAATGTCGGAAATCTGGCATACATTTATGGAGTTTTGAGGCTCATTCATGAAGAAATCATTTGGGTCGTCGATCCTCAGACCGATTAGTGGTTCACTAAACACAGAGTTGTACTGGGATTTCAATATTTCACTCATTTCCTTGATGTCATCTGTGTAAGTCCCATCCACTATCTGCTGGCTTAAGGTGTGTTTTTCGCAGAGACTTAGTAGCTCATGTGTGTGTGACCTTCCATCTGCGCTACCTCCGGGGATTGTTTCAGCTATAACATTATTTGCTACATTCTTCCATTTTCTATGCCTTAGGTTGAAATCACCAAGCAGTAAGATGTTTGGGGATGGAGCTGGAAGGTTTTCCAAACAGTAATCAATTTTCAGTAGCTGTTCCTTGAACTGTTGTGAGGTTGCATCTGGTGGCTTGTATACAACCACAATGACTAGGCTTTGGTTCTCGATCTTTATTGATAGAACTTCAACTACCTCATTTGTGGTGTTCAGCAACTCCGTGCAGATAAGGGACTCTTGACATACAGGCCAACCCCCCCCCCCCTTGTTGCCTGTTTTTTTCTGTCGCATCTAAAAAGGTTGTAACCACTTATCCATATTTCACTGTCAAAGTGATCTTTTGTGTGAGTCTCTGTGAAGGCTGCAAACATTGCATTAGACTCCTCTAGAAGTCCACTGATAAAAGGTATTTTGTTGGTGGTGGATGGCTTAAGGCCCTGTATATTAGCAAATATGAACGAGGTTGTATTCTGTGTTTGTTGGGGGATTTTGTTATTGGCATCAGTAGTTGTAATTCTGGAGGGCCATGGGTGGCCACTGGCTGCGCCTCCAGTCCAACAAGGCTCCAAGGTGGTGGACAAGCTTTTGTTATTTCCTTCCATTTTCTTTTTCCGTTTCCTGCCACTAAAAAATCACCTGGAGTTGGGTTGTCGTAGCTACTATTGTTTGTCTTGTGGGGTCTGTGCCTCCTGGTCCCTTTTAGATGGTATGCAGGGCAGTCGATGTTGTAACACTGCTTCTGGAGGACCGAGGAGTGGCACATTTTTGGGTGAAAGAAAGTACAGGAAGAAGAACGACACACTCCTTTAGACAGGAGGTCGCTACATTTTTTGGGATGCTCAAAGTTACATGTCCCATTTTTTTCCTGTTATTCCATGCTTACAGATGCCCCAAGCATAATATTTGCACAAATTCACTTTTGGTTGAGAATTGTTGGGAGGTGTGTTGTCAATTTCTGCAGGTTCTGGGACTGCACTATAATCCTCAGTATCCAAGCCAGGGCCACCCCGTCCTGGTTTCCATCTACTTTCCCCAGTAGAGGAAGAAGGAGGAGACTCCTCTCCAACATCTGTACTGTGGGCCACGGTCTTGTGCAAAGATGGTTGTATATTTACGGTTTTAGATGGCTGTATATTTACTGTTTTTGTGGTGGTTTTGGTAGTGTCCCTAGGAGAGTCTGGGCTAGCAGTATGGCTGGGGGCTGGGTCTGGGTCAGCACTGGGGGCTGGGGGCTGAGCCTGGGCCAGCACCAGCACTGTGGGTATTAGTGCTATGACTGGGGGAGCCTGGGCCAGCACCAGCACTGTGGGTATTAGTGCTATGACTGGGGGATGGGTCTGGCTTAGCACCATGTGGGTGACTAGATAGTTTCGAGTCATCTGTTGTGGTATGGACATTCTGCATTTTTTTATACACTATCTCTTGCTCCCATGTTTTATATATTTTTGGTAGACTATCCAAGAGGTCATCCTTGTTTTCTTGATTCTTTTTATCATTTATTACTCTCCTTATTACCTTTCTGATACCTGCCCAAAGTTCTACATCTTTATTGCACAACCAGAAGCACCTTGCTAGTTCGAGGTCATTTTTTGAGGCTGTATTTAGTCTAGTACAAGAGATATGGTGTTTGGAAGAGCATAGATTGCATGTGATTCTGGATTTCCTTCCAAGGATTTTTTTTACATGTCCCACAGATATGCTGTGCTGACATCCTGTCTGTATCCTACTACACTCTGTATGCCACGGAAGAAAACTGATTTCCACTTTACCTTTCTCTTGTGGTGCAATAATATGCAAGATGTATTTATACGAACCAAGTTTGCAGTATGTGGGTGGTGGTGTAGGGTGGGTGGTGGTGTAGGGTGGGTGGTGGGTGTAGGGTGGGTGGTGGGTGTAGGGTGGGTGTGAGCCGGCCAGGACTTACCCACACTGCCACACTTCACTATTATTTTTATTACTATTATTATTATTATTTAAATTCCTTTTATGTAGTGCTGTACACTGTTTATCTCAAGGATATACACTGCATTCTTTCAAAATACACTTTTCACTGTGCTATACTGGGATCATTGTTTTATTATTTACACAGCAGCTAGGCCTACGCCTTCTTTCCCCTACACTTCTAAGGAAAAGATTATTTCCTGTTTAGTAGAGGTAACGGTTGTATGCTCAATTTATGTATGCTGTGATTCCTGCACCTCAATGCTACCACACTCGTTTCATCTCTTATGACTATAGTAGTTACTTATCCGTTATTAACACTTCACTGGACCTTTGGCAATAGTTCGCTAGTGCCAGTCGCTTGTAAGATATTCCTCTATCTACACTATATATTGTACGCTATACTGGGGGATAATTAAGATTACTCTTATCTACAATTTAGTTCACTATGTCACTGCACATATATATCCTTGTCACTCACTATATTACTTATAGATAGATCAATATTTGTTTATTTCCACTTGTGTCGACATCCGGCAATAATTCACTAGTGCTGGTCAGGTCTATTTCCCACAGTAACCGTTCCTCCACCGGCAATCTCAATGTGACACTATAATCCATATTTTTGTTTGTTCAAAGGAGTATATGCACTTTATGTTGCACACGCTTATTTCCCGCATTCTGTTCCCTCTGCTACTATCAAGACACGCAGTTTTTGACGGAGCACAAACGCGCGCGACTGTCCCCTCTGTCACCCAAGAGGGAGAGCTAGGTAAGGTGTTGCCTAAGGCTAGGTAAGGTGTTGCCTGGGGTTAGGTAAGATGTTGCCTGAGGTTAGGTAAGATGTTGCCTGAGGTTACGTAAGATGTTGCCTGGGGTTACGTAAGGTGTTGCCTGAGGCTAGGTAAGCTGTTGACTGGGGTTAGGTAAGATGTTGCCTGAGGTTAGGTAAGATGTTGCCTGAGGTTAGGTAAGATGTTGCCTGGGGTTATGTAAGGTGTTGCCTGAGGTTAGGTAAGGTGTTGCCTGAGGTTAGGTAAGGTTTGTCAGGAACAGGACAAGTGTTTTCTGACGCGGGTCTTAGTCATATGATGACCCACTACTGGAGCTTTGTTTCCTTCGGTTTAGATGAAGTACATGTGATGGTGTGCTAGTTGATGGCACTATATTGGATCATGGTAATAGCGACCACTGCCACCATGTGGACCGTGGCACTAGCGACCACTGTCGCAATGGTTGTCCATGGTAGTAGCGACCACTGCCACCATGGTGGACCATAGTAGTAGCGACCACTGCCACCATGGCAGTAGGGACCACTACCACCTTGGTGAACCATGGTAGTAACTACCACTGCCGCCATGGTGGATCATGGTAGTAGCAACCATTGCCGCCATGGTAGTAGGGACCACTATCATCATGGTGGATCATGGTAGTAACGACTACTGCCACCATGGTTGTCCATAACACGAACAAAGACATTAAGAGCATAAAACAACTAAAACAACAATAACTTCAATAGCAACAATAACAGTAACTACAACAGTAACTAAAACAAAACAACAGTAACTATAACAAAGTAACAGTAATTATGGCAATAAAACAACAGTAACTATAACAAAACAGTAACTATAACAAAACAACAGTAACTATAACAAAACAACAGTAACTATAAGAACAAAACAACAGTAACTATAACAACAAAACAACAGTAACTATAACAAAACAACAGTAATAATGGCAACAAAACAACAGTAACTATAACAAAACAACAGTAAATATAACAAAACAACAGTTACTATAACAAAACAACAGTAATTATGGCAACAAAACAACAGTAACTATAACAACAAAACAAGAGTAACTATAACAACAAAACAACAGTAACTATAACAAAACAACAGTAATAATGGCAACAAAACAACAGTAACTATAACAAAACAACAGTAAATATAACAAAACAACAGTTACTGTAACAAAACAACAGTAATTATGGCAACAACAGTAACTATAACAAAACAACAGTAACTATAACAACAAAACAAGAGTAACTATAACAACAAAACAACAGTAACTATAACAAAACAACAGTAATAATGGCAACAAAACAACAGTAACTATAACAAAACAACAGTAACTATAAAAAAAACAGTAATTATGGCAAAAACAACAGTTACTAGTAACAAAACAACAGTAATATGGCAACAAAACAACAGTAACTATAACAAAACAACAGTAATTATGGCAACAAAACAACAAACTATAACAATAACAACATAATAATGGCAACAAAACAACAGTAACTATAACAAAACAACAGTAATAATGGCAACAAAACAACAGTAACTATAACAAAACAACAGTAACTATAACAAAACAACAGTAATTATGGCAACAAAACAACAGTAACTATAAACAAAACAACAGTAATTATGGCAACAAAACAACAGTAACTATAACAACAAACACAGTAAACTATAACAAACAACAGTAAACTATAACAACAACAGAAACTATAACATACTACATAAACAACAACAAACAACAACAGTAAGTATAACAACAACAACAACAGAAACTATAACACTACAAAACAACAACAGTAAGTATAACAACAACAAAACAACAGTAAGTATAACAACAACAACAGAAACTATAACAACAACTACAAAACAACAACGTAGCTCAATTTCACTAATAAAAAAAGATAAATGAGATTTGTTTGCAAATTTCTATTATAAATTCTGGCTCGACCAGAGCCAGACTAAATATAATCTCTGTATAACAATTACTTTTGCTTAACTTTTTGCTAATGAAAGTAATAAAATATCAGGGGAAAGTTCACATAACTGGGGAGTTAATGACTCTTCCTGTCTATCAGTCTCTCTATTGTCTATCAAACTCTCTATTGTCTATCAAACTCTCTATTGTCTATCAAACTCTCTATTGTCTATCAAACTCTCTATTGTCTATCAAACTCTCTATTGTCTATCAAACTCTCTATTGTCTATCAAACTCTCTATTGTCTATCAAACTCTCTATTGTCTATCAAACTCTACTGTCTATCAAACTCTGTATTGTCTATCAAACTCTATACTGTCTATCAAACTCTCTATTATCTATCAAACTCTATACTGTCTATCAAACTCTATACTGTCTATCAAACTCAATATTGTCTATCAAACTTTCTACTGTCTATCAAACTCTCTATTATCTATCAAACTCTCTACTGTCTATCAAACTCTCTATTGTCTATCAAACTCTATACTATCAAGCTTTCTACTGTCTATCAAACTCTATACCGTCTATCAAATTCTCTATTGTCTATCAAACTCTATACTGTCTATCAAACTCTCTATTGTCTATCAAACTCTGTCTATCGAACTCTCTTCCTATCAAACTCTCTTACTATTAACCGAACTCTCTGCCTGTCTACCAAACTCTTCTCCTTGTCTATCAAACTCTCTGTTGTCTATCAAACTCTCTGTCTATCGAACTCTCTTCCTATCAAACTCTCTTACTATTTACCAAACTCTTCTCCCTGTCTATCAAACTCTGTTACTGTTTACCGAACTCTCTACCTGTCTACCGAACTCTTCTCCCTGTCTATCAAACTCTCTATTGTCTATCAAACTCTCTGTTTATCGAACTCTCTTCCTATCAAACTCTCTTACTATTTACCAAACTCTTCTCTCTGTCTATGAAACTCTTTTACTTTTTGCCGAACTCTCTGCCTGTCTACTCTTCTCCCTGTCTATCAAACTCTCTTACTGTTTACGGAACTCTCTGCCTGTCTACCGAACTCTTCTCCCTGTCTATTAAACTCCCTTCCTGTCTATCTCAATCATTAAACTTAAATTGGCTCATTATAAGACGATCGGGAAGTTTTAATGGATAATGGTATAGAGTGTGAGTGTGTGTATTTGTGGCGATGTTTCGCTCGGTGTATAGTTTTACCATGACTTAATTAAACACGACTTCAACATCACTAAACATGACTTCACTAAAACTCTGCGTAGAGCTTTGGTTAAGTCATGTTTAGATTAATGTAGAACTTTATCATGTTTCGCTCAGTGTAGAACTTTATCAAGTGATGTTTCGCTCAGTGTAGACCTTTCTCAAGTCATGTTTCGCACTTTTAACACTTTAGTAAGGAATGCTTCACTCCGTGAAGAGCTTCATAAGGACATTTCACTTTGTGTA
This sequence comes from Cherax quadricarinatus, assembly GCF_026875155.1. Taxonomy (NCBI): domain Eukaryota; kingdom Metazoa; phylum Arthropoda; class Malacostraca; order Decapoda; family Parastacidae; genus Cherax; species Cherax quadricarinatus. The sequence continues at coordinate 27,640,029 of NC_069442.1, forward strand.
GATCTTTATCTATCCCCAACCATGAGTCCAAATGTCGACCAATATACCAGTTTATACATACACTTCTGGACCACCATATACACGCAATTTTGGACCACCATATACACGCAATTCTGGACCACCATATACACGCAATTTGGACCACCATATACAGCAATTGCTGGACCACCAATACACGCAATTCTGGACCACCATATACACGCAATTCTGGACCACCATATACACGCAATTCTGGACCACCATATACACGCAATTCTGGACCACCATATACACGCAACTGTGGACCACCACATACACGCAATTCTGGACCACCATATACACGCAATTGTGGACCACCATATACATACAACTGTGGACCACCATATACACGCAATTGGCACCATATACATAACTGTGGACCACCATATACACGCATTTCTGGACCACCATATACACGCAATTCTGGACCACCATATACATACAACTGTGGACCACCATATACATACAACTATGGACCACCATATACACGCAATTCTGGACCACCATATACACGCAATTCTGGACCACCATATACATACAACTGTGGACCACCATATACACGCAATTCTGGATCACCATATACATACAACTGTGGACCACCATATACACGCAATTCTGGACCACCATATACATACAACTTTGGACCGTATATACAACAAATCTGGACCACCATATACATACAACTGTGGACCACCATATACATACAACTGTGGACCACCATATACACGCAATTCTGGACCACCATATACATACAACTGTGGACCACCATATACATACAACTATGGACCACCATATACACGCAATTCCGGACCACCATATACACGCAATTCTGGACCACCATATACATACAACTGTGGACCACCATATACACGCAATTCTGGATCACCATATACATACAACTGTGGACCACCATATACACGCAATTCTGGACCACCATATACATACAACTGTGGACCGTCATATACACACAATTCTGGACCACCATATACATACAACTGTGGACCACCATATACATACAACTGTGGACCACCATATACATACAATTCTGGACCACTATATACATACAATTCTGGACCACCATATACATACAATTCTGGACCACCATATATATACAATTCTGGACCACCATATACATACAATTCTGGACCACCATATACATACAATTCTGGACCACCATATACATACAATTCTGGACCACTATATACATACAATTCTGGACCACCATATACATACAATTCTGGACCACCATATATATACAATTCTGGACCACCATATACATACAATTCTGGACCACCATATATATACAATTCTGGACCACCATATACATACAATTCTGGACCACCATATACATACAATTCTGGACCACCAAATACATACAATTCTGGACCACAATATACATACAATTCTGGACCACCATATACATACAATTCTGGACCACCATATACATACAATTCTGGACCACCATATACATACAATTCTGGAACCACCATATACATACAATTCTGGACCACCATATACATACAATTCTGGACCACCATATACATACAATTCTGGACCACCATATACATACAATTCTGGACCACCATATACATACAATCTGGACCACCATATACATACAATTCTGAACCACCATATACATACAATTCTGGACCACCATATACATACAATTCTAGAACCACCATATACATACAATTCTGGACCACCATATACATACAATTCTGGAACCACCATATACATACAATTCTGGACCACCATATACATACAATTCTGGATCACCATATACATACAATTCTGGACCACCATACACATACAATTCTGGACCACCATATACATACAACTCTGGACCACCATATATATACAATTCTGGACCACCATATACATACAATTCTGGACCACCATATATATACAATTCTGGGCCACCATATACATACAATTCTGGAACCACCATATACATACAATTCTGGACCACCATATATATACAATTCTGGACCACCATATACATACAATTCTGGAACACCATATACATACAATTCTGGACCACCATATACATACAAATCTGGACACCATTACATACACGACATCATATACATACAATTCTGAACCACCATTATACATACAATTCTGGACCACCATATACATACAATTCTGGACCACCATATACATACAATTCTGGACCACCATATACATACAATTCTGGACCACCATATACATACAATTCTGACCACCATATACATACAATTCTGGACCACCATATACATACAATTCTGGACCACCATATACATACAATTCTGGACCACCATATACATACAATTCTGGACCACCATATACATACAATTCTGGACCACCATATACATACAATTCTGGACCACCATATACATACAATTCTGGATCACCATATCATAACTATCTGGACCACCATATACATACAAATTCTATTGAACCACCAGGACAACAATTGACCACCAATACATACAATTCGGATCACCATATACATACAATTCTGGCCACCTATACTGTCAATTCTGGCACCACTATACAGTGAATTTGAACCTTATCCATTCAATTCCTGGACCAGGGTATACATAAATTCTGGATCGACATATGACTCAAAATCGTATGACACCGATTGCAAATAAACCATTCCCGGCCGGGATGAACCGCGGTCATAGAGTCTCAAAATCCAGCCCGTACGATTACTGGTCAGTGGCCATACGTCGACGGGATGATTTTGAGACTCTATGGACCGCGAGGTTCAATCCCGGCGGATGTTTAATTCTGGATCACCATACATCAGTACTGGACACCATATACATACATTCTGGACCACCATATACATACATTCTGGACCACCATATACATACAATTCTGGATCACCATATACATACAACTCTGGACCACCATATATATACAATTCTGAACCATCATATGCATACAATTCTGGACCACCATATATATACAGTTCTGGACCACCATATACATACAATTCTGGACCACCATATACATACAATTCTGGACCACCATATATATACAATCTGAACCACATATACATACAATTCTGGACCACCATATACATACAATTCTGGACCACAATATACATACAATTCTGGACCACCATATACATACAATTCTGGACACCACCATATAATACAATTCTGACCACATATACATACAATTCTGGACCACCAATATATATACAATTCTGGACCACCATATACATACAATTCTGGAACCACCATATACATACAATTCTGGACCACCATATATATACAATTCTGGACCACCATATACATACAATTCTGGACCACCATATATATACAATTCTGGACCACCATATACATACAATTCTAGAACCACCATATACATACAATTCTGGACCACCATATACATACAATTCTGGACCACCATATAGATACAATTGTAGAACCACCATATACATACAATTCTGGACCACCATATACATACAATTCTGGAACCACCATATATATACAATTCTAGAACCACCATATACATACAATTCTGGACCACCATATACATACAATTCTGGACCACCATATACATACAATTCTGGACCACCATATACATACAATTCTGGACCACCATATACATACAATTCTGGACCACCATATACATACAATTCTGGACCACCATATACATACAATTCTGGACCACCATATACATACAATTCTGGAACCACCATATACATACAATTCTGGACCACCATATACATACAATTCTGGACCACCATATACATACAATTCTGGACCACCATATACATACAATTCTGGACCACCATATACATACAATTCTGGACCACCATATACATACAATACTAGAACCACCATATACATACAATTCTGGACCACCATATACATACAATTCTGGATCACCATATACATACAATTCTGGACCACCATATACATACAATTCTGGACCACCATATACATACAATTCTGGATCACCATATACATACAATTCTGGACCACCATATACATACAATTCTGGACCACCATATACATACAATTCTGGACCACCATATACATACAATTCTGGACCACCATATACATACAATTCTGGACCACCAATACATACAATTCTGGACCACCATATACATGCAATTCTGGACCACCATATACATACAATTCTGGACCACCATATACATACAATTCTGGATCACCATATACATACAATTCTGGACCACCATATACATACAATTCTGGACCACCATATACATACAATTCTGGACCACCATGTACATACAATTCTGGATCACCATATACATACAATTCTGGACCACCATATACATACAATTCTGGACCACCATATACATACAGTTCTGGACCACCATATACATACAATTCTGGACCACCATATACATACAATTCTGGACCACCATATACATACAATTCTGGACCACCATATACATACAATTCTGGACCACCATATACACACAATTCTGGACCACCATATACATACAATTCTGGACCACCATGTACATACAATTCTGGACCACCATGTACATACAATTCTGGACCACCATATACATACAGTTCTGAACCACCATATACATACAATTCTGGACCACCATATACATACAATTCTGGACCACCATATACATACAATTCTGGACCACCATATACATACAATTCTGGACCATCCCATACACAGAACTTTCTATACTTTCATAAGATTCGTTTTAAGAACATTTATTAAAGATTTAAAATTTTCAGTTGAACATTATTTTTATTGAATATTTGGCGAGATAAAACTTAACATGGAGATTAATACATGCAGTTATAATTTCGTTGATGACTCGTTGACTGGTACTCAATGAGGCATCAATTATTGTGTCATGAATGACATGTTAATCATGTTAAATGGGCAGTAAATATATTTGATTAACTCGCGGTTGTGACAGATGTTAGAGATATTGACGTACACGTGTGTGTACTCACTTAATTGTGGTTGAAGGGGTCGA
>NC_069442.1:27647521-27650021 GCF_026875155.1 Cherax quadricarinatus
AGACAAAACTGTGGACCACCAAGACAACACTGTGTACCACCAGGACTTCACTATGGACCACCATGACCACACTATGGACTACCAGGACCATACTGTGGACTATCAGGACCATACTGTGGACCACCAGGACCCCGCTATGTACCACCAGAACCACACTATGGACCATGACCACACTGTGGACCACCAGGACCACACTGTGCACCACAAAGGACCACAGGATAGGACTTACATTTCACGCTGGCACCCGCAAGACCCCCACTTTTACCTTCTTAAACCTCTTCTTGACTTCTTTAAACCTCTTCTTGACTTCTTTAAACCTCTTCTATTTTCTTTCATCCTCTTCATTATGGTTAGAGTTCTTTGATCCCTAACTCTTGATCCAAGAACTTGGATCAAGAATATTTGCCATTCCCTCTACCCCACCCCCCGGCACTATGTGACCCATACGGGTTGAGCTCTTATACCTCGAGGACGTAGATATACTGTGTGTATGCATGTTTGTATGTATGTATGTGTATGTTATATATTTATATATATATATATATATATATATATATATATATATATATATATATATATATATATATATATATAATATATATATATATATTATTAATATATATATATATACATAACACACAGAGTTTTGTATTGAACTTCCTCCGCGTTTCTCTCCCATTCTTTATCTTTCTTCTCCTCCTTCTCCCAATCTATTTCTATCCTTACCACGGAATACACAAATATCCCGCACAGAAGAGAGGAGCTTACGACGACGTTTCGGTCCGACTTGGATCATTTACAAAGTCACTTCTATGTGCGGGTTATTTGTGTATTGCTCCAGTCATGGTATTGTGCCTTTTTTTGTTATTTACCACGGAATTTCTTTCTCCAAATCAAAAGAAGTTGTTACTCTCCCCTCCGGCTTTCATTTCCTTATAAAAGGTTACCTCATACCCACCTAATGAAGAGAGTGAGAGACGGAGTGGGAGAGGCTAGAGTGCACTAGTAATGTACTCAGTATCGTAGCAATCTAGGACTCCCTTATTTGACTCCTGGTTCTCTAGGTGAGTCTGGCACCCGAGGAAACTGTAATTCTTGTATTTAAGGGAATTCTTAGTACTTCAGAAAGTTCGCAGGACCATTTTTCACACTTAAAGTTGACTACTTTGAAGAAGTCATATTAAGAAGTTAGTTATAAGTTGTTAATATGATTGTTAAGAAAGGTGTTAAACCACCATCTTAAGAAAGGCGTTAAATCACCATCTTTGTGAAGGCTGCGTTATTATACACATGCGTTTAATTTATCATGCTTAAAGGGTAATCTTGTACATTCATGTCAAACATACTTAAAAAATATGCGAACACATAATGAAGATTTAAAGATTCGTGTTAGAATTAGAGGGGTTTAACTAACATGATTTAAAATAGTTGAACTATTATTCTTTGAGAAATTGGTATTGACATTCAGAAAGCCTGACTATAATACTTCGGAGCTTTGAAGCTTCATGCGTAGCGTTTTAATAATCTAGACACTATTAAATATTCCAGCTACAAAATTCCACAATACCACACACAACTATACAGGTATAAACAAAAAATCTCAAATTTCATGTCACATCCAATTTCTTATTTTGGGAGTGCCGTCATTGGTCAGACATTCAGGGATGAAGGAATGGAGCGTTCAGAGATCCAATCGGAATTTCTGATTGGGCAATTACGTCTTAGCAATCCACGGAGGGAGTTGTGGCTGGAGGACGTCTACCTCAACCACACAAGATGGAAATTATTGGAGGAGGGAGAAGAGGGAGGGGAATGAGGGGGATAAAGATGGGGAAGGAGGGAGAGGTATTTAATTAAGGAGAACGTTTATGCAGGGTAAGTAATGTGGTCAGTAATATAAATATTGTGGTAGGTCACCACAGTCTGGGAGAATAATAACAAAAACAATAACCATAACAGCAACAACAATAACGAAAAAAAAAACGACCAACAAGACTCAAAAACATAGCTACTTGTCACAAACCTCTGCTGTTAAATTTTTAACAGTGCGTACGTACACGTGTGTGTGTGTGTACTCACCTATTTGTGGTTGCAGGAGCCGAGACATAGCTCCTGGTCCCGCCTCTTCACTGATCGCTACTAGGTTTTCTTTCTACCTGCTTCATGAGCTTTATCATACCTCGTCTTAAAACTTTATGGTTCTTGCCTCCACTACATTACTTGCCAGACTATTCCACTTCCCAACAAGTCTATGACTAAAGAAATACTTTCTAACATCTCTTTGACTGTGTGTGTGTGTTATTCATGTCCGGTAAACTTATGTGATAATGAATTGAAGCCTCAGCCTGTGTCCTCTCATGTTCCACTATCACATTCATGGTTTACGTATTCCCTTCTCTATCTTACATCACCATCACTTACTGTTACCTCCTAACTCCTCTCCTTCATTCTCATCATCTACGTCTTCTATATTGTCAACATCATCATCTTTATTGCCATC
>NC_069442.1:27654429-27666929 GCF_026875155.1 Cherax quadricarinatus
ATTTAAAAGGGGGGAAAAATTTTTCCCTTTATCTGAATTTTATTTATTTTATCCCTAACAGTAAATGAACCCCTTTTTTTTGATAATTAAATTTATTTTTTTAGACAAGTAGGAATTTTTTGGGCACCCAGGTCGGGAAAAAAAAGTCCCCCCTTTGATTCCTACCATGCCAAAAACCACAAGTTGCTCTGGACCTAAATTAAATTAAAAGAAATTTTTCATCCCCAGGGAAACTTGGGGAAAAATTTAAATTTTTGGACTGTATTTTAAAAATTTTAAAAGGGGGTTTTAGTATTAAAACATTTACCCTAACAGTAGGAAAATTCTTAATATCACTCACCCAAATTTTAAAAAGGGAAAATTAACTTTTATCATACTCAGGGAAAAAAATCACGGGTTTTACGGGAAAAAAAACAAAAATGGCCAGGGGTTATAACATAACAGACTTATTGAGGGTTCCCGGGAGTTGTCCTGTTCCCGTCGCTGATTTCAAGTTTTTGCAGGAATGATATAACGATTTTCCTCCTTTTTTTAGAGGTTTTCAGCCCCCTTTTAACCTCTAGAGCACGAAAAAAACTTCCAAATTTCACTCACGTTTACTTGGGTCCCTTCAAACCAAAATGGCCCCACTCCCCCCCCCAGGGCCCCAGGTTTTCCCCTTTTTGATAACTCTTTTTTAAAAAACATATAGGGCATTATTTTTTCCCATTTTAAAAATTTCCGTAAAATTTTCCGGAAAAAAATATTTCCGTATTTTCCACATATTAGCCTTTTGTAAAAAATTAAAGCAAAAATACAATGTGGAAATTCCCTGTTGATTAAAATTTGGTCAAATAAGGGTAAACCAAATGCCAAAAAATTTTCCGGGATAATTTTTGAAACTTTTTTATGAAGTAATTTACGCATTTTTTTAAAAACACAGGAAAAAAAAGACTTTGTATTGCTCTTTTGCGAAAATTTAAAGTATAGTTAGGGTTAAAAAAAAATGGGAAAAGGTTTTTTTAAAAACCATGAGAAAGGGAAATTTTCCCAAAATAATATTTGAATATTAAAAGATTGGGGAATTTTTTTGGGCTTTTCAAGTTTGCCGAAAAATTCCCCCGAGGTGTTATTTGAGAGGTTTTGATGGTCTTGACCACTGTTTTTCAATGGTTTTACTGATTGTTGAGTGTGGTTAAAGATAGTTGTAATACATCAACTTAGTTTAAAATGAACTTTTTCCAAAACCCCTTACCTCGGGGGGTCTGTAATGTTTTGGGAACCATGGAAAAAAAAAACTTATTCACTATTCTAGCCGTTTTTAAAACCACACAAAACCCCACACAATTTCACACCCCGCGCACCCCACACCACCCCACCACATACCCCCCCACACCACACCACACACACACAACATACAAAACCCCACAAAACCCCCACATACACACGCAATACACCCCACCAACAACCCACCAAAACACCACACACACACCACCACAAAACACACACCCCCAAATACACACACACACACACCAAAACCCCACACACCCACACACCCCACCACACCACCAAACCCCACCACACACACACCACACACCCCATTCAACCCCCCCACACCCACACCCAAACCCCACAAAAACACCATCCACAAAACCACCAAAACACCAACCCCCAAAACCCCACACACACCCCACACACCACACACCACCTCACCCCCACCAACACCACACACACACAAACCCCACACACCCACAAAACACACCGACATACACACACACACACCCCCACACACACACACACACACACACACCACCCACACACACAAAACCCCCCACCACACACACCAAAACACACCAAACACACCCAAACATCGGGCCCCCTCCCAAAATTATTTTCAAGGGGAGACTCAACCCGAAAAAATTTATCCTGCAGGGAAAGCCCCGGCTGAAAGGCAAGCAGGGTTCCGGGGGGTGTGTTTCCTCGATCGAGACAGAACACGGGGGCGAAAAGGGAAAACGAAGAAAAAGAGAAAAGTTCAAAAACGAAAGGAAAAAAAAGAAAATGGGGGGAAATGAAAAAGGAGGGGCAGAATAAACCCCGGGTCAAATTGGGGAAAGGCAAGCCCCCCCCTCAGAAACACCTGCAGAAAGGGCTCCGGCCCAAGCACCCCCAAGGCCCAACCCGAACCCAAACCAAAAAAACCAAACCACATCGATTCCCCCTTTTTTTCCCCCCCCCCGCACCCAACAGTTACGTATTGAACAGAAGTTTAAGGTTTGGTACACAATTGCTGGTTTAAAATTTAAAGGAAAAAAAACATGAGGAATTGGGAAGAAATATCAATGAGAAGTCCCCCCACTCATAGGGAGTTACAGAAAAAAACTCACGGAGACAATAACAGATGCAAAATTTCCCCCCCAGGGTACCAGATTTGAGGGAAGAATGAAGGGGGGAGGGGGGGAGGTGGGGTTGCTCTGGTCGTTTAAAAAAAAAAGATGGAAAAACGAGGGGAAAATGGAAAAGGCATAGATGAGATGGGGAAAGAGACTCATAGCAGGTTTCACCTTTTAGTTTTTTGGGGACAAAATTGGTATTGCAAAGTGATTTGGGGGAAAATTCCCCCAAAGAAATGAGGAAGGGGCCAAAAAGGGAATATGAAGAGAGCAACAGAAACAATGGTTGGGGCACACTTGTGAGGTGGCAAGAAAGCTCATTCCCGCAGAGGCAAAGTTTGCTGGTTATGGGGGGGTTTTTAACCACAAAGGGAGATGACTGGGAAAAAACCCGGAGCCAATGGGGGGTCCCGGGAAAAATGGGGGGACCCGGATGTTGGGAAAGTGGTGCTGGAAAAAATCATGCACCCAAATGTTAAGGACACTACCCGGGGTGGGGAGGGGAGGATGAAAACCAAACAAGTTTTGGGCCCTTTTGTTCACCCCGGGCAGCTCGACATTTAGGAAGGCATGTATGAGAGTCCCCTAGGAGATAGCGGGCCCCCGGGGGTTCTGGCTTTGAATAAATTGTAGAGGGTTTCAAGTTTGGGGAGAATAAAAAAGGAGGGTTTAATTTGGGAAAAACCGCTCTAAAAGGGGGATACATTGGGTTTTAAGAACTTCCTGGGGGAAGGTCCCTGGGACAGAGAAAAAAAGGCCGGGGGAAAACCAGGGAAATGAAAAAAGATGGAATTATGTAACAAAAAAAATGCAAGGAGGCGTGGGAAAAAGTTTATTCCCCAAAGGGGAACAGTAAAAAAAAGGGGAAAACCAGAAAGAGGCCCCCGGTTTCCGGACGGGGTAAGGGAAAGGGAAAAAAAAAAAAGTGTTTAAAAGAAGAAAAAAAAAAAGTTTCAGAAGGGGGGAAACAAAAGAAAATTTTGGAGGGTCAGTCCAGAGCCCGGGGAAAGAGTATGCAAAAGGTAAAGGGGGAAGGGCCCCGGGGGCTAGTATGAAAATGGACATCAATCGAAAAATCAAGAAATGACCCGAAACTGTTGTTTTAAGGCCAAAATAAAGGGGGAAGGGCCCAAAGGTCCAAAAAACCAGGTTCTAGATTAAAGGGCAGAAGGTGGAGAACTCCAAAAATGATCAAAGGGGGTATTTTGAGGAAACTGAACAGGGAGATTTAAAGGGAAATTTTTTTCAGTAGAGGGCAGGAAAAGGGGGGTGGGGGGGGACAGCCAAAGAAGGGGAACCTTTAAGGGGGGAAATCCAACAAGTGTTTGGGTGAAAATAAAGAACAACCCCGAGGGGAGGGGGGAAGAAGCTTTGAAATGACCTTGGAAACCCCCAAAGGGGGGGAAAGGGACCGGACATTCCCCCCTGGGTCCTTAGAGAAGGAAACAGAGATGCTGTGCCCTGGGCCCCTTTTTCCAAAATCTTCAACACCCTCCCCTTTAAAGGGAACTACCTGAGAAATGGAAGCAGTTAAAGTAGTCCCCATATTTAAGAAAAGGGAAAAGAAAGAGGGACTAAAATACAGACCTGTGTTTTCTGACAAAGTATTGTGTGCTAAAAATCATGGGAGAAGATTTTTCAGGGGGAAGGGGTGGGTTTGAACACCTGGAAAAGGGAAAAAGATTATAAATGGGGGAAACCCGAAAGGGGTTTATGGAAGGGAAAATCCCCCGTTTTCACAAAAAATCCTGGAGTTTTTTTGACAAAAGGGAACAGAAGTTTAAGGGCACGAGAGAGAGGGGGTGGGGGAGATTGCTTTTTCCCCAGAAATGCAAAGGGAAAGGGCCTTTTTTCAAGTTCCCCCCAAGAGATTATGCAGAAGTGGAGGATCAGGGCGCATGTAAAAGGGGGGGGCACTGCAATGGTCAGGGGAAAAACCTGAAGGGAGGGGGAGCAAAGGTCATTGGGAGTGAAGGGTTCCAGTGGGCCCCTGTGACGAGCGGGGGGTCCCACAGGGGGTCGTTTAGGGGCCATTTCTATTTTTTATACATGTGAACGACCCTGATGGAAGGATTTGACTCTGGAAAATGTCCCTGTTCGCAGTTTATGTGGGAAATTGATGAGAAGAATTAAATCGGATGAGGATGAGGCAGGACTCCAAAAAGACCTGGACAGGCTGGACATGTGGTCCAGCAACTGGCTTCTCGAATTCAATCCAGCCAAATGCATAGTCATGAAGATTGGGGAGGGGCAAAGAAGACCGCAGACAGAGTATAGGCTAGGTGGACAAAGACTTACAGACCTCACTCAGGGAGAAAGACCTTGGGTGACCATAACACCGAGCACATCACCGGAGGCACACATCAACCAAATAACCACTGCAGCATACGGGCGCCTGGCAAACCTGAGAATAGCGTTCTGATACCTTAATAAGGAATCGTTCAAGACACTGTACACTGTGTATTTTAGGCCCATACTGGAGTATGCAGCACCAGTCTGGAATCCACACCTGGTCAAGCACGTCAAGAAGTTAGAGTAAGTACAAAGGTTTGCAACAAGGCTAGTCCCAGAGCTCAGGGGAATGTCGTACGAGGAAAGGTTGAGGGAAATCGGACTGACGACACTGGAGGACAGAAGGGTCAGGGGAGACATGACAACGACATACAAGATACTGCGGGGAATAGACAAGGTGGACAGAGATAGGATGCTCCAGAGAGGGGACACAGGGACAAGGGGTCACAACTGGAAGCTGAAGACTCAGACGAGTCACAGGGACGTTAGGAAGTATTTCTTCAGTCATAGAGTTGTCAGGAAGTGGAATAGCCTAGCAAGTGAAGTAGTGGAGGCAGGAACCATACATAGTTTTAAGAAGAGGTATGATACAGCTCAGGAAGCAGAAGAGGACCTAGTAGCGTTTCAGTGAAGAGGCGGGGCCAGGAGCTGAGTCTCGACCCCAGCAACCAAAATTAGGTGAGTACACACACACACATTATATGTATTATATATATATATATATATATATATATATATATATATATTATTATATATATATATATATAATTATAATATTATATGTGTGTGTGTGTGTGTGTGTGTTGTGTTGTGTGTGTGTGTGTGTGTGTGTGTGGTGTAAGTGTTGTGTGTAAGTGTGTGTGTGTGTGTGCTGTGGTGTGTGGTGATGTCGTGTGTGTGTTGGGGAATGTGTGTGGTGTAACTTGGTGCAGGAAGCAGAGGGCTGCACAGCCGCTCTCACCTAATAATCTATAATCCAGACAGCTTCACTCGAGTGATGATCACTTAAAATCAAAAATTGCTGAGATAAGGATGTCAGTTTGAGTGGCGATCGTCTTATGCGCAGCGGGTACATAAAGAAGACTCAAAGATACACAGGACTTAGAAGACTCAAGGTACCATAAGTAAGACTCAAAGGACACTAATAAGACTCAAAGGTACATAAGAAGACTCAAGGTACCATAATAAGATTCAATAGGTACATAAAGAGACTCCTGGGTTACATAAAAGACTCGGGTACAAAAGAGACTCCTGGGTACATCAGAAGAGCCTGGGTACCAAAGAAGACTCCTGGGTCTAAATAAGACCAAAGGTACCATAAAGAAGATCCTGGGTACCATAAGAAGACTCTGGGTATCCATAAGATAGATTCCTGGGTACCTATATAAAAGATCTGGTACCATATAGAAGATCCTGTTACATAATAGACTCAAAGGTACTCATAATAGAAGATCCTGGTACCATAAAGATAGATCTTAGGTACCATATAAAGAAGATCCTGGGTACCGATAAGAAGTCCTGGTGGTACATAAAGAAGATCTGGGTCATGAAGATTCCTGGGTACCATAGTAGTCCTGGGTCCATAAAGAAGACTTCCTGGTGTCCATAAAGAAGATAAAGGTCCTGTAAAGATGACTCCTGGGTACCTAGAAGATCTGGTGTACCATAAAGAAGCTCGTGGTACCGTAAAGAAGACTCCTGGTACCATAAAGCAAGGACTCCTGGGTACCATACTAAGACTCAAGTCCATAAATGAAACTCCTGGGTACACAAAGAGACTCCTGGGTCATAAAGGAAGCATCCTGGTACCATAAAGAAGACTCTGGGTTACCTAAAAAGACTCTGGTACTAAAGAAGTCCTGGGTTTCTAAAGTAGAGTCGGGTACCATAAAGAAGACTCCTGGGTACCATAAAGAAGACTCCTGGGTACCATAAAGAAGACTCAAAGGTACCATAAATAAGACTCAAAGGTACCATAAAGAAGACTCCTGGGTACCATAAAGAAGACTCCTGGGTACCATAAAGAAGACTCCTGGGTACCATAAAGAAGACTCCTGGGTACCATAAAGAAGACTCAAAGGTACCATAAAGAAGACTCCTGGGTACCATAAAGAAGACTCCTGGGTACCATAAAGAAGACTCAAAGGTACCATAAAGAAGACTCCTGGGTACCATGAAGAAGACTCCTGGGTACCATAAAGAAGACTCAAAGGTACCATAAAGAAGACTCCTGGGTACCATAAAGAAGACTCCTGGGTACCATAAAGAAGACTCCTGGGTACCATAAAGAAGACTCCTGGGTACCATAAAGAAGACTCCTGGGTACCATAAAGAAGACTCCTGGGTACCATAAAGAAGACTCCTGGGTACCATAAAGAAGACTCCTGGGTACCATAAAGAAGACTCAAAGGTACCATAAAGAAGACTCCTGGGTACCATAAAGAAGACTCCTGGGTACCATAAAGAAGACTCCTGGGTACCATAAAGAAGACTCAAAGGTACCATAAAGAAGACTCCTGGGTACCATAAAGAAGACTCCTGGGTACCATAAAGAAGACTCAAAGGTACCATAAAGAAGACTCCTGGGTACCATAAAGAAGACTCAAGGTACCATAAAGAAGACTCTGGGTACCATAAAGAAAGCTCCTGGGTACCATAAAGAAGACTCCTGGGTACCATAAAGAAGACTCCTGGGTACCATAAAGAAGACTCCTGGGTACCATAAAGAAGACTCCTGGGTACCATAAAGAAGATTTCTGGGTATTGGTTAGCTCTGACGATGGAGCATCAACCACTCTATGGAAGCAATAGAGGCAAATGGTTTACCATGAACTTGCCGTTCTGTGTGAACCAGTTAGCTGCACTCGTTGTACTGTGAACAGTTAAGCGCACTCGTTGTACTGGACAAGTAAGTGCAATCGTGGTACTGTGAACACAGTTAAGCTGCACTCGTTCTACTGTGAACACAGTTAAGCTGCACTCGTTGTACTGTGAACTCAGGGCGACCAGTTTCCTTTTTCAGAGACTCAGTGTCGCGATCCAGAGAGGAAATGCCTGCAGCATTCTGGGCACGTGGCCCACAGCCAGGGAGCTGGACGAAGTATTCGAGATGTAGCTCTGAGTTGTTATCTATGTTGTTTTACTTTCTATTGTATTTTTGTGAATGTTTTGTCAATGTATTTTGTCTTTAAATAAAATATATATTAAATATAGGGGGTCGCAGGAGAAAATTCTCAAAGAGCTTCAGGGAGAACCTTGAGTTTTTCCTGAAGCAAGTTTATTCTTTTCTCTGAGGATGAGGGTCCTTAGACTTGAGTCCTGGAGATGGGAAGTACAGTGCCTGCACTCTGAAGGAGGGGTGTTAATGTTGCAGTTTAAAAACTGTAGTGTAAAGCACCCTTCTGGCAAGACAGTGATGGAGTGAATGATGGTGAAAGTTTTTCTTTTTCTGGCCACCCTGCCTTGGTGGGAATCGGCCAGTGTGATAATAATATAATATATATATATATATATATATTATATATATATATATATATATATATATATATATATATATATATATATATATATATATATATATATATATATATATATATATAATATATTATTGTCGTGCCGAATATGTAAAACTGGTCAATTAGCAAGAACTCATTTAAAATTAAGTCCTTTCTAAATATTTCTCTTATACGTTTAAAGATATATTTTTTTCATTAATGATAATGTAAAAAATTATACTTTTGCATCAAAATAATCTTAGAAAACTTACCTAATCTTATTATAAAAAGAACAATTTATTTTAGCCTAACCTAACTAAATATATTTTAGATTTGTTTACAATATTTTAATACTAAATAAACACAGTGAAATATATTTTTTTCGTTATGTTCAGAATGATTTTGGCCAAATTATTGCATACACAAATTTTCACTTGTCCTATATGGCAAGATGAGCGTTGCTATTTAAGCCAAGATCGCAAGTTCTGCCTATTCGGCACGACATGACATCTCCACTGCCTCCAGCCTTCTCCTCGCTGCAACATTCATCACCCATCCTGTATGGGTGTGAAGCATGGGTGATGAATGTTGCAGCGAGGATAAGGCTGGAGGCAGTGGAGATGTCATGTCTGAGGGCAGTATGTGGTGTGAATATAATGCAGAGAATTCGTAGTTTGGAAGTTAGGAGGAGGTGTGGGATTGCCAAAACTGTTGTTCAGAGGGCTGAGGAAGGGTTGTTGAGGTGGTTCGGACATGTAGAGAGAATGGAGCGAAACAGAATGACTTCAAGAGTGTATCATTCTGTAGTGGAAGGAAGGCGGGGTAGGGGTCGGCCTAGGAAAGGTTGGAGGGAGGGGGTAAAGGAGGTTTTGTGTGCTAAGGGCTTGGACTTCCAGCGGGCATGCGTGAGCGTGTTTGATAGGAGTGAATGGAGACAGATGGTAACATTTATGAAGGGATTCAGGGAAACCGGCAGGCCGGACTTGAGTCCTGGAGATGGGAAGTACAGTGCCTGCACTCTGAAGGAGGGGTGTTAACGTTGCAGTTTAAAAACTGTAGTGTAAAACACCCTTCTGGCAAGACAGTGATGGAGTGAATGATGGTGAAAGTTTTTCTTTTTCGGGCCACCCTGCCTTGGTGGGAATCGGCCAGTGTGTTAAAAAAAATAAATTAATAAAAGATATATATGTGTGTGTATAATATATATATATATATATATATATATATATATATATATATATATGTGTGTGTGTGTGTGTGTGTGTGGTGTGTGTGTGTGTGTGTGTGTGTGTGTGTGTGTGTGTGTGTGTGTGTGTGTGTGTGTGTGTGTGTGTGTGTGTGTGTGTGGTATGTATATAAATATGTATATCTATATAAGTAAATTTTTAGGGTTTTCGACGAATTTGCAAGAACTCTGAATTCAATTTCTCTAGGTAGGGAAATATTTGTACACACCACCATGTGCAATAACATGACAGGAGAGAGGGAGGGATGGAGGAGGGAAGGAAATGGATGGATGAAGGGTGAGGGAATGGGAAAGCCAGGAAGAAAAAGAGAGGGCTAAAAAATGGGTAAGAAGTAGTGAGGCATGAGAGAGAGAGAGAAGAAATGTTTTTCGAAGATAGGGGATCATTTATATGTGTGTATGTCAGTGTGTTTGTGTAAGTGTCCGTCAGTGTATTTGTCATTCTTTAAGTTTTTATTTCAGTGTTTCTGTGTGACAGTACACACTACAGTGTGTACTGTCACACGTAATATACACACTACAGTGTGTACTGTCACACGTAATATACACACTACAGTGTGTACTGTCACACGTAATATACACACTACAGTGATGTACTGTCACACGTAATATACACACTACAGTGTGTACTGTCACACGTAATATACACACTACAGTGTGTACTGTCACACGTAATATACACACTACAGTGTGTACTGTCACACGTAATATACACACTACAGTGTGTACTGTCACACGTAATATACACACTACAGTGTGTACTGTCACACGTAATATACACACTACAGTGTGTACTGTAGTGTGTATGTGTAGTTACAGCAGCAGAGCTATACTAGTGGCGTCCTGACTTCAGTGTTTGTAGTTACAACACCAGAGTTATGTTGGTGATGTTCTATTTTTGTAGTTACAGCAGCAGCAACAACAGAGCTGCTATAGCAAGGACAATGTCGAGTGCAGAATATCGAAAGCTAAAGAAATATTACATATCTGACTGGCTGGAGTTGACGAAGCAGCTTGTCACAGTCACTTCACTCAAGTCTGTCTCACGAGTATTCCCCGTTTTTCACAAATTGATCTGTCAGTCGTCCATCTTTTGCAATATTTCTGATGCACACTCAAGTTTAATAACGGATCTTATCAGGAAACAGTTATTGAAAACAATTGCGAAAATGACCTGAATGTTCTGACTAAAATGTTTTGTTACTGTGCACTCAGGGATGAAAGCGGCTCACTGGTAGAGCTTTCAGCGCACAACTTGGGTTGGCTGGAGACGTGGACATGCTTCCTTACGCCTACTGCTTATTCCATGTTTACCAAGTAGTAAGCCAGCTGTTGTGGGTGGCATCCTGGAGAAGCGGGCCAATGGAGATAATCCATAATAAATAAGTGTCTTGGGTTACTAGCCCTCCTGGCTTGTAACAACATGCAACAATAAATGATTCATCTAATGATGCACACCCGTGTCAGGGGACTTCACTGAGCAACAAACACTTTTTATATCAGCATTATTGATCAGAGATGAAAGGTGTCACTTCTAGAGAAGTTTTAGAGTGTTTTCACCTGGTAAATCAACCTGCCTGCCACTCTGCAGTATTAAGCTGGGTGAGTCGGCTTAATTTTCTGCAAGCTGAACATGGAATGTGAATCACAGGTCATTGATAGAACCATTTACCTTTCATTTGGAATTGGAATACTTCCGGGTCATTTTTTAATGGTCTGTGAGCCTACATAAACGTCAGTCTCAATAGGAAGGGGAATATTAACTCGTTCTCGTTTTGATCCGCTAAATATTCACACTTTCTAGCTTATTTGAATAATAATAGTAATAATTTATCCTACAAGTATTACCAGTATCATCACTATTTACATCATCACTATCAGCTTTGCTACCTGCGACACCACTACCACAGTCAACATCAGTACCACCATCTCCACCACAACCATCTTCACCTCTACTACCACACCTGCCATCAACATGGGCTCCATAACCATCGCTACCAGCACTACCCTTACTACCACCATTACTACCATCAACACTACCACCACCACTAATAAAAGTATAATAATACTGACAGACTGGAAAAAAGGACAAGTATGTATATCAGACATTGTATCGAAAGTAACTTTTTGCAACAACAATAACAACAACAATAACTGTATAAGAGCATCTGCATTATTCAACTTGTCTTATAATTTTATCGTCTCAAATAGGCAAGCCATCCTGCCCTTACACTCTCCCACAACTTCCCTTCTGAAAGATTGTGTTAGTGGGTATCATGTAAGGAAGTCAACTGGTAATCAGCAACCATCCAGGGAGGTCAACTGGTAACCAGCAACCATCCAGGGAGGTCAACTGGTAACCAGCAACCATCCAGGGAGGTAACTGGTAACAGCACCATCCAGGGAGTCAAATGGTAACCCGCAACCATCCAGGGAGGTCAACTGGTAACCAGCAACCATCCAGGGAGGTTAACTGGTAACCAGCAACCATCCAGGGAGGTCAACTGGTAACCAGCAACCATCCAGGGAGGTCGACTAGTAACCATCCAGGGAGGTTCTGTCCTCCTGCTACATGAACCTTTTAAATATTTAATCAGTCTGGAAAGATTACCATTATTTTCAATTTTACGAACCAGCAAGAAGACAGAGAAACCTCAGAAGATTGCACACACATACATTATTATTCACCTGTTTGTTTATTAATAGTTCCTAATATTGTAATATTATCTTTGTGTCCTAAGAGACCTGGTCAGGGACCAAGCCACAGGTGCGATAATTACTGAAACTATTCAAGAGAAAACTAAAAGAGTAAGATCAAAGGAGACCTTGAAGGTTGTACAAGAGTAACATCAAAGGAGACCTTGAAGGTTGTACAAGAGTTGTCTTACAAAATGAAAACAGATTTTTTAGTTTCTTCTGCTCACTTTTAATTATTTTTAAACATTAAGAAAAGAGTATTCTCATGGGATCATTAGTGACAGTGTGTTGTTATGTGTTGGTGCACCTAGGACTGCTACATGCACATGTGATGGTGCACCTAGGACTGCTACATGTACATGTGTTGGTGCACCTAGGACTGCTACATGTACATGTGTT
>NC_069442.1:27671929-27761929 GCF_026875155.1 Cherax quadricarinatus
TTCTGGGTCACCAGTGTTCAGTGGTATTTAAGTCTGGGTCACCAGTGTTTAGTGGTATAAGTCTGGGTCGCCAGTGTTCATGGTATTAAGTTCTGGTCACCAGTGTTTAGTGGTATTAAGTCTGGGTCACCAGTGTTTAGTGGTATTAAGTCTGGGTCACCAGTGTTTAGTGGTATTAAGTCTGGGTCACCAGTGTTCAGTGGTATTAAGTCTGGGTCACCAGTGTTTAGTGGTATTAAGTCTGGGTCGCCAGTGTTTCAGTGGTTATTAAGTCTGGGTCCACCAGTGGTTTAGTGGTATTAAGTCTGGGTCACCATGTTTAGTGGTATTAAGTCTGGGTCACCATTGTTCAGTGTATTAAGTCTGGGTCACCAGTGTTCAGTGGTATTAAGTCTGGGTCACCAGTGTTTAGTAGTATTAAGTCTGGGTCACCAGTGTTTATAAACAACCAGAGTTTAGGATATCTCTGTGTGTAGATACACATCTCTTGGTGTATATACACAGATGTATACACTCCTTGGTGTATGTATAAACATGTACACACTTCTTGATGTGTATTTACTGAAATGTGTACGTTTCTGGACGTAATAAGTCCGAAGATTCTTATACAAAATTATACATACGTTCTACCCACCACCACCATTCTTTCACCACCTCTCACCACCACCACCACCATTCTTCCACCACATCTCGCCACCATCAGTTCTCACCAACACCACCTCTCACACCACCACAACCTCTCTCCACCACCTCTCATCACTCCACCCCTCACCACCACCCCTCACCACCACCACCTCTCACCAGCACCACCACCATCTATCACCACAACACCCCTCACCTCCAGCCCCTCACCACCACCACCTCTCACCACCACCACACACCATCTATCACCACTAACACCCCTCACCTCCAGCCCTCACCACCACCACCTCTCACCACCACACCACCATCTATCACCACTAACACCCCTCACCTCCAGCCCTCACCACCACCACCTCTCACCACCACCACCACCATCTATCACCACTAACACCCCTCAACCACCACCCCTCACCACCACCACCTCTCACCACCCACACCACCATCTATCACCACTAACACCCCTCACCACACCCCTCACCACCACCCCTCACCACACACCACCTCTCACCACCACCACCACCATCTATCACCACTAACACCCCTCACCACCACCACCTCTCACCACCACCACCACCACCTCTCATCACTACCACCCCTCACCACCACCCTTCACACAGAGCTATGGATAGTGGGTGTTGAGTTACAGCTCTCAGACCACCGAGTCATTCCTCCCTTAGTTCGTTGTATTTCCATTGTTCTTGTATTATCACTCTTCTCTCTCTTCTCCATTTCTTGTTTCTCTTTTGTTTTCCCTGTTGTCCCTCTGTTGCTTCCCTTGTTGTCCCTCTGTTGCTTCCCCTGTTGTCCCTCTGTTGCTTCCCATGTTGTCCCTCTGTTGCTTCCCTTGTTGTCCCTCTGTTGCTTCCCTTGTTGTCCCTCTGTTGCTTCCCTTGTTGTCCCTCTGTTGCTTCCCCTGTTGTCCCTCTGTTGCTTCCCATGTTGTCCCTCTGTTGCTTCCCCTGTTGTCCCTCTGTTGCTTCCCATGTTGTCCCTCTGTTGCTTCCCATGTTGTCCCTCTGTTGCTTCCCTTGTTGTCCCTCTGTTGCTTCCACTGTTGTCCCATTGTTGCTTCCCTTGTTGTCCCTCTGTTGCTTCCCTTGTTGTCCCTTTGTTGCTTCCCATGTTGTCCCTCTGCTGCTTCTCTTGTTGTCCCTCTGCTGCTTCCACTGTTGTCCCTCTGTTGCTTCCCTTGTTGTCCCTGTGTTGCTTCCCCTGTTGTCCCTCTGTTGCTTCCCATGTTGTCCCTCTGTTGCTTCCCCTGTTGTCCCTCTGTTGCTTCCACTGTTGTCCCTCTCTTGCTTCCTTTGTTGTCACTCTTATGCTTCACCTGTTGTCCCTTTGTTGCTTCCCATGTTGTCCCTCTGTTGCTTCCCCTGCTGTCCCTTTGTTGCTTCCCCTGTTGTCCCTCTGTTGCCTCCCTTGTTGTCCTCTTTTGCTTCACCTGTTGTCCCTTTGTTGCTTCCACTGTTGTCCCTCTTTTGCTTCCTTTGTTGTCCCTCTGTTGCTTTCCCTGTTGTCCCTTTGTTGCTTCCCCTGTTGTCCTCTGTTGATTCCCCCTGTTGTCCCTCTGTTGCTTCCTCTGTTGTCAGTCTGTTGTTTCCTCTGCTGCTCTTCTGTTATTCCTCTGTTGTACCTTCATTGCTCACTTGTTTCCCCTTCTTCCTCTGTTGTTCTATTGCTCTTCAGTTGTTCCCCCGTTGTTCCTCTGTTGTTCTCCTTTGTTCCCATCACTCTCCAGGGACACCCATCACTCCCCAGGGACACCCATCACTCCCCAGGGACACCATCAATCCCCAGGGACACCCATCACTCCCCACTGGCACTCATCATTCCCCAGGGATACCAATCACTCCTCAAAGACACCCATCACTCCCTAGAGACACCCATCGCTCCTAAAAGACACCCATCACTCCCCAGGGATACCCATCACTCCCCACTGGCACCTATCACTCCCCAGGGACACCTATCACTCCCCAGAGACACCCATCACTCCTCAAAGACACCCATCACTCCCCACGGGCACCCATCGCTCCTCACGATCACCCATCACTCCCCAGTGACACCCATCACTCCCCACTGGCACTCATCACTCCCTAGGGACACCCATCACTCCTCAAAGACACCCATCACACCCCACGGGCACCCATCGCTCCACAGAGACACCCATCACTCCTCAAAGACACCCATCACTCCCCACGGGCACCCATCGCTCCCAACGATCACCCATCACTCCCCAGGGACACCCATCACTCCCCACTGGCACCCATCACTCTCCAGGGACACCTATCACTCCCCAGGGACACCATCACTCCCCACGGAGACCCATTACTCCCCAGGGACACCCATCACTCCTCAGGGACACCCATCACTCCCCAGGGACACCCATCACTCCCCACGATCACCCATCACTCCCCAGGGACACCATCAATCCCCAGGGACACCTATCACTCCCCACTGGCACTCATCACTCCCCAGGGACACCTGTCACTCCTCAAAGACACCCATCACTCCCCACGGGCACCCATCGCTACACAGAGACACCCATCACTCCTCAAAGACACCCATCACTCCCCACGGGCACCAACCGCTCCCCACGATCACCCATCACTCCCCAGGGACACCCATCACTCCTCACTGGCACCCATCACTCCCCAGGGACACCTATCACTCCCCAGAGACACCCATCACTCCCCAGGGACACCCATCACTCCCCACTGGCACCCATCACTCCCCAGGGACACCCATCACTCCTCAAAGACACCCATCACTCCCCACGGGCACCCATCGCTCCACAGAGACACCCATCACTCCTCAAAGACACCCATAACTCCCCAGGGACACCTATCACTCCCAAGAGACACCCATCACTCCTCAAAGACACCCATCACTCCTCAAAGACACCCATCACTCCCCACTGGCACCCATCACTCCTCAGGGACACCTATCACTCCCCAGAGGCACCCATCACTCTCCAGGGACACCCATCACTCCCCACTGGCACCCATCACTCCCCAGGGACACCTATCACTCCCCAGAGACACCCATCACTCCTCAAAGACACCCATCACTCCCCAGGGACACCCATCACTCCCCAGGGACATCCATCACTCCCCAGGGACACCATCAATTTCCAGGGACACCCATCACTCCCCACTGGCACTCATCATTCCCCAATGACACCTATCACTCCTCAAAGACACCCATCACTCCCCACGGGCACCCATCGCTCCACAGAGACACCCATCATTCCTCAAAGACACCCATCACTCCCCACGGGCACCCATCGCTCCTCACGATCACCCATCACTCCCCAAGGACACCCATCACTCCCCACTGGCACTCGTAACTCCCCAGGGACACCCATCAATCCCCAGAGACACCCATCACTCCTCAAAGACACCCATCACTCCCCACGGGCACCCATCGCTCCTCACGATCACCCATCACTCCCCAGGGACACCCATCACTCCCCACGGGCACTCATAACTCCCCAGGGACACCCATCACTCCCCAGAGACACCCATCACTCCTCAAAGACACCCATCACTCCCCACGGGCACCCATCGCTCCTCACGATCACCCATCACTCCCCAGGGACACCTATCACTCCCCAGAGGCACCCATCACTCCTCAAAGACACCCATCACTCCTCAAAGACACCCATCACTCCCCACTGGCACCCATCAAATCCCCAGGGACAACCTATCACTCCCCAGAGACACCCATCACTCCTCAAAGACACCCATCACTTCTCAAAGACACCCATCACTCCCCACTGGCACCCATCACTCCCCAGGGACACCTATCACTCCCCAGAGACACCCATCACTCCTCAAAGACACCCATCACTCCTCAAAGACACCCATCACTCCCCACTGGCACCCATCACTCCCCAGGGACACCTATCACTCCCCAGAGACACCCATCACTCCCCAGAGACACCCATCACTCCTCAAAGACACCCATCACTCCCCACTGGCACCCATAACTCCCCAGAGACACCTATCACTCCCCAGAGACACCCATCACTCCTCAAGACCCCCCATCACTCCTCAAAGACACCCATCACTCCCCACTGGCACCCATCACTCCCCAGGGACACCTATCACTCCCCAGAGACACCCATCACTCCTCAAAGACACCCATCACTCCTCAAAGACACCCATCACTCCCCACTGGCACTCATCATTCCCCAGGGAAAACCTATCACCTCCCCAGAGACACCCATCACTCCCAGAGAAAACCCATCATCCTCAAAGACACCCATCATCCCCACTGGCACCCATCACTCCCCAGAGACACCTATCACTCCCCAGAGACACCCATCACTCCTCAAAGACACCCATCACTCCTCAAAGACACCCATCACTCCCCACTGGCACCCCATCACTCCCCAGGGACACCTATCACTCCCCAGAGACAAACCCATCACTCCTCAAAAGACACCCATCACTCCTCAAAGACACCCATCACTCCTCAAAGACACCCATCACTCCTCAAAGACACCTATCACTCCCCAGAGACACCCATCACTCCTCAAAGACACCCATCACTCCCCAGGGACACCCATCACTCCTCAAAGAAACCCATCACTCCCCAGAGACACCCATCACTCCCCAGAGACACCCATCACTCCCCAGAGACACCCATCACTCCTCAAAGACACCCATCACTCCCCACTGGCAC
Source organism: Cherax quadricarinatus (assembly GCF_026875155.1). NCBI lineage: Eukaryota > Metazoa > Arthropoda > Malacostraca > Decapoda > Parastacidae > Cherax > Cherax quadricarinatus. Next base: position 27,677,258 of record NC_069442.1, read on the forward strand.
CCATCACTCCCCACTGGCACCCATCACTCCCCACTGGCACCCATCACTCCCCAGAGACATCTATCACTCCCAGAGAACACCCATCACTCCCCAGAGACACCCATCACTCCTCAAAGACACCCATTACTCCTCAAAGACACCCATCACTTCCCACTGGCACCCATCACTCCCCAGGGACACCTATCACCCAGACACCCATCACTCCCAGAGACACCCATCACTCCCCAGAGACACCCATCACTCCTCAAAGACACCCATCACTCCTCAAAGACACCCATCACTCCCCAGAGACACCCATCACTCCTCAAAGACACCCATCACTCCTCACGATCATCCATCGACTTAAGTTGTTCAGTCTAAATAAGACTTTACCTGATATTTATCTAGATAAATACCAAGTATGTAGATTTACCAAGATAAATGTCACTTAAAGAGTTGTGGGGAGCAGGCAACATAAGTGTTATTGACTCGGTAACAGCTAAGCTTGAAACCCAGTAACCCTCCTCCAACATCCCCCATATACATTTATTTTGTTATTTACTTTCTAATTTTCACAGAATTACTGATAAAAACGCAAGAGTCAGTTTGCTTGACAAAAACATTCACTGTCAAAGAAGCCTAAAGTTAAGTCTATAAAACCTCATACATGTAAATGTATGGAAGAAATAAAATAAAACCCTTGACTGAGCGCTTTTATGTGTTGAAGACATGTGTGTAAACACCTGAAACTGCTCATGCTTTATTTAGTATTTTTACTATATATATATATATATATATATATATATATATATATATATATATTATATATATATATATATATATATATATATATATATATATATATACATATATATATAGTTCCTTGATAATGTGAGACATCACGAAAGCGCTTGGAATTTCAGTGGTTGTTTTGCATATATAAGTATGTATGTAACATACATTTATGATGTATAATAAGTAAGAAAATAAAGAAATCTTCAAATATTTGTTGCCATGTATATTAATCAGTTGAATCACCCTCAGAATCATCAGCATTTAAGGAACTAAAACAAAACTGTTTATTGTGCAACCAACGTCCAGAAATACAATAAACATTATTAAAAAAAGTGGAAAAGAAGCTTTAAAAAAGTAAGATAAGCATTAAGTAGGAGGCCATTATTGTTATCGTGTATGACACCAGGTTATGACTGACCATGACACATCACACTGCTGCTTACACCATACATTATTGTTATCGTGTATGACACCAGGTTATGACTGACCATGACACATCACACTGCTGCTTACACCATACATTATTGTTATCGTGTATGACACCAGGTTATGACTGACCATGACACCACACTGCTGCTTACACCATACATTATTGTTATCGTGTATGACACCAGGTTATGACTGACCATGACACATCACACTGCTGCTTACACCATACATTATTGTTATCAGTGTATGACACCAGGTTATGACTGACCATGAACACCACACTGCTGCTTACATCATACATTATTGTTATCGTGTATGACACCAGGTTATTACTGACCATGACACCACACTGCTGCTTACATCATACATTATTGTTATCGTGTATGACACCAGGTTATTACTGACCATGACACCACACTGCTGCTTACACCATACATTATTGTTATCATGTATGACACCAGGTTATGACTGACCATGACACACCACACTGCTGCTTACACCATACATTATTGTTATCATTTATGACACCAGGTTATTACTGACCATGACACATCACACTGCTGCTTACACCATACATTATTGTTATAAAGTATTACACTAGGTTATGACTGACCATGACACACCACACTGCTGCTTACACCATACATTATTGTTATCGTGTATGACACAAGGTTATTACTGACCATGACACCACACTGCTGCTTACACCATACATTATTGTTATCGTGTATGACACAAGGTTATTACTGACCATGACACACCACACTGCTGCTTACACCATACATTATTGTTATCGTGTATGACACCAGGTTATTACTGACCATGACACACCACACTGCTGCTTACACTATATTATTGTTATCGTTTATGACACAAGGTTATGACTGACCATGACACACCACACTGCTGCTTACACTGTACATTAGAGTTTTCATATATATTTAACAGGCTGGTGGTCTGCCACCGAGGCAAGGTGACCCGAAAAAACAAATACTTTCATCAAAATAAATCCTGTGGTATATATGTTACATGTTTTCTCTATTATTTTCATTATATTCTGTAGAACATAAATATAGAAAGGTTTACATGTGGGTAACTCCTATGTATTGGCAATTTGTTGATGCTATGGATGGATCAATACTGGCTTAGTTATAGGGATGATGGAGTGTAGAGGAGGTGAAGGTGGAGTGAAGGGAGAGGACGTGAAGGCTGTGCATTTGAGGAAGAGGTGTTGGTGGTGGTGATGATGGAAGTGGTGGTGACGGTGGTGGTGTAGTGCCTCCGACTGATGGAGGTAGTAATGGATGCCGTGAAGGTGGTAGAGAGGTTTGGGAAGCTGGAGGTAGAGATGAATGTTGTCCTCAGCGGAGTTTGCGCGTGACTGAGTGATCTTCCTCTGGTTTCATGAACCACTTGTCATCAAGGTCCTCCACTACCTCACACTGCAGTAAAGCTGAGTCCTCAACCTGCACACAACACTCACATTACTCAGCAATAACAACTCATGTTATCACGGTTGATTCACTTTTCAACGCACACAATACAAATGAAAACGAGGGGTTTCGGTCCCCTTGGACCATCGTCAGTAAGTTTATTCAGGTATACACAAATACAGTTACAAAGATTATCATACATAGCAACATATGTTTAAAGAATCTAGGATAGCCCAAAAAAGTCAAGTCCCCGACTTTAATATACTCCACGACGGACCCAAACCTCATCTGGTTTTCAAATCTAATTTTCAATAATAATAATAATAATAATAATAATATTATTATTATTATTATTGTTATATAAATGAAAACCAAGATTTTTATTCTAATAGATTTCCTGGAATCTGAATTAGTTAATATCCACCTCAGTATAAGTGAGTAAACACATGCACACACCTTCTTGAGTGGAGTGTACTGTGGGTGGTGGTGTTGCTTGTAAGGGTTGTTGGAACGCTTGTTGAATGCCACAATGAAGACCCAGCGACGATTATCAGAGCTGTTCTGGTCGGAGGTGTGAAGGAGGTTACAATGGAAGAACAGTATGTCCCCCGCCTTCATCTCCACATATATGTGCTCCAGTACCTTCTGTGCCTGCGTCAGAGTGAGAGCACAAGGATTAGTGACGCATATGTCTGTTCCAGCGCCTGCTGCGTCTTCGTCAGGGTGGCAATGTAGTGTGCGGATGTGGATCATTACAGTATGCTGTGGGGAAATAATTTATATGTTCACTACAAGTAGTTTACATTATAGATGAAAGCATGGAGAAGATGCCTCAAGGGAAAGAAAGAAGGCAGAAAAATGTTTACATGTACGAGGGATGGTAACAGGAAGGAACCACGAGTCATTAAATAAGACATTGAAAGACGTTGCTTACATACATACGAATATGTACAGTCACGTTGTTATAAACTACATCACCTCAATCAAGTTTGTCGTCTTGAGGAAATGAATCAGCGACTCGACGATGTTTGGGGGATCGTCTGTAAAGGATGGTGAACGGAATGTGGTTGTGTTCAGAGAGACGGAGAGGACCACGAGAAGCATGGTAGAGGGAGTAGGTGGAATGGAGAAGCTTCTGCTTCAGGAACATGTCGAAAGAAAATGACAAGCGATGCTTTGGAAGTGTGTCTAGGTAGACAGAGTTAAGGAGGCTTCTAACAGGCATAACATCCATACGAAGATTAATACATTATTAGAAGGACCAATCCGCAGTCGTTAGTCTGAAATTATTTAAAACAACCAGGTTGACCCACTCACTTTGAGAGAAAAATTTGAATGATATACTGTGGGAAGGAGGAAGTTGTGTGCATAGATATGTGGGACGGGATGACCCTTCCAGTGACACATGGGACGACACTTAGCGTGGATCACGAAACGACCCTTCCGGGGGCTCTTGGGATGACTCCATTCCCGCAGCTCACACGTTGCCACAGAAGGTATAATGATTCTTCGCCAAAGAAAGCAGTGGTCCTGGCTCCCGGGAAAACCAAGACATTCTTACGACCTCTGAGACAGAATTAGCGAGGGTATCTTCCCGGTCATTGCCGAAGATGTTACAAGGACCAGGTACCACGATCATGATGATGAACATGACACATGAGGTAAGCTAATTATTAGTTACGTTGCTCAGTATCTCATGTGAGATACTGAGCAACATTCAGGAAGAATATCTCACAAATGTGGGCTGGGAGCCAGCACTTTCCCTTGACGAACTAGTGGAAGCTAAAGCGTCAGTGGCTTGAGCCATGGTCTCCCATTTACAGGGTTTACCCCAGTTAATCGCGCCAACCCAGGGTAACTTACTAGTTGTCCTGTGGTGGCCACCTGCCAAACTATAAAGGCTAGCGATATGTCAGGTTCGATTGATCTGAGTTCTCCCAAACAAACTCTTCGCAGTGCAACCCAGTATCTTTTGACAAGTCAATTACACAATTAATGGGCCCGGCATAAACTGTATACAATTTAATGCAAAGATAAACATTATATATTAACGATACAGTGCATATATAACCTCGGAATGTAAAAAAATAAAGCGTAAATAACACATATGTTATTAGAATATTATACTGGTCCATTACTCTGGTTGCAACAAGAATGTTTACAGTTCACACAGGGTATACACTCATAGTTTACTTTATTTTTTTTTTCAGGGATGATAAGAAACTTTGGGTCAGCACCTACCTGCTGCTCCACTCTCTCTGGGTCAGCACCTACCTGCTCCACTCTCTCCGGGTCAGCACCTACCTGCTCCACTCTCTCTGGGTCAGCACCTACTTGCTCCACTCTCTCTGGGTCAGCACCTACCTGCTCCACTCTCTCTGGGTCAGCACCTACCTGCTCCACTCTCTCTGGGTCAGCACCTACCTGATCCACTCTCTCTGGGTCAGCATCTACCTGCTCCACTCTCTCTGGGTCAGCACCTACCTGCTCCACTCTCTCTGGGTCAGCACCTACCTACTCCACTCTCTCTGGGTGAGCACCTACTTGCTCCACTCTCTCTGGGTTCAGCACCTACCTGCTCCACTCTCTCTGGGTTAACACCTACCTGCTCCACTCTCTCTGGGTCAGCACCTACCTGCTCCACTCTCTCTGGGTCAGCACCTACCTGCTCCACTCTCTCTCTGTCAGCACCTACTTCCTCCACTCTCTCTGGGTCAGCACCGACCTGCTCCACTCTCTCTGGCTCAGCACCTACCTGCTCCACTCTCTCTGGGTCAGCACCTACCTGCTCCACTCTCTCTGGGTCAGCACCTACCTGCTCCACTCTCTCTGGGTCAGCACCTACCTGGTCCACTCTCTCTGGGTCAGCACCTACCTGCTCCACTCTCTCTGGGTCAACACCTACCTGGTCCACTCTCTCTGGGTCATCACCTACCTGCTCCACTCTCTCTGGGTCAGCATCTACCTGCTCCACTCTCTCTGGGTCAGCATCTACCTGCTCCACTCTCTCTGGGTCAGCATCTACGTGCTCCACTCTCTCTGGGTCAGCACCTACCTGATCCACTCTCTCTGGGTCAGCACCTATCTGCTCCACTCTCTCTGGGTCAGCAAATACCTGATCCACTCTCTCTGGGTCAGCACCTACCTGATCTACTCTCTTTGGGTCAGCACCTACCTGATCCACTCTCTCTGGGTCAGCACCTACCTGATCCACTCTCTCTGGGTCAGCACCTACCTGCTCCACTCTCTCCGTCGACCTACTTACTAATCCTCTGGGTCAGCACCTACCTGTCCTCTCTCTGGGGGAGCCCTATGCTCCTCTCTCTGGGGCAGCACCCCATGCTCACTCTCTCGGGTCAGCACCCACCTGCTCCCTCTTTTGGGTTTAGACCTCCTGCTCCGCTCTCTCTGGGTCGCTTCCTGCCCACTCTCTTGGGTCAGCACCCACCTGCTCCCTCTCTTGGGTCCGCATCCTGTCCCCCTTTGGGTCGCATTTCCCCCCCCCCCCCCATCTCTTGGGTCAGCTTTACCTGCTCCATCTTCTGGTCAGCCCCCTGACCACTCCTTGGGTCGCACCTTTGCTCCACCTCTCTGGGTCAGCACCTACGTCCATCTCTGGGTCGCCTACCTGATCCCTCTCTTGGGTCAGACCCACCCGATCCCCTCTTTGGGTCGACTACCCGATCCCCCTCTTCTGGGTCGCACCTACCCGATCCATCTTCTGGGTCAGCACCCACCCGCTCCCTCTCTTGGTTTAACATTCTTGTTCCACTCTCTTGGGTCAGACCTACTGGTCCACTTCTCTGGGTTTACCTACCTGCTCCACTCTCTCTGGGTCAGCTCTACCCGCTCCACTCTCCCGGGTCAGATCTACCTGCTCCACTCTCTTGGGTCGTCTCTGCTCCACTTTCCGGGTCGCACCTACCTGTCCACTCTCTCTTGGGCAGCACCTATTGCTCCCCTCTCTCTGGGTCAGCACCCACCTAAACCCTCTCTTGGGTTTTGCACCTACCTGATCCCCCTCTCTCTGGTCAACACTACCCGATCCATTTTTTGGGTCAGACCTACTGATCCTTTTCTCTGGGCAGCCCACTGTCCACTCTCTCGGGTCAGCACCTACTTACTCCCTTCTCTGGGTCAGCACCCCTGATCCCCTCTCTGGGTCAGCCCTCTGCTCCCCCTTCTTGGGTCAGACCACCCGTACCTTTTCTGGGCAGCACCTCCTGTCCGCTTTCTGGGTCGCATCTACCCGTCCCCTCTCCTTTGGGGCAGCACCTCCTGCTCCCTCTTTTGGGTAGCATTACCTGCCCACTCTTTGGGTCAGCCCACCCGTCCCTTTCGGGGTCGCACCTACCCGCCTCCACTTCTTGGGTCGCATCTCCGCTCCCTCTCTCTGGGTCAGCACCTATGCTCCACTCTCTTGGGCAGCTCTACTGGTCCATCTCTCGGTTCAGATCTACCCGGTCCCCTCTCTTGGGTTAACACTTACTGGCTCCTTTCTCTGGGTTCAATTTTCTGGTCCTCTCTCTGGGTTAACTCCTACCCGCTCCACTCTCTTTGGGTTAACTCCTACCCGCTCCCTCTCTTGGGTTAATCCTACCTGCTCCACTCTCCTGGGTCAGCACCTCCCGCCTACTTTCTTGGGGGTTTAATCCCACCTGCCCCCCTTCTCTGGGTTAACTCCTACCTGTCCATTCTTCTGGGTCAGCCCCTCGCTGCTCCACTCTCTTGGATCAGTCTACCTGCTCCATCCCCCTGGGTTAACTCTACCTGCCACTCTTTGGGTTAAATCCTACCTGCTCCTCTCTTGGGGGTTAGCACTTCTGTCCCCTCTCTGGGGCAGCACCAATCTGCTCACTTCCTCGGGTTAACACTACTGCTTCCCTCTTTGGGTTAGCACCTATTGCTCCACTCTCTCGGTTAGCAGATTGCTCCACTCTTCTGGGTTAGCCCTACCTGCTCCATACCCTGGGTTAACATCTACCTGCTCCACTCCTCGCGTTAACACCCTGCTCCATCTTTGGGTTAAAATCTTACCCGTCCACTCTCTTGGGTTGCACCCATCTGCTCCCCCCTCTCTGGGTCAGCCCTTCGCTCACTCTCTTGGGTGCACCCACCTGCTCTCTTTTTGGGTTAACTCCCACCTGCTTTATCTCTCTGGGTTAACCCTACCTGCCCACTCTCTCGGGTTAACTCCTACCGTTTACTCTTTGGGTTAACTCCTACCGGGGTCATTCTTCTTTTTCAGCCCTTCTGGTTTTACTTCTTGGGTCGCATCTACCCGCCCCCTCCTTGGGTTAATCCCACCTGCTCCCCTCTCTGGGGTTGCACCCACCCGCTCCACTCCCGGGGGCGCACCTCCCTCTCCCTCCTCTGGGTCGCACCCACTTTCTCCACTTCTTTGGGTCAGATCTACCTGGTCCACTCTCTCTGGGTCAGCTTTTACTGTTCATCTCTCTGGGTCAGCACATCTGCTCCACTCTTTTCTGGGCAGATTTTTGTCCACTTCTCTGGGGGCAGCATCTCCTGGTCCCCTCTCCTGGGGTTTAAACTTACTGGCTCCATCCTTGGGTCGCATTTACCCGGTCCACTCTCTTGGGTTAACTTTGCTCCACTCTCTCGGGGTTAATGCTACCCGCTCCACTCCTCTGGGTTAACTCCCACCCGCTCCACTCTCTCTGGGTCAGCACCTTTTCAGCTCCACTCTCTCTGGGTCAGCCCTACCTGCCTACTTTTCGGGTTTAAATCCACCCGCTCCCTCTCTTTGGGGTTTAATCTCCTGCTCCATTTTTTCGGGCAGCACCTATCTGCTCCATTCTTCCCGGGGCGCATCTACTGCTCCCTCTCTTGGGTTAACTCCCATCTGCTCCACTCTCTCTGGGTTTTAAATCTTTCCCCTCCACTCTCTCGGGGTTAGCCCTATTGCTCCCCTCTCTCTGGGTCAGCACCTATTGTCCACTCTCTCTGGTTTTTTAAAAACCCACCCACTCCACTCTCTTGGGTTCACCTTTGTCACTCTCTCTGGGGGTTTGCACGTACTTGCCCCCTCTCTCTGGGGCTGACCTACCTGCTCCATCTTCGGGGTTAGCATCTCCTGGCCCCCTCTCTTGGGTTTAGCACTACGGTCCCCTCTTCTGGGTTTAAAAACTTACTGGCCCATTCTCTTGGTTCAGCTTTTCCGGTATCTTCTGGGTTAACTCCCCACTGCTCCTCTTTGGGTTAACTCCCACCTGTCCCCCTCTCTGGGTTTCTCCACCTGCTCCCCTCTTTGGGTCAGCCTTACCTGCTCTACTTTCTTGGGTTAACTCCCACTGCTCCCCTCTCTTGGGTTAACTCCTACCTGCTCCTTTTCTCTGGGTCGCACCTCGGCTCCCCTCTCTGGGGGGCAGCATCTACCTGTCCCCTTTCCCCCTGGGTTTAAATTCTACCGCTCACTCCTTTTGGGGTTACTCTTACTGCTCCCCTCTCTCTGGGTTAGCACTTCTGCTCCACTCTTCTGGGTCAGCCCTATCTGCTCCACTCCTTTTTGGGTTAACCCTACTGCTTTCCCCTCTCTTGGGTTTGAACCCCTTGCTCCACTCTCTGGGTTGCACAAATTGCTCCCTCTCTCTGGGTTACACCTACCCGCTCCCCTCTCCCGGGTTAAATCTCCTGCTCCCTCTCTTGCGTTAACACCTACGTGTCCCCTCTCTCTGGGGCGCACCCCCCTGTTCCAATCTTCGGGTTAACCTACCTGCTCCCTCTCTCGGGTCGCATCTATTTGCTCCCCTTCTCTGGGTCGCACCTACCTGCTCCCCCCCCTCTCTGGGTAGCTTACCGCCCCTCTCTTGGGTCAGATTACCCGGTAAATCTCTCTGGGTTAAACTTCTGGCTCCACTCTCTTGTGTCAGCATCTACCGGCCCTTCCTGGGTTAACTCCTTCCCGTCCCCTCTCTCTGGGGGTTTTTCTTACCTGCTCAACTCTTGGGTTAACTGCTACCCGCTCCCCTCTCTGGGTCGCACCCATCAGCTCCCCTCTTCTGGGTCAGCACCAATGCTTACTTTCTCGGGGTTTAAATCCTACCTGTTTTTCTCTTGGGGTTTAAATCCTACCCGCCACTCTTTGGGTTAACCCTACCGTCCCTCTTGGGTTAGCACCTCTTGCTCCCTTCTTGGGGTTAGCAGACTTGTCCCCTCTCTCTGGGTTACACCCACCTGCTCACTCACCCTGGGTTTAACTCTACCTGCTCCACTCTCCTGCGTTAACACTACCTGCTCCCCTTTCTGGGTTAAAATCTTACCCGCTCCACTCTTCTGGGTTAGCACCCTTCTGCTCCCCTCTCTCTGGGCAGCAAATTCGCTCCACTTCCTGGGTAGCACCTCCCGCTCTACTTTTTGGGTTAACTCTACCTGTTTTCCCCCTCTGGGTTAAATTACCGCTCCTCTCTTGGGTTAAATCCTACCTGCTTCACTCTTCTGGGTTAATCCCCTGTCCATTCTCTTTGGTCAGCACCTCTTGGTCTTTTCTCTCTGGGTCAGCATTCCCCGCTCCCCTTCCTGGGGTTTAAATCCTACCTCTCCACTCTCTTGGGGTTTGACCTACCGCTCCACTCTACGGGTCGCACCCCACCTGCTCCACTCTCTTGGGTCAGACCCACTTTCCCCTCTCTTTGGGTCAGCTCTACCTGGTCCATCTCTTGGGTCAGTATCTACCTGCCCACTCTCTCTGGGTCAGCATCTTCTGTTCACTCTCTCTGGGTCGACAAACCCCTCCTCTTCTGGGTCAGCATCTATCGCTCCACTCTCTTGGGTCAGCATTACCTGGCCCCTCTCTTTGGGTTAACACTTATGGCTCCACTCTCTTTGGGTCAGATTTACCCGGTCCCCTCTCTCGGGTTAACCCTCCCGCTCCCTTCTCTGGGTTAACTGCTACCTGTTCCCCTCTCTTGGGTTAACTCCTACCTGCTCCATCTCTCTGGGTCAGACCTATGCTCCATTTCTGGGCGACCTACCTGCCTAAATTTTTTGGGTTAAACTCCTACCGCTCCACTCTCTGGGTTAAAATCCTACCTGCTCCATTCTCTCGGGTCAGCACCTATTGCTCCTTTCTCTGGGTCAGCATCTACCCGCTCCCTCTTCTGGGTTAATCCTATCTGCTCCCCTCTCTTGGGGTTAACCTTACGCTCCCTCTTCTGGGTTAGCACCCATCTGCTCACTCTCTCTGGGTCAGCCCTATTGCTCCACTCTCTCTGGTTTAAAACCTTCCTACTCCATCTCTCTGGGGTTTGACCTACTTGCCCACTCTCTTGGGTTGACGTCTTGCTCCCCCCTCTCTTGGGTCAGCACCCACTGCTCCACTCTCTCTGGGTTAGCATTACCTGGTCCATCTTTGGTTCAGCATCTACCCGGTCCCCTCTCCTTTGGGGTTAACACTTTTGGCTCCATTCTTTGGTTCAGCATTACCTGGTACTCTCTCTGGGGTTAACTCCCACTGCTCCACTCTTTGGGTTAACTCCCACCTGCTCCCCTTTCTGGGTTACTCCCTCCTGTCCACTTCTCTGGGTCAGACTTACCTGCTTATTTCTCTGGGTTAACTCCCACCTGCTCCACTATTCTGGGTTAACCCTACCTGCTCCATTCTCTCTGGGGTCGCACCTCGCTGCTCCCCTCCTTGGGCAGCATTCCTGCTCCCCTCCCTCTGGGGTTAATTACCCCGTCCACTCTCTTGGGTTTAAATCTTACCCGCTCCCTCCTTGGGTTGCACCCATCTGCTTCACTCTCTCTGGGTTGCACCTTTTGCTCATCTTCTGGGGTTTAAAACCCACCTGCTCCACTTTTGGGTTAGCACCTACTTGCTCCACTTTCTGGGTTAGCACGTACTTGCTCCTCTCTCTGGGTTAGCACCTCCCGCTCCACTCTCCCTGGGTTAACACTACCTGCTCCCCTCTCTCTGCGTTAACACTACCCGCTCCCTCTCTTGGGTCGCACCTCCTGTTCCCCTCTCTCAGGGTTAAAACCTCCGCTCCCCTTCTCTCTGGGGTTAACGCTTTACCTGTCCACTTTTGGGTCGCGCCTACCCGCTCCCCTCTTTCTGGGTTAAACCTACCTGCTCCATTCTCTGGGTCAGCATCTACTTGCTCCCCCTCCTGGGTCAGCACCCACCCGCTCCACTCTCTCGGGTCAGCATTACTGCTCACTCTCTGGGGCGCATCTACTGGTCCACTCTTCTGGGTTAACACTTCTGGCTCCACTCTCTCTGTGTTTAGCATCTACCCGGTCCATCCTTTTGGGGTTTAATTACCTGCTCCCCTCTTCTGGGTTAAAAACCTACCGCTCCCTCTCTGGGGTTTTCCTCTCCACTCTTCGGGTCGCACCTTCAGTCCCCTCCTCTGGGTCAGACCTACCTGCTTACTTTCTTGGGTTAATCCTACCTGCTCACCTCTCGGGTTTAAATCCTACCGCTCCACTCTTCTGGGTTAACTCCTACCTGCTTCACTCTTTGGGTTAACTCCTACCGCTCCATTCTCTCTTGTCAGACCCCCTTGGTCCACTTTCTGGGTCAGCATCTACCCTTCCCTCTTCTGGGTTAAATCCCACTGCTCCCCTCTCTCTGGGGTTGCACCCCACCTGCTCCACTCTTCTGGGTCAGCACCCCCTGCTCCACTCTTCTGGGTAGCACCCACTTGCTCCCCTCTCTTTGGGTCGCATCTACCTGGGCCACTTCTTGGGTCAGATCTACCTGTCCCTTCTTGGGTCAGCTCTTTTTGTTTCATCTCTCTGGGTTTAGCCTACTGTCCCCTTCTCGGGTCAGATCTTCTGCTCCATCTCTTGGGTAGATCTACCGGTCCCCCTCCTGGGTTAACACTTACTGGCTCCACTCTCTCTGGGTCAGCATTTTCCTGGTCCCTCTTTGGGTTTAATCCTACCTGCTCACTCTCCTGGGTTTAATGCTACTGCTCCACTCTCTTGGGTTAATCCCACCGCTCCCTCTCTCGGGTCAGCCCTATCGCTCCCCCTTCTCTGGGTCAGACCACCCGTTATTTTCTGGGTTAATCCCACCTGCCCACTCTTTGGGTTAACTCCCACCTGCTCCCTTTTCTCTGGGTAGCCCATCTGCTCCCTTCTCTCGGGGCGCTCTACTGTACTCTCTCTGGGTTAAATCCATCGCTCCCTTCTTGGGTTAATCTTACTGCTCCATCTCTTGGGTTGCACCTATTGCTCCCCTCTTCGGGGGAGCACTATCTGCTCCCACTCTCTTGGGGGTTTTAAAACCCCACCTATCCACTCTCTCTGGGTTAGCACCTACTTGCTCCTCTCCTGGGTTGCACGTTCTTGCTCCCTCTCTTGGGTCAGCACCTACCCGCTCCACTTCTCTGGGTTTAGCCCTCTTGCTCCACTCTCAATGGGGTTAACTTTCCTGCTCCACTCTCTCTGTGTTAATACCTACCGGGTCTACCTCTCTGGGTCAGACCTACCTTTCCACTCTTCTGGGTTTAACACCCACCGCTCTTCTCTCTGGGTTAACGCTTACCGCTCCCCCTCTCTGGGTCGCACCTAATGCTACTCTTTCTGGGTTAAAACCTACCCGCTCCATCTTCTGGGTCGCACCTCCTACTCCCTCTCTTGGGTCGCACTACCCGTTCCACTTCCTGGGTAACCCTACCCCGCTCCATTTTTCTGGGTTAACGCTTCCTGCCCACTCTTTCTTGGTTAAGCCTACCTTTCCCTCTCTTTTGGGCGCGCTTACCCCTCCCCACTTTCTGGCAACACCTGTGCTCCCCTCTCTCTGGATCAGACTCAGCTCCACTCTTTTGGGTTAAACCCCCCTGCTCCACTCTCTCTGGGTCGCATTACCTGCCTTTTTTTCTCTGGTTAACTCCTACCTGCCCCCTCTCTCTGGGTTAATCCTCCCGCTCCATTTTCGGGTCAGACCTCGCTGTCCCCTCTCTTGGGTCGCATCTACCTGCTCCACTCCCTTGGGTTACTTTCCTGCTCCATCCTTTGGGTTAAAAATTTTCCTGCTACTCTCTTGGGTTTGAAAATATCTGCCCCTCTCTCTGGGTCGCCTATTGCTCCCTCTCTCTGGGTTAAACCACCTGCTCCCCTCTCTTATGTTGCACCCACTTGCTCCACTCTCTTGGGTTAGCAGACTTGCTCCCCTCTCTCTGGGTTGCACCCACTGCTCCACTTTCCCCGGGGGGTTTAAAATTACCCGCTCCATCTCCTGCGTTAAACCTACCTGCCCACTCTTGGGTCGGGACCCCACTGTTCCCCTCTCTGGGTTAACACCCCCTGTCCTTCTCTCTGGGTTTAAGCTTACCTGCTCCTCTCTCTGGGTCAGCGCCCACTGCTCCATCTTTTGGGTTTAAACCCCAACCGCTCCACTTTCTGGGTCAGATCTACTTGTCCCTTCTCTGGGAGCACCCACCCCGCTCCACCTCTCTGGGTCGTCTACCGTCCACCCCCTCTGGGTCAGCATCTACCTGGTCCACTCCTCTGGGTTAACATTAGGCTCCACTCTCTTGTGTCAGACTACTGGTCCACTCTCTCGGGTTAATCTACCTCTCCCTCTCTCTGGGGTTAAATTTCCCACCCGCTCCATTCTCTGGGTTATGTACCTGCTCCCCCTTTGGGTCAGCCCTACAGTCACTCTCTCTGGGTCAGCACCTACCTCTTACTTTCTCTGGGGTTTCTCCCACCTGCTTCCCTCTCTGGGTTAATCCTCCTGCTCCACTCTCTTGGGTTTTAAACCTACCCGCTCCACTCTCTTGGGTTTTGCCCTACTTGCTCCACTTCCTTTGGGTTTGCAGTTTTTCTTTTTTTAACACTTACTGGCTCCACTCTCTCTGTGTCAGCATCTACCTGGTCCACTCTCTCTGGGTTAACTCCTACCTGCTCCACTCTCTCTGGGTTAACTCCTACCTGCTCCACTCTCTCTGGGTTAACTCCTACCTGCTCCACTCTCTCTGGGTCAGCACCTATCAGCTCCACTCTCTCTGGGTCAGCACCTACCTGCTCTACTTTCTCTGGGTTAACTCCTACCTGCTTCCACTCTCTCTGGGTTAACTCCTACCTGCTCCACTCTCTCTGGGTTAACTCCTACCTGCTTCACTCTCTCTGGGTTAACTCCTACCTGCTCCATTCTCTCTTGGTCAGCACCTCTCTGGTCCCCTCTCTCTGGGTCAGCATCTACCTGCTCCACTCTCTCTGGGTTAACTCCTACCTGCTCCACTCTCTCTGGGTTAGCACCTACCTGCTCCACTCTCTCTGGGTCAGCACCTACCTGCTCCACTCTCTCTGGGTCAGCACCTACTTGCTCCACTCTCTTTGGGTCAGCATCTACCTGGTCCACTCTCTCTGGGTAGCCTTACCTGCTCCACTTCTCTGGGTTAACTTACCCGTTTCCACTCTCTCTGGGTCCGCACTACCTGCTCCACTCTCTCTGGGTCAGCACTTCTGCTCCACTCTCTCTGGGTCAGCATCTATGGCCACTCTCTTCTGGGTTAACACCTTTCTGGCTCCACTCTCTCTGGGTCAGCAATTACCCGTCCACTCTTCTGGGTTAACACCTACCTGCTCCAAATCTCTCTGGGTTAACTACCTGCTCCACTCTCTGGGTTAACCCTACTGCTCCACTCTCTCTGGGTCAGCACCTACTGCTCCCCTCTCTTGGGTCAGCACTTTCCTGCTCACTCTTCTCATGGGTTAACTTCTACCTGCTCCACTCTCTCTTGGTTTAACCTCCTACCTGCTCCTTCTCTCTTTGGGTCAGCAACTACTGTCCCTTCTCTCTGGGTAGCTTACCTGCTCCACTCTCTTGGGGTAACTCTATTGCTCCACTCTTTTGGGTTAAACTAATTGCTCCCCTCTCTCTGGGTTAGCACCTTTGATCTCCACTCTTCTGGTCAGCACCTTCTGCTTCACTCTCTCTGGGTTAACACTACTACTCCACTCTCTCTGGGTTTAGCAACCTACTTGCACATCTCTATCACTGGCCCCCCCCCAAGGGTTAGCAACGTACTTGCTCCACTCTCTCTGGCGGTCAGCACCTACTGCTTCCACTCGTCTGGGTTAGCACACTACTTTGA
Source organism: Cherax quadricarinatus (assembly GCF_026875155.1). Lineage (NCBI taxonomy): Eukaryota > Metazoa > Arthropoda > Malacostraca > Decapoda > Parastacidae > Cherax > Cherax quadricarinatus. Next base: position 27,692,961 of record NC_069442.1, read on the forward strand.
CTCCACTCTCAATGGCGATAACATTTCACCTGCTCCACTCTCTTGTGTTAAATACATAACTGTATACTCTTTGGGTTTCAGCACCTACCTGTTCCCTCTCTCTATGGGTTTAACACCTACCTGGCTCCATTCTCTGGGGTTAACGCTTACCTCTGCTCCCACCCTCTCTGCGTCTGCACTACATGGCTCCACTCTTTCTGGGTTAACTACCTAACATGGTCCCTCTCTACTGGGTCTGCACCTACCCTATCCACTCTCTCTGGCGTCAGCACCTACATGTTCACACTCTCACTGGGTTAAACACTACCTGACTCCATTCTACTCTTTGGTGTTTACGCTTAACTCTGCTCCACTCTTTCTTGGTTAACGCCTTACCTTCTCACTCTCTTTGGGTCGGCGCTCTTAACCTGTCCACACTTTCTGGGACTAAAACACCTTCGTGCTCCACTCTCTCTGGATCAGCACCCCTAAATGTCCACACTCATTTCTGGTTAACACCTACTGCTCTCCACTATCTCTGCGCGTCAGCAACCTTCCTACTCCCACTAATATCTGGTTCGCACCTACCTGCTACAACTATCTCTGGAGTCAGCACTAATCGTGCTCCATATCTCTGGGTCAGCACCTACTGCTTCACTCTTTCTGGGTCTGCATCTACCCTGCTCACTATCTCTGGGTCAGCACCTTACCTCGCTCACTCTTCTCTGGGTCTGACCAAGCTGGTCAGCAATATCAAGGTGCTCAACACGTCCCATCTTTTGTGAACCCGCTGCACCTGCAGGGACCGTTGCTCTGTCTAGTGGCGTCGATGGGAATGAAGACAGAGGTCATATCCAGGGTAGAGACAGCGTTCCTGTACAGTAGCTGATGGTGGCAAAACATGGAAAGCGTATATAAACAGGTGAATCTCGGTTCGGTATCTTTAAAAACAGAAGTATATGAATTACTCTCTCTCCATAAAAATAGTTGGTTGGTCCAGCTTAACTGATGCAGATATATTGTTCTTGCTTATACATGTCAAAATTATTACACCTTTTTCAGGCAATAATGACGGGACATAGGAGAAATACCTGTTTGGTTATTCTAAAATCATTCTCTGACGCTGTGAGATTTCCAACACGGACAGGAATTTTACCACTTTTTTGCGTGTGTTAGGCACCTTGTTTTACATAAATTTATTGTTATGTTATCGCTTCTATATAGTATGTGAGAAATACGAAGTTAAACTATTGGTTTGAAAATTTAGACGCTAAGCTCACAAAAAATAAACGCTAAAGAGGTTAGCAAATATAAGACTAACTAACTCTAATTCCTGGTCTTAAATTGATACCTTCTTAGAATTTGACACGCGAATACTGTGAACCAAGAGTAGGACGAGAGTATCTAAGGAAAATCTTCGTAATCCTGTGGAACTTTATCTTTGTGATAGGAACTCCCGCTAAACACTACGAAAAGAACTCTTTGCTGAGGTAATGTACAAAGCAATATAGAATATTCCTTTGGGGTTTTTCAAATACTAAAAGTGAATAAATTGAAGGATGGTCAAAAAGTCACACTAATGAATGGCATATCTGAAGTGAGGGATGTTTTCGTTACAGAGGGCCAACACAAGAACTTACACGCTACTGTTGTTACGACATACAGAGGTCAACAAACAAGAATTACAGGCTCTGGATGTGAGTTTATTTTTTAGAGTATCGTTGTTTCTGTTATGTTCTTATGTACTCAAAGAATGTACTGAAAAAGAATGCCAGTTCATATTGTAAAATTGAAAGAAAAGTGTGACCAAACCGAACGACAGGTTCCTTTCTTCGTAGGCAGTGTCGATCTTGTTGTCTGTTTGCTACGGTATGGAAGAAAAGAGACAAATGAAGTATTAATACAATTCTTTATTGACAACGTTTCGCCCCACACAGTGGGCCCATGTGTGGGGAGAGAACAGTCAATAAAGGATCGCGTTTTTCCATAGTGTCGGTATTTTATACTATTCTATTTCCACTGATACGGATTTTAAAAAAAATTTGGAAGGTTACTGCCAGCCACATCCAGGGAATTACAAGACTTGCATTATTCTCCGTTAGGGCTTAGATGTGATAAATGTTTATTGTACAAGCCAGGTAAACATACAGTCAGACTAACCGTAGTCCTGATGCAGAGGAAGGGTGCCTCCCTCGCTCCTAGCTTCCACTTCATAAATTAATTTAGTGTGATAGTGGTAAACTTCTCCATTCCAAAAGCTGTCATGGAGAAATATTGTTATCCACAGTCAACATGTGACACAACACAGTGGTATCGCATACCTATATAATTCCTTCCCATTAAAAGGCTGTTTTGATGCATTTTGAAAAGTATTTTTATTTAAGATATGTTACTACGTATAAAAATTACTATCTATTTTATGAGTGGCTTTTGGAGATGTGAGAGAAGTCAGAGAAGGGACTGGTTCAACGGTGTTGACAAAACTCTATGTGTACTGGCCGTATTCCTGTAATGTACTCGTCCAGGGTTGTGGTTCCACAAAGTCATCTTTTTGGTTCTGTTCTTGCCGTCATGATGGTGTAGCGTGCAATTGCGTCAATCCCTGAGGGGTTCTCCAGGGCCGCTTCACCTTTCCTTGACTTCCTCCATGTTCAACATTTGCCTGAAGGACTTGTTCTTCTCAAACTCCTTCAAACGTAAGATTAGGAGTAGATTGCAATATACAACTGAACATATATATACTATCTAAACACCTGGTCAAATTTCTACATATGGGTATTGAATGCAAACTTGGACCATGTATCATTATATGACCATTGTTGTCAGTCACAGTTCCGAAGGCCAATATCCCAAATGTTAACATAAACTTTTTTCCAATGACAGAAATCCATGATGCTGGAGAGAGGGTCAGAACCAAATTAAACATTTTGTATCATATAAAAGCATAACTGTGGCAGAACTAGAACGTTAGATACTCAAGGGGGACTCAGATAATTTTTCCCTTCCTTCGTTTGTTTGAGTCTCAGTCACCTGACAGTAATGGTTGTTGGTGCCTAAAAACAAATGACTGGAACTTATTAAACAGTGAAGGAAAATTAGAAACTCCTCTGAGTACCCACCTGGACGAGGAGGTTTCCGTCCTGTATACCGCTTCCTTCATACCTGGAGTGACTTCCAAGAAGCTGCCGGCTCGTAAGTGAAGATGGAGTCTGAGAAAAAACACCAGACATATTTTTTTTATTATTATTATTGAGCAATTTTAAGCCCGTATGGAGTCAACCACAACACACACAGGACCAGACACACTACAGAGGAATTGACAGGTGGGACAAAGATAGGGATGTTCCAGAGATGGGGACACAAGCAACAGGGGGACACAGTTGGAAGTTTGAAAGACACAGATGGAGTCCAGGGATGTTAGGAAAGTACTTCCTTCACCCTCAGAGTAGTCAGGAAGTGGAATAGTTTGGGAAAGCCGATTGTAGTGGAGGCAGGATCCCATAATAGCTTAAGCAGAGGTATGATAAAGCTCCACGGTCAGGGAGAGTGACATAGTAGCGGAATCAGTGATAGTAGGAGCCCAGGAGCTAGGGACTCGACACTGCAACCTCAACTAGGTGAGTGACCACACATGCACACCACACACACACACACACACCACCACTCTACACACACACACACACACTCACACACACACACACCACACACACACCTGGCAGCTGTCATGGGATTGTTCAGGACCCTGTAGACTGTGTTACGTTTGTCCCTCTTGGGAGTATGGCTGCACCAGTTTGGATACCCACACCTAAACATAAGCATGTAAAGAAACTAGAGAAAGTGCAAAGGTTTGCAACAAGGACTAGTCCGGCGCTAAGGGGTATGTCGACGAGGAGAAGAATTAACAGGAAATCGACCTGACGGACACTGGAGAGGACGGAGAGATAGGGGGGATATGTTAACGACATTTAAATACTGAGAGGAATCTACAGTGTGGACAGAACAGGATGTTTCCCAAAGATGGGACACAGCAAGAAGGGGTCACCAATTGGGAAGTTAAAGCTCAGATGAATCAGAGGGATGTTAAGAAAATATTTCTTAAAGTCAGAGAGTTGTCGGAAGTGGAAGAGCCTGGGAAGTGATATAGTGGAGGCAGGTACCATTACATAGCTATAAGAAGAGGTATAATAAAGCTCATGGAGCAGGAGAGAGTGGAAAAACTTAGTATCGAGACTATCTCGTGATAGAAATGGGCGGGGAGGCCAGGAGTGTGACTCGAACTGCTACCACAAACTAGGTGAGTACAACCACTAATCACCAAAATTTATGAGGAAACTGGAGGGTGGTGACAAAACATTAAAATAATTCACTCTTAATTACATTCATTAATGAGAGGAAACGAGCTGGTAATAATGAACTAAAACCGTCTTGAATACATATGTTAATGAGAGTAACTAAAAGTTTATGTGGTGAATTAAAACTTCGGACAATTTATTTGAATATTTTACAACGATAAATATCTTGTCTGATGGCGCTACAAAAATATATTGATTTTTCAAAAGCATTAAATTAATAGTGCTATTGAAAAAACTCCATTTAAATATTCTAGAAAAGATTCAGTTAGTTTATTAGACTTTAAAATCCTCGACTACAAGTGGGTCATTAAGGCTGTTAATCACCTGCACATTAACTTAAGAAGATTTTAACCATGGCTGTTTGCCAATATTATTTGGTAATTTTGTGAAGAATTAATATAATATTTATGTAAGTTATGGGTGGAGTGTGGAGACTTGTTCTTACGTCAGTGTGTTATACATGGAGTGATGTAGGCTTGTTCCTCCGTCCACTAATCTTCACTTGGCAACAGAGCCAAGAATATGTTTCACGCTCCACTTGATTCATTATGCGGTATATGTTAACAAAGTTTACACTCCTGTTAGGACACTCTGGGCTGAGGTGTTGCTGAGACACACAGGACTGAAGTGTTGTTAGGGACACTCTGGGCTGAGGTGTTGCTGAGACACACAGGACTGAAGTGTTGTTAGGGACACTCTGGGCTGAGGTGTTGCTGAGACACACAGGACTGAAGTGTTGTTAGGGACACTCTGGGCTGAGGTGTTGCTGAGACACACAGGACTGAAGTGTTTTTAGGGACACTCTGGGCTGAGGTGTTGCTGAGACACACAGGACTGAAGTGTTGTTAGGGACACTCGGGACCGAGGTGTTGCTGAGACACAGGACTGAAGTGCTGTTAGGGACACTCGGGACCGAGGTGTTGCTGAGACACACAAGACTGAAGTGTTGTTAGGGACACTCGGGACTGAGGTGTTGCTGAGACACACAGGACTGAAGTGTTGTTAGGACACTCGGGACCGAGGTGTTGCTGAGACACAGGACTGAAGTGCTGTTAGGGACACTCGGGACCGAGGTGTTGCTGAGACACACAGGACTGAAGTGTTGTTAGGGACACTCGGGACTGAGGTGTTGCTGAGACACACAGGACTGAAGTGTTGTTAGGGACACTCGGGACCGAGGTGTTGCTGAGACACAGGACTGAAGTGCTGTTAGGGACACTCGGGACCGAGGTGTTGCTGAGACACACAAGACTGAAGTGTTGTTAGGGACACTCGGGACTTAGGTGTTGCTGAGAGACACAGGACTGAAGTGCTGTTAGGGACACTCGGGACCGAGGTGTTGCTGAGACACACAAGACTGAAGTGTTGTTAGGAACACTCGGGACTGAGGTGTTGCTGAGGCACACAGGACTGAAGTGTTGTTAGGGAGACTCGGGACTGAGGTGCTGCTGAGACACATAGGACTGAAGTGTTGTTAGGAACACTCGGGGCTAAGGTGTTACTGAACACTCAGGACTGAGGTGTTACTGAACACTCATGACTGAGGTGTTACTGAACACTCAGGACTGAGGTGTTACTGAACACTCAGGAATGAGGTGTTACTGAACACTCAGGACTGAGGTGTTACTGAACACTCAGGAATGAGGTGTTACTGAACACTCAGGACTGAGGTGTTATTGAACACTCAGGACTGAGGTGTTACTGAACACTCAGGACTGAGGTGTTACTGAACACTCAGGACTGAGGTGTTACTGAACACTCAGGACTGAAGTGTTACTGAACACTCAGGACTAACATCCAGGTTCCTATTTACTGCTAGATGACCAGTGGTAACACGTGTAAGGAGACTTTCATATCTCACCCTGTTTAGGATGCCATCCACATCAACCAACACCCAAGTACTTATTTTTTGCAAGGTTAAGAGGGCCATTAGGTATAAGGAGACTTCTACCCAGAACAACATGAAACACAAGATACCAGTGAGACAAAACTCCTTACCTGCCATGTTGTCAGATGGTAGTGAGCACCAGATGCTTGTAGGCTGGTTTCTGCTGATGGTATTTTAGAGATAGTGGTGGGAGAATGAGAGAGAAGAGTGTGTGTTGGTGCGGTGGTGAGGGAGGAGCCAGATAGTGTGTGTGTGGCAGACAACAATATGGGAAGCTGTCCTATGCACTAGCGTCGTTGTCAAGGTCATTTTCTCACACCAGCCTCTCTCTCTCTCTCTCTTTCTTTCTACCTCTCTCTCTTTCTTAGCATAAAGTAGTTTGAAGAAACAAGCACAGCGCTTTGAGGTTAATGTCCTAGAATTACATTACAAAATTGATATCGTTTCTGGATTTCAGTATTCAAAATCTCAAGGGATGAAACACTACCTTTTATTGGTATGATGCTGGCCGGTAAGTGTACTTCAGTACAGTGATAACGACCATTCAAGGTCCATTCTTATCTCACGTAACATTTTTCAAGCAATATATATTCACACACACAACGTGTGTGTGTGTGTGTGTAGATTCATTTCCTTGGATTAAGAACCAACCAGTATCAAGGTACCCCCACCGAGGTCCTTCGATATTCTCCTTCAGGATGCGATCCACAACAGTCGTCTAACACCTATGTACGTACTTACTACAACAGGTGCAAGGAAATATGCTCAGTATCTCCACTTGTCCCGTTATTGACCCCGAGTAATTCAGTTGGAATCCGAAGGTGCTACTATATGAGCAACGATAATGTCATTCTAGAATCTCTTAATACCATTGTCTCTCACACAATTCTAGCAGAGCCCTGCTAGAACGTGGAATAAAGAGTGCAAGTCACGTATCTGGGTACACAACTGTAAACTCTGTAATGGAGGAATATTGTAGTCTGGTGAACCAATGAAGAAGGAGCGAAGTGATGCAGTAAATGAAGGAACAGAGAGGTGATGCAGTAAATGAAGGAAGAGAGAGGTGATGCAGTAAATGAAGGAACAGAGAGGTGCTGCAGTAAATGAAGGAACAGAGAGGTGCTACAGTAAATGAAGGAACAGGGAGGTGTTGCAGTAATGAAGGAACAGAGATGTGCTGCAGTAATGAAGGAATAGGGAGGTGATGCAGTAATGAAGGAACAGGGAGGTGATGCAGTAATGAAGGAACAGGGAGGTGATGCAGTAATGAAGGAACAGGTAAGTGTTGCAGTAATGAAGGAACAGGGAGGTGATGCAGTAATGAAGGAACAGGGAGGTGATGCAGTAATGAAGGAACAGGGAGGTGATGCAGTAATGAAGGAACAGGGAGGTGATGCAGTAATGAAGGAACAGGGAGGTGTTGCAGTAATGAAGGAACAGGGAGGTGTTGCAGTAATGAAGGAACAGGGAGGTGATGCAGTAATGAAGGAACAGGGAGGTGCTGCAGTAATGAAGGAACAGGGAGGTGATGCAGTAATGAAGGAACAGGGAGGTGCTGCAGTAATGAAGGAACAGGGAGGTGATGCAGTAATGAAGGAACAGAGAGGTGCTGCAGTAATGAAGGAACAGGGAGGTGCTGCAGTAATGAAGGAACAGAGAGGTGCTGCAGTAATGAAGGAACAGGGAGGTGTTGTAGTAATGAAGGAACAGAGAGGTGCTGCAGTAATGAAGGAACAGAGAGGTGCTGCAGTAATGAAGGAACAGGGAGGTGATGCAGTAATGAAGGAACAGAGAGGTGCTGCAGTAATGAAGGAACAGGGAGGTGCTGCAGTAATGAAGGGAAACAGAGAGGGTGCTGCAGTAATGAAGGAACAGGGAGGTGTTGTAGTAATGAAGGAACAGAGAGGTGCTGCAGTAATGAAGGAACAGAGAGGTGCTGCAGTAATGAAGGAACAGGGAGGTGATGCAGTAATGAAGGAACAGGTAAGGGTTGCAGTAATGAAGGAACAGGGAGGTGCTGCAGTAATGAAGGAACAGGGAGGTGCTGCAGTAATGAAGGAACAGGGAGGTGTTGCAGTAATGAAGGAACAGGGAGGTGCTGCAGTAATGAAGGAACAGGGAGGTGCTGCAGTAATGAAGGAACAGGGAGGTGATGCAGTAATGAAGGAACAGGGAGGTGATGCAGTAATGAAGGAACAGGTAAGGGTTGCAGTAATGAAGGAACAGGGAGGTGCTGCAGTAATGAAGGAACAGGGAGGTGCTGCAGTAATGAAGGAACAGGGAGGTGTTGCAGTAATGAAGGAACAGGGAGGTGCTGCAGTAATGAAGGAACAGGGAGGTGCTGCAGTAATGAAGGAACAGGGAGGTGATGCAGTAATGAAGGAACAGGGAGGTGATGCAGTAATGAAGGAACAGGTAAGGGTTGCAGTAATGAAGGAACAGGGAGGTGCTGCAGTAATGAAGGAACAGGGAGGTGATGCAGTAATGAAGGAACAGGGAGGTGATGCAGTAATGAAGGAACAGGGAGGTGTTGCAGTAATGAAGGAACAGGGAGGTGCTGCAGTAATGAAGGAACAGGTAAGGGTTGCAGTAATGAAGGAACAGGGAGGTGCTGCAGTAGTGAAGGAACAGGGAGGTGTTGCAGTAACCATAAAGAAGGAAGTCTTCAAGTGATGTTCTCTGAGTGTTGGTGGATGTAGTAGCAGTGTAAACACTGAATGCAGGAATTATGAATGAATGAATGCTGGATGCCCCAGCATTCAGTGAAAAAAATTTAAGTCAGGGAGAGTTTGAATGGTGAGCTGGAGGGAGAGTTAGTTTGAATGGGAAGGTTCAGGGAGAGTTACTTTGAATGGGAATCATTTAGAGGAAGCGAACTGGACATATCTGAGAGAGTGTGGTAGCTAAAGAATGTCTTAATCATTTTTATATTAAAAAAAATCTATGTACGTATTACCAACAGCTTGACTGGTCAAAGACCGACCGAGAATTCCTCCACAACAAGGTGGTATATTGTCTTATAAGTTTATTCAGGTATACACAAATACAGTTACATAGATTATCATACATAGCAGCATATGTGTAGAGAACCTGGGATAACCCACAAGAGTCAGACACTGACTTATTTCTATTGGGGTCTCCAGGTCACCCAGTAGTTTATTGTTTATTATTTTAATATTTCCTGGTTCTGTATGACCCGTTCTTACCCATTCTAGATCTGATACTAGAAAAGTATGTGTGTGGAATCAGGGATGAGATTATGAAAATTAATAGTATTTATAATACAGGTTTGTTTGCAATCGTGTCATTACGATTTCGTGAGTCGGTAAAATTACTGTTTAAAATACAGGGATAACCTTAATATTTAAAATACAGGGGTAACAATAATATTTAAAGTACAGGGGTAACAATAATATTTAAAATACAGGGGTAACATTAATATTTAAAATACAGGGGTAACATTAATATTTAAAATACAGGGGTAACATTAATATTTAAAATACAGGGGTAACAATAATATTTAAAATACAGGGGTAACATTAATATTTAAGATACAGGGATAACATTAATATTTAAAATACATGGGTAACATTAATATTTAAAATACAGGGGTAACATTAATATTTAAAATACAGGGGTAACATTAATATTTAAAATACAGGGGTAACATTAATATTTAAAATACAAGGGTAACATTAATATTTAAAATACAGGGGTAACATTAATATTTAAATACAGGGTAACAATAATAATTTAAAATACAAGGGGTAACAATTAATATTTATAAGATACAGGGATAACATTAATATTTAATATACATGGGTAACATTAATATTTAAAATACAGGGGTAACATTAATATTTAAAATACAGGGGTAACATTAATATTTAAAATACAGGGGTAACATTAATATTTAAAATACAGGGGTAACATTAGTATTTAAAATACAGGGGTAACATTAATATTTAAAATACAGGGGTAACATTAATATTTAAAATACAGGGGTAACATTAATATTTAAAATACAAGGGTAACATTAATATTTAAAATACAGGGGTAACATTAATATTTAAAATACAAGGGTAACATTAATGTTTAAAATACAGGGGTAACATTAATATTTAAAATACAGGGGTAACATTAATACAAGCAAGAACGTCAACTACTGCAGCCAGGGCGAGTGCTCAGTACGATACTAACTGCATTATTAATTATGTAAATTATCCAATAATATGCAAGCTAAACTCTGCAAAATCTAATCAGATTAAACTTTATATCCAATAATAATTATAGTAAATTGTGTTCATTTGCTCGACAAGTTTTCTGAAATATTTGGAGAGCAAATTTATTTGTTTATTGGCCAAACTGAACACTGTGGGTGGCCTGGCCACACTGAATACTGGGTGGCCTGGCCACAATGAACACTATGGGTAGGTTGGCTGCATTAAACACTATAGCTAGGTTAGCCACACTGAACATTGACCCTGTGTTGACCACACTGAACATTGACCCTGTGTTGACCACACTGAACATTGACCCTGTGTTTTACCACACTGAACATTGACCCTGTGTTGACCACACTGAACATTGACCCTGTGTTGACCACACTGAACATCGACCCTGTGTTGACCACACTGAACATTGACCCTGTGTTGACCACACTGAACATTGTTCCTTCCTGGCTTGGCCACGCTGAACAATGTGTGTGGCTTGGCCATACTTAACACCATGGCCAGCTGGTTTGGCCATACTTAACACCGTGGTTGGTTTGGTCACTACATTTCCTAATGTTTTCAATCACCAGCTGCCACACCCCACTCAGGAAAACAACTTAATTTCCACCTTCCAAAGCTTCTGCGTCTGGCAGGAAGAAACCGTGGAAGACGAGAGACAGGAGAGGAGTGATGGGGAGGAGAGATGAGGGAGGAGAGATGAGAGAGGAGACATGGGAGAGGAGAAGTGGGAGAGGAGAGATGAGGGAGGAGAGATGGGAGAGGAGAAGGGGAAGAGAAATAGTCTACACTTTAGACAGAGTGAACTTAAGATTCAATAAGGAAGTCAAAGATGGAGTATTAGGTTAATACTAGTCAAAAGCATCCATTGAAATACGCACCTCTAAACGTATATACTCAAAGGAATATGCACATCTCTGTGTAGTGTTGTCCTGGTTCCTGGGGTAGTGTTGTCCTGGTTCCTGGGATAGTGTTGTCCTGTTTCCTGGGGTAGTGTTGTTCTGTTTCCTGGGGTAGTGTTGTCCTGGTTCCCTGGGGTAACACAGTGTTGTCCTGTTTCCTGGGGTAGTGTTGTTCTGTTTCCTGGGGTAGTGTTGTCCTGGTTCCTGGGGGTAACACAGTGTTGTCCTGTTTCCTGGGGTAGTGTTGTCCTATTTCCTGGGGTAGTGTTATCCTGGTTCCTGGGGTAATACAGTGTTGTTCTGTTTCCTGGCGTAGTGTTGTCCTGGTTCCTGGGGTTGTGTTGTCCTGGTTCCTGGCGTAGTGTTGTCCTGGTTCCTGGCGTAGTGTTGTCCTGGTTCTTGGCGTAGTGTTGTCCTGGTTCTTGGCGTAGTGTTGTCCTGGTTCTTGGCGTAGTGTTGTCCTGGTTCCTGGCGTAGTGTTGTCCTGGTTCTTGGCGTAGTGTTGTCCTGGTTCCTGGCGTAGTATTGCATCATGTCAGCTTTCTGTATCGTGGTGTTGCTGTGTGACACAAGTGTTATTACATCCAGCTGTTGCATAATGTCTTACTCGTCCACTTTTCAGCATTGTATACCAGTACTATAATGATGTCTGCCGTTGTTTACAATTTAAGGTCACCTAGAGATAATACCTGAGGTTAGATAAAGCATTCTCAGTCCAATCTGGCATATCCTTCGAGAATCCGAAGCTGCAGACTCTGTGGGCCAGGAGCTGAATCTCGATTCCCCTAAACACAACCCAGTGAGTACACACACACACACACACACACACACACACACACACACACACACTTCCTCCCTCTCTTCCCTCACTGTTTTTTGTATTTTCCGTAAATTCCGTTTTATTATTATTCTCTGCTACTTCTCTCTCTGCGTTCCGCCATGTGCAGGTCATCCCATCCCCTTTCCCACTCTCCAGCCTCCCTTCAGGGCTTGGGAGATGGGTAGGATGGAGGAGAGAAGTTTGGAGGCTGGGAGAAAGGAACACCGGGAAATGGAACTGGAAGTATTAAAGTGAGAGAAAGGAAAGTAGGGAGGGAAGTAGAGAAAGTAAGGTACAACAGAAAGAGGTAGTAGGGAAAGACACATTTAAGGTTTTGCGGGAAAAAAATATCTTGATGTGGTAAACTGTAATGTATTGTGAAATAGTGTTGTAATGTATTGTGCTTCATTGTAACATGTTGTGATTCACTGAATTGTAATGTGATTCAATGGAATGTATTGTGCTTCATTGTAACATGTTGTGATTCACTGAATTGTAATGTGATTCAATGGAATGTATTGTGGTGTAGTGTAATGTATTGTGATTCATTGTAATGTACTGTGGTACATTGTAATGTACTGTGATACATTGTAATGTACTGTGATACATTGTAATGTACTGTGGTACATTGTAATGTACTGTGATACATTGTAATGTACTGTGATACATTGTAATGTACTGTGGTACATTGTAATGTACTGTGATACATTGTAATGTACTGTGGTACATTGCAATGTACTGTGTACATTGTAATGTACTGTGATACATTAATGTACTGTGTACATTGTAATGTACTGTGATACATTGTAATTGTTTTGTGATACATTGTAATGTACTGTGGTACATTGTAATGTACTGTGGTACATTGTAATATATTATTGTGATATATTGTGATTCACTGTAATATATTGTGGTACATTGCAATTTATTGTGGTGCATTGTAAAGTACTGTGGTATACATTGTAATGAACTGTAAGTCATTCTAATGTACTGTGGTACACTGTAATACACTGTGAGTCATTGTAATGTACTGTGGTACATTGTAATGCATTCTAATGTGTTGTGATACATTGTAATATACTGTGGTTCATTGTGATGTATTGAGGTACACTGTAATGTATAGTGGTGCATTATAATATTTTGTGATACATTGTAATATATTAATGTAATATATTGTGGCACATTATAATGTACAGATAGAGGTACAGACACAATAATACACAGAGGCACAGACAAAGATAATACACAGAGGTACAGACAAAGATAATACACAGAGGTACAGACAAAGATAATACACAGAGGTACAGACAAAGATAATACACAGAGGCACAGACAAAGATAATACACAGAGGTACAGAACATACAATAACACAGAGGCACAGACAAAGATAATACACAGAGGCACAGACAAAGATAATACACAGAGGTACAGACATACAATAATACACAGAGGCACAGACAAAGATAATACACAGAGGCACAGACAAAGATAATACACAGAGGTACAGACAGACAATAATACACATAGGCTGTGGAAATTATTTTGGGCTACCAAAATATTCCACGAACCGTTCAACAGCACTTGAGTTTTAAGAGCCCTTAATATACTCACTTCAATAACATTTGTACATAGTATTTGTACTTCTAGTAAGATTTACGTAGTTACACAAAGTAGAAAATAACCGTAGGAATTATTAATACAGTTTTAGGACCTAAAATAGGTAGGAATAGTTAGATAGCTAATGTTTCAAATTCGAACGAAATCACTTCAAGAGACACTCACTAGTCAGTTGCATCTCAGAGATCAAAGAGGTAGGATGTGACACTCGAGAAGCCAGGAAACCGGCATTAACTTACTTTTACAGGAAACTACTAGAACAACGAAGCTTCCTCAAACACCGAGGATACCTACTAGTACCCTGACAAACCCCAGCGAACTGGATTTACGTTTCTGTCAGCATCACTGGCCAATCTTTCTGCTGAAACGCGGGTTGAGAACGTTTACTGGGAGATTTTGGCGGATATACAACACCGAAGTCTGTCATTACTGAGGTACCGAGAGTATGGAAGTGTAGCTCTTACTCATGAAAGTTGACTTGTCTTGTAGTCAGATATTACACAACACCGTAGTTACGTGGAATTTTGTTGTATGAGCCATTGGTCTGCCTGAGATATTAACTCGGGTCGCCTGTGTCAACAGCTTTTGCAAATTTTCCAGCGCACTCGGAGACACAGACAAAGATAATACACAGGCACAGACAGACAATAATACACAGGTACAGACAGACAATAATACACAGGTACAGACAGACAATAATACACAGGTACAGACAGACAATAATACACAGAGGTACAGACAGACAATAATACACGGGAAAATATAAAGATAATACACAATTTACAGACAGCAATAATACACAGATACAAAGATAAATACACAGGTACAGACAGACAATAATACACAGATATACAAAGATAATACCCCAAGTACAGACAGACAATAATACACAGATACAAAGAAAAATACACAGGTACAGACAGACAATAATACAGAGATACAAAGATAATACACACAGGAAACAGACAGAAAATAATACACACAGGTACAGACAGACAATAATAACCCCAGGTACAGACAGACAAAAATACACACAGGTACAAACAATAATACACACAGGTAACAGACAGACAATATGCACACAGGTACAGACAATAATACAGAGGTACAGACACAATAATACAGACAAAGATAATACACAGGTACAGACAGACAATAATACAGAGATACAAAGATAATACACAGGTACAGACACAATAAAACCCCACAGGTACAGACAGACAGTAATACACAGGTACAGACAGACAATAATACACAGGTACAGACAGACAATAATACACAGAGATATAAAGATAAAACAAAGTACAGACAGATAAAAATACACAGAGATACAAAGGAATACACAGGTACAGACAGACAATAATACACAGAGGTACAAAGATAATACACACAGGTCAGGCAGACAATAATACACACAGGTACAGACAGACAATAACACAGGTACAGACACAATAATACACAGGTACAGACAAACAATAATACACACAGGTACAGACAGACAATAATGCACACAGGTACAGGACAATAATACCCCGGTACAGACTAAAATAATACACATGGTAAGACAGACAATAAACACAGGTACAGACAGACAAAAATACACACGGGTACAGACAAAACAAAAATACACAGGTACAGACAATAATACACACAGGTACAGACAATAAACACAGGTACAGACAATAAAAACCACAGGTACAGACAGACAATAATACCACAGGTACAGACAGACAATAATGAAACACAGGTAAGACAATAATACACAGGTACTACAGACAATAATACCCCATAGGTACAGACAATAATACACACAGGTACATACACAATAATACACACAGGTACAGACAGACAATAATACACACACGTACAGACAATAATACACAGGTACAGACAATAATACACACAGGTACAGACAAAATACACACAGGTACAGACAAAAATACGAAACGGGTTTACAGACAATAATACACAGTACGACACAATAATACAGACAAAGAAAATTTCACAGGTACAGACAGACAATAATACAGAGGAAACAAAGATAATACACACAGGTACAGACAGACAATAATACACACAGGTACAGACAGACAGTAATACACGGTACAGACAGACAATAATACAGAGGTACAAAAAATAAACACACAGGTACAGACAGACAAAAATACACACAGTACAGACAGACAGTAAAATACACAGGTACAGAAGACAAAAATTTACACAGGTACAGACGACAATAATACACAGAGATATAAAAAATACACAAGTACAGACAGACAATAATACACAGAGATACAAAGATAATACACAGGTACAGACAGACAATAATACAGAGATACAAAGATAATACACACAGGTACAGACAGACAATAATACACACAGGTACAGACAGACAATAATCCACACAGGTACAGACAGACAATAATACACAGAGGTACAGACAAACAATAATACACAGGTACAGACAGACAATAATGCAAACAGGTACAGACAATAATACACAGGTACAGACAGACATTAATACACACAGGTACAGACAGACAATAATACACACAGGTACAGACATAATAATACACACAGGTACAGACAGACAATAATACACACAGGTACAGACAATAATGCACACAGGTACAGACAATAATACACAGGTACAGACAATAATACACACAGGTACAGACAATAATACACACAGGTACAGACAGACAATAATGCACACAGGTACAGACAATAATACACAGGTACAGACAGACAATAATACACACAGGTACAGACAATAATACACACAGGTACAGACACAATAATACACACAGGTAAAACAGACAATGATAAAACACAGGTACAGACAAATACACAGGTACAGACAATAATACACGGGTACAGACAATAAAACACACAGGTCAGACAATAATACACACAGGTACAGACAGACAATAATACACACAGGTACAAACAATAATACAGAGGTACAGACACTAATACAAAGATAATACACAGGTACAGACAGACAATAATACAGAGGTACAAAGATAATACACACAGGTACAGACAGACAATAATACACACAGGTACAGACAGACAGTAATACACAGGTGCAGACAGACAATAATACACAGAGGTACAGACAAACAATTATACACACAGGTACAGACAGACAATAAACACACAGGTACAGAAGACAATAATACACAGGTACAGACAACAATAATACACACAGGTACAGACAGACAATAATACAGACAGGTAGACAGACAATAATACACACAGGTACAGACAATAATACACACAGGTACAGACAAACAATAATACACAGGTACAGACAATAATACACACAAGTACAGACAAACAATAATACACAGGTACAGACAGACAATAATACACACAGGTACAGACACAATACACAAGAAAAACAGGTAAACAATGATTCCCCATCTTTTTCTTTTCCTCACGTCACATTTAAATCATTTATTGTGACCTTCGCCAAAAGTGAATTTGAAAAATCTTAATGGTCAAGAATTTGTTTTCTTCAGTTTTAACCATAATTCCAAGTTTGAATAATAATAATTTTACATTCTCTTCTTTTGAATGATATAAAGTGTGTTATTCATGGCAGAAATTTGAAAAATTGTAGAAAAATATAGTTAAAATATTTTATTTTTCTTATAACTAAATATATTTTTAACATTTTAATGTTACCTAACTGAAATTTTAACTTTATTAAGTTTTCATAAATTCTCGTAACCCAATTTTAAATAAAAAAGCATTTAATATAATTTTTTTTCTTAGCAATTAGTGCTTTTGTGTGTTATTGTTAATAAGTCTTTATATATATATATATATCTTAATTTATGTATTCTGTTGTATAGACGGAAGAACAAGATATAGGTAATGTATGTTGATCTTAAGATGTTGTAGAGATCGTAGTGCAGTAAATACATTATAATAAGTCACTTGAGAGAATATAATCTTAGTGAAGAAGGTCAGTAACTGAGCAACTTTTCTGGGATGGAAGGAAACTAACAGAAAGTTTAGTGTGTTTTATCTGCGAGTTGCGAAAAATGGTGTGGGAGAGAGTGGGGTGTGTTGACCCAGCTTTAGTTTCCATGGGTTGAGTTCCAGCTCTTGAACCTGCCTTTTAGAAGTCTTAAGAGATCAATTTATGTTGTATTGTTGCGTTATTGTACTGTTTTGTATTGCATTATATTTCAATTGTATTATTGCGTTTTTACTGAACTGTATTGTATTATTTTTTTTTTATTTTACTGTATTCCTATATTGTTTTTTGTTGTATTGTATTGTGGCATCTCGTTTGCTTTGAATGTCTTGTAAACAAGAGAGCACAAGCTCTTTAATGAGTACCATCAAGAGCTGAGGCCAGCCATGGTGTTCCGACCTTGCCAGGCTCGGTGAAGGAGGCTTCACAGAGCTCTGGAACACTGGTTGGGAGCGCTCACGAGGATGATAGATAGATTGGACGGGATTAGTAAACCAATATACATCAGCCTTCGTCACTCACGCAGCCCTTCTCAAACACATCTCTCGCTCCTCCCACGCTAATCTCCCCCCCCCCCTCTCTCTCTCTCTCTCTCTCTCCCCCTCTCTCCCTCTCTCTCCTCCCTCGTCTCTCATCTCTCTCCTCTCCCCCTCTTTTCTCTCATCTCCCTCTCTCCTCTCCTTCTCTCCTCCCCCTCTCTCTCCTCTCTCCTCTCTCTCCTCTCTCTCTCTCCCCTCTCCCCCTCTCTCTCTCTCTCCCTCTCCCCCCTCTTTTCCCTCTCTCTCCCCTCCTCTCTCTTCCTCTCTCCCCTCCTCTTCTCCCCTCTCTCTCTCTCTCCCTCTCTCCTCTCTCCTCTCCTCTCTCCCACACACATTTAACGTGAAGAAGGCGGGCCATGAGCTATGAATCACCCCTGCCCAAACCCCAACTAGTAGTACGGCGGACCAGGATCGCAGGACTACAAAGAGACCTAAAAGCTGGACGCAGGTCTAGGGAACTGGCTCCTTGAATTTAACCCCCTCCCAATGCAAAGTCTGAAGATCCGGAAGGGGAAAGAAGACCGCAGACTTGGTGGCCAAGACGCAAAACTCACCAAGGAAAAAGATCTTGGGTGAGTATAATACCGAACGCGGATTTTCCGAGCACACAACCAGATAACTGCTGCAGCATTGAACGCCTGGCAACCTGAGAATAGCCTTCCATACCTCGTAAGGGAAATTTCAAGACTCGTACACCGTGTCAAAATACGCGGTAATAGATTAGGGGGACCCAAGACAGGATGTTCCAAATGGGACACATAACAAGGGTCACAATTGGAATTGAAGACTCACACGAGTCAAAGGATGTTTAGGAAGTATTTCCTTTAGTCCCTAGGTTGTCAGAAGTGGAATATCTTGCAATTTTATGTATTGAGCAGACATCATACATAGTTTTAACAGTATGATAAAGCTCATGGAGCAGGGAGAAGAAGAGGACCTGTTTTCTACCAGTGAGAGGCGGGGCCAGGAGCTATCCCCGCCCCTGCAACCACAAATAGGTTGAGTACACACAATTTTGACACTAACGGTTACCCAACTAAGATTTGGAACATGATCTAAGAACACGATTTGAAGGGAACACTCAGAGCTCATGGTAAAATATATAAAGTACGAACCTACATAAGAACACTTAAAGTACTGTTACAAAAACAAATTACTAACACAAATAAATACAACTCAAATACTATGGCACCAGTTTAAAATAACTCGCTTCAATTAAATTTTGTATTGGCTGTATACATTAATGAACGTATATCTCTCAGTACAAACGCTGAAAATTTATTTTAATCACTTTTTAGGAATTAAAGACTTCTTGACTGGTGGTGAACAAGCGTCATTAATTAAGCTTTAATGAGGATAAAGTTGTTCTTTCAGAGGAGCGTATCTAGGGTGCAGATGACATTTTAGCTGTTCTATGAAGCCTCGATACAGAGGATCCATACAGATATTCCAATTAAAATAATAAGTGTCATACAGGCCGTTGTAACTTCGTGAAGAACACCAAAAATATATCAAATTATTTCAATACTGATAAACCTCGTCTTGCAAATGTATATTTGGTAGTAAACCTAAAACACGAAAAAGAGGTGAAAAGCGTTCAACATTATTAGTGTCTGGAAGCAGAGACCAAGAGTCCTGATGACACTGTCGGTGTCAGGAAGCAGAGACCAAGAGTCCTGATGACACTGTCGGTGTCTGGAAGCAGAGACCAAGAGTCCTGATGACACTGTCGGTGTCAGGAAGCAGAGACAAGAAACTCTGAGAACACTATCAGTGCCTGGAAGCAGAGACCAAGAGTCCTGATGACACTGTCGGTGTCTGGAAGCAGAGACCAAGAGTCCTGATGACACTGTCGGTGTCAGGAAGCAGAGACAAGAGTCCTGATGACACTGTCGGTGTCAGGAAGCAGAGACAAGAAACTCTGAGAACACTATCAGTGTCTGGAAGCAGAAGCAAGGAACCCGGAGGTTATGTGACGAACACACTGAACAACATCCTCAGTATTGTGAGTGGTGTATATCCCTCTATCTATACATTCTGAGAAACGAGTACATATGCTGTCTGGTTAAGTGATTAAATAATTGTTAAACTGGAGGTCTAACAGAGAAGATAGCCTTATAATGACCCTCGCACAGACAATAGACTAAAATGATCACCTGAAGAATACGCACCCCAAGAAAACAATAATTTTTTATGCAAATTCTTAGATGAGTAAACCTAATAGACGGGTTGTTGAAAGAATAAGACCCGTGCCAGGACATTTTCCTGGCCAATATTGTAAGTACATAATCCATGGAAGTGTAACCTGACTATGGTTATAATATAACAGATTTTTTTAAAGGGGTGGACTGGAAGGCCTCGATCAGATGCACAAAAACTCCAGTGACGGATCATCTTAAAACTAAGACCCGAGTCAGGGAACACTGTCTCAATTTCCTGATGAATCTTACCTAACTGAATGTTGCCTTAAAATAATTACCACCACAAGATTCAAGAGATGGTCGAAATGCGGGAGTAGAGACCACCACACAGCAGGAAGTCTTGCTCCATCAAAAGAATATCACACTTCAGTCATTCACCCTGATCTACAAAGTCTGCTCGGCTTTATGTCAACTATATAACTAAAGCATAGCTGTCAACCAAGAACCTTGGTCTGTGACCGGGCCGTGGTGGTGATGACTTCTGGAAGTACGCTGTAGATAAACTACTGATCGGTCATCGACCATGAAAACAGTTTGATTATTCCATACATGCCTTCAAGAATAGGTATGATAGGCATCCAAGGAGGAAATTACGACCCATGTAATGGCAAGTTAGGAATAAGGGCCAGAAGCCGAGATTCGACCACTGCAACTACAAATAGTTGAGCATATACAACACCATGAATTATATAATT
Organism: Cherax quadricarinatus; assembly: GCF_026875155.1. Classification (NCBI taxonomy): domain Eukaryota; kingdom Metazoa; phylum Arthropoda; class Malacostraca; order Decapoda; family Parastacidae; genus Cherax; species Cherax quadricarinatus. The sequence continues at coordinate 27,714,178 of NC_069442.1, forward strand.
CTGAAGATAAGATTTAAAACAGATCGCCATGGCAGTGATAGCCTCGTAACACAAACACTCAGTTATAATATCTGGGAAATAAAATTGAGAATTTGTATTATGTTGTGCAATTTTGGGAGGCTTTATATTTTTATAACTTTCGCAAAAAATCATTTGTTATTGCTACATAAAATTTCAGAGGATAATCTATTTTAAATATTATTTCATAAAGGGTAGGGGAAACTACCATATTCTCATAAATAAATAAATGTATAAACACACACACATATACATGTATATATATATATATATATATATATATATATATATATATATATATATATATATATATAATATATATATATATATATATAATATATATATATATATATATATATATATATATATATATATATATATATATATATATATATATATATATATATATATATATATATATATATATATATATATATATATATATATATATATATATATATATAATATATATATATATATATATATATATTATATATATATATATATATATATATATATCATCGACACCATGCCTAACCCTTCTAGGGTAGGGTAGGTGCCTGAGCCCGAGCCTTTAGCTCATAAGACTGTCATTCCCATTTACCCCCTTGGGGCGGGGATGGCAGACCAGAGAGGCCTAGCTTGTGGCTAGGCCTGGGGACAGTTGGTCCCAAAGATGAGGAGGTGCTTGTGCCTCCTCCCATGGGAGACTTAGATCCCAGACACTCCCTAAAGAGGGAGCCAAGGCCGGGCCACCACTTGGAAAAGGCCCGGGCCGGGAGAATACCGGCGAATATTTAATAATATAATAATAATATATTATATATATATATATATATATATATTATATATATATATATATATATATATATATATAATATATATATATAAAAATATATATATATATATATATATATATATATATATAAATAATAATTTGACAGGTAACTTTTAATTTCATGGAAACTAGTTGTAAAAATCATTTTTTATTAGAGAATTAATTCGTGGGGGCCCGGTAGCCTTGGGTAATTGAATTATATCAATCAACGAGAAGTTAATACGTTAACAAATTAATTATTTTCGTTAGTAACATGGAAGGGAAGTGTTAAGTTGTGTTTGTATCGCATTGTAACTTGTTATAACTCACGGTAACTCACTGTAACATTGTTATAACTCATGGTAACTCACTCTAACATTGTTGTAACTCATGGTAACTCACTGTAACATTGTTATAACTCATGGTAACTCACTGTAACATTGTTATAACTCATGGTAACTCACTGTAACATTGTTATAACTCATGGTAACTCATTGTAACATTGTTATAACTCATGGTAGTGAAGGATGAGAAAAGAGCCTTCTGCTTTTTAGAACCTAACCTCATCTATTAAAAGAGAACTCATATTCTTGATCTATATTTACAAGGAAGCGCTAAATCCATGAGGGCCATACAACACCTGGGAATGGGAGGTGATCAGGTTTAATTCGAGGACCGGGAAGGATCCCCAGGATCAAGGTAATCCTTCCCATGTCTCTTCTCTCTTAAAAACAAGGAAAGGATAATATGGGAAAGAAGGAAGAGAGAATGGGAGGGAGGATAACGAGATATATGAAGGAAGAGAAGGAAGAAAGGGAAGGATAATGGAATATGGGAGGGAAAAGTAGATAGGAAAGGGAGGATATTAGGATATGGAAGCGAGGAGAGGATGAGAGGGAGAAGGATTGCCTCTGGGATTACTCAGAACTAGAGGTTTGCACACAGGATTGTGGCTTGTTCACCAGGGGAGGGATTACACCCAGGTTAGTGAGATGGTGGAGGGGAATTGAGGGGTAAGGGAGAGAGAGAGAGGTTGAGATGTAACGGTTTGAGGGGGAGAATATGTAGAAGAAATGAGGAGAGGGACTGGGAGAGAGAGCAACACGAGTGGCATGCACAGCACTAAACAAATAACAACAACATAAAAAAAAAATGACCAAAGTTTAACAAGCTAACTTTTATAATGTTGTCAACGGTGAACCAGACGTGACATAAACAAAAATACAAATTAGAGAAGACAAACACACACACACACACACACACACACACAGGCAGGAACCATACATAGTTTTAAGACGGGGTATGATAAAGCTCATGGAGCACGGAGAGGGAGGACCCAGTAGTGGTCAGTGAAGAAGCGGGGCCAGGAGCTGAGTCGCGACCTCTGCAACCACAATTAGGTTAGTACACACACACACACACACACACAACACACACACAGAATGTTCAAGAGATGGGACACAGAAACAAGGGGTCACAGAAGTTGAAGACTCAGATGAGCCAAAGGGATATTAGGAAATATTTCTTCAGTTACAGGGTTGTCAGGAAGTGGAATTATCTGGAAAGTGAGGTAGTGGAGGCAGGAACCATACATAGTTTTAAGACGAGGTATGATAAACCTCAAGGAACAGGGAGAGAGAGGACCTAGTAGCGGTCAGTGAAGAGGCTGGGCCAGGAGCTATGACTCGACTCCTGCAACCACATATAGGTGAGTACATATAGGTGAGTACATGTGCAGCGTGTGCCTGGTGTTTCCACCATTCACTCGGACCAACACTCACCTCAAAAACGTAAAAATAATTTTTGTCAGATTGATTCATTTACATAGTGAATATAAATCTGCAAACAAATCGTTTGTTTGGTGCATGCGTGCGTGCGTGCGTGCGTGTGTGCGTGCGTGCGTGCGTGGTGTGTGTGTGTGCGTGCGTGTGTGTGTGTGTGTGCGTGCGTGCGTGCGTGCGTGTGTGCGTGCGTGCGTGTGTGTGTGTGTGTGCGTGCGTGCGTGCGTGCGTGTGTGTGTGTGTGTGTGTGTGTGTGTGTGTGTGTGTGTGTGTAATCTAGTTAAGGTTGCACTGTGTGTATGTGTGTGTGTATGTATGTGTGTGTGTGTGTATGTGTGTGTGTGTGTGTGTGTGTGTGTGTGTGTGTGTGTGTGTGTGTGTGTGTGTGTGTGTGTGTGTGTGTGTGTGTGTGTGTGTGTTTATCTAGTTAAGGTTGCACTGTGTGTATGGTGTGTGTGTATGTGTGTATGTGTGATATTGTAATGTGATGATGTTGTGTATTCGTGTGGTGTGAGTGGTGTGTGTGGTGTGTGTGTAGTGTGGTGACTTGTGTGTTGTGATGTGTGTGTGTGTGTGTGTGTGTGTGTGTGTGTGTGTGTGTTAATGTGTGTGGTGTGTGTGTGTGTGTGTGTGTTGTTGTTGTGTAGTGTGTGTGTGCGTGTTGTGTGTGTGTTGTGTGTGTGGTGTGTAGTGTGTGTGTGTTGTGTTGTTTGTGTTGTGTGGGTATGTGTGGGTGTTGTAAGTGTGTGTGTGTGTGTGTAGTGTGTGGTGTAGTGTGTGTGTGTGTGTGTGTGTGTGTGTGTTGTGTGTTGGTGTGTGTGTGTTTTCTTTCCAGAATAGCAGAAATAGGATCAAGATAGAAACAAACTACTGCCTAACGTTGCTGTGTAAATGAGATGGAAAATTTAATCTGCAAACATTTTAGCCATGTATTACGATTAAGCAGAAAATAGTGCAGTCAGCAAAGAAATAGGATAAACAAATACTTGCCAGCTTGCAAGAGAACTATTCACTTGGTGCAAACCTTTTTCTGCCAGTTGCACATGCTGTACGAAATTATTCCTGCTGTAGAAACCGTTCTCTACCAATTCTACATGCTCTAGAGAATTATTTTCACTTGCAACCTCTGATAATATATCTAAACACACTGCAGGAGGCCGTAGTTCGTTACCTTCTAGTTGAATGTCGGTGGTTACGTACAGTGTGACATTAATGAACTTTCGTGTCATGCTTTTGAAAACCATGTTGCCGCTGACGCGACCATTCCTGAAGGCCACAGAACTACCCGCTGAGCTCTGAGAGTTACAACTGACCAGCAGTGACATAAAGGTCAGATCTTTACTGCGTCCTTCTCCTTTCTAACTGCCCGGGAAGTAGAAGAGTTGGATTCTTCAAGAGGACTCCTGAACCTAGTCGATAGCTTCCAGAAGTCAGTAAAAGGGGTTTAATGTTGGGTTGGGGAGGAGGAGGTGAGGAAGGTTGAAGGGAGGGGTAAATTTTGTGTTGAGAAAGGAAAAAGAAAATCTATAATTGTTACCGATGGAAATGAAAGTGGATTCTTTGAAAAATTTGCAAATTTTTTATTGTTTCCAGAATTTAGCGACATCTTTGACTCTAAGAATAAAAACCTTACTCAGGAGACCAGACTCATTGCTACAAGAGTTCAGGGCTCAAAAGAGAGACGAACGAAATTTAAGGGTTGTAGAGGATTCTAAAACACATACAGTATCCCAGCAGACACACGAGGTTGTAATAAAAACATAAGCTGCAGACAGACAGGACGTCAAATAAATAGGGATTCAGAATGACATTTGAATAGACAGAGTTCCAGAAAGACAAACAGGGCTTGACAGACACAAAGATCTCCAAATTCTATTCATATGGCTGGCGACGTAGTGATAAGGAGACAGTGTTGAAGAGATACAGGATAAGAAGAAAATGGTGTTGAGATACAGGATAAAAATACAGAATATGGAGGCAGAGACTTCGTGATAAGAAAAGAAGGAACGAGATATATACTCGTAAAGCTGTAGGGAAGAGAGGAGGGGCAGGGGTAGAGAAATAAAGGTTATAATATTATAATAATAATAATAATAATAATAATATAATAATAATAATAATAATAATAATAATAATAATAATAATTACTACATGTACAAGGTATACAGGTCATAGCTGACATCAGTGACATACTACTATATAGAAAGCCCTTGTTATGCTGAGCATTTCGGGCAAGTTAGGTCAATTTTGTCCCAGGATGCCACCCACACAAATCGACTAACACGCAGGTACCCATTTAATTGATGGGAAACATAGACAACCGGTTTAAGCAAACACGCCCAATGTTTCTACCCTCGCTTGGAATGGAACTCAGACCCTCACCGTGTGAAGCGAGAGCTTTAGCCACCAGGCCACGGGAAGAGGGCAAATAACTTCCCCACCAGCATTACCGCCACATCCACAATGTATTTTGGTACTCTGAGAATTCCCTGCCTTTTCATAACTCCCGGGGCAGGGAACTTTTCGACATTCCAGTGAGAGAAATTTTTCCCTGCAAACTTAACTTCTCTAGAACAACAATGTTTTGAGAACCCGAACTTTACTCTTTATCCTTATTACATTTTATTGTATTTTTGTGGGTGAACAACTGTTGTTGTTATAAATTATTATTATTAACGAAAACTCCAACAAACACAAACTCAAGCAAATGCACACACGCACAAAAACACATAATAAACTCACATAAACTCGCACAAACACACACACACTCACTCAAACAACAAACACAAAAACATAACCAACAAACACAAACGTTCACATATAGTCACACAATCAAACACAAGCTCTTATAAACACACACAAACACACAGATTTCTACAAACACACAGATTCAGTCACACACACACACAAACACACATAATTCCCACAAAACACAGTCTCACACAAACACACAGTCTCACAGAAGTGATACGATGAAGTTCATAGAACAGGGAGAGATTAGGTCTAGTAGCTTCCAGCGAAGAGGCTGGGCCAGGAGCTGTGACTCGATCCCTGCAACACAAATAGGTGAGTACAAACACTCGCAAACTTACACAAACATACACACACTCACACAAACACACAGACTCACACAAACACACAAACATCTGCAGACTCACACAAACACACACAGACTCAGGAGCTGAGTATCGACCCCTGCAACCACAATTAGGTGAGTACAAACAGACACACAAATACACAGACTCACACAAACACACAGACTCACACAAACACACAGACTCACACAAACACACAGACTCACACAAACACACAGACTCACACAAACACACAGACTCACACAAACACACACAAATCACACAAACACAGACTCCACAAACCACACAGACTCCCCACAAACACACACAGCACATACAAAACAAAACACAGAACTCACACAGACTCCAACACAGACTCACACAAACACACACAGCTCACACAAACACACACAGACTCGCACAAACACACAGACTCAAAAAACACACATAGAATCACACAAACACACACACAATCTCACAGAAACACACACAGACTCACACAAACACACACAGACTCACCCCATGAGTCCAGAGAGAGGGAGCAGAGGCGCTATGTGTACCCCTAACAACAATATTCAATACATTTATCGAAACAGGGAGATTGCCTGAGGCATGGAAGACAGCAAATGTAGTCCCAATCTTTAAAAAAGGAGACAGACATGAAGCACTAAACTACAGACCAGTGTCACTGACATGTATAGTATGCAAAATAATGGAGAAGATTATCAGGAGAAGAGTGGTGGAACACCTAGAAAGGAATGATCTTATCAACAGCAACCAACATGGTTTCAGGGACGGGAAATCCTGTGTCACAAACATAAATGGAGTTTCTATGACTGGTGACAGCAATAAGACAAGAGAGAGAGGGGGGGTGGATTGCATATTCTTGGACTGCAAGAAGGCGTTTGACACAGTTCCACACAAGAGATTAGTGCAAAAACTGGAGGACCAAGCAGGGATAACAGGGGAAAGGCACTACAATGGATCAGGGAATACTTGCAGGAAGACGCAGCGAGTCATGGTACGTGGCGAGGTGTCCCGAGTGGGCACCTGTGACCAGCGGGGTCCCACAGGGGTCAGTCCTAGGACAGTGCTGTTTCTGGTATTGTGAACGACATGACGGAAGGAATAGACTGAGGTGTCCCTGCTTGCAGATGACGTGAAGTTGATGAGAAGAATTCACTCGATCGAAGACCAGGCAGAACTACAAAGGGATCTGGACAGACTGCAGACCTGGTCCAGCAATTGGCTCCTGGAGTTCAATCCCACCAAGTGCAAAGTCATGAAGATTGGAGAAGGGCAAAGAAGACCGCAGACGGAGACAGTTAGGGGGGCCAGAGACTACAAACCTCACGCAAGGAAAAAGATCTTTGGGTGAGTATAACACCAGGCACATCTGAAGTGCACATCAACCAAATAACGGCTGCAGCACATGGGCGCCTAGCAAACCTCAGAACAGCATTCCGACACCTTAATAAGGAATCGTTCAGGACCCTGTACACCGTGTACGTTAGGCCCATATTGGAGTATGCGGCACCAGTTTGGAACCCACACCTAGCCAAGCACGTAAAGAAACTAGAGAAAGTGCAAAGGTTTGCAACAAGACTATTCCCAGAGCTAAGAGGTATGTCCTACGAGGAGAGGTTAAGGGAAATCAACCTGACGACACTGGAGGACAGGAGAGATAAGGGGGACATGATAACGACATACAAAATACTGAGAGGAATTGAAAAGGTGGACAAAGACAGGATGTTCCAGAGATGGGACACAGTAACAAGGGGACACAGTTGGAAGTTGAAGACACAGATGAATCACAGGGATGTTAGGAAGTATTTCTTCAGCCACAGAGTAGTCAGTAAGTGGAATAGTTTGGGAAGCGATGTAGTGGAGGCAGGATCCATACATAGCTTTAAGCAGAGGTATGATAAAGCTCACGGTTCAGGGAGAGTGACCTAGTAGCGACCAGTGAAGAGGCGGGGCCAGGAGCTCGGACTCGACCCCTGCAACCTCAACTAGGTGAGTACAAACACACACAGACTCACACAAACACACAGACTCACACAAACACACAGACTCACACAAACTCACAGACTCACACAAACACACAGACTCACACAAACACACAGACTCACACAAACACACAGACTCACACAAACACACAGACTCACACAAACACACAGACTCACACAAACACACAGACTCACACAAACACACAGACTCACACAAACACACAGACTCACACAAACACACAGACTCACACACACACACAGACTCACACAAACACACAGACTCACACACACACTAGTACAAATTAAAACAAACTCACAAAAATACTTGATAATTTAATTCGTTATATTTCAGTTCGTAAATCGTAAATCGTAAATTGGACGCGATAGATAAAATTACAAACAGTTTATATTAACGATAATGTTATTATTGAATGTGAATGGAGAATTGTGTCAGATATTTAATGAACTACAATAATGTGTTTACTAACGAACTTAAATAAATGTGACTTAAATCCATGGCAAGTTAATAGTGTTTTTTTCTGCTTCTCTCTCTGTTTGTCTGTCTCTCTGTCTCTCTCTCTCTCTGTCTGTATGTCTGTCTGTCTGTCTGTCTGTCTTTCTCAGAAGGACTTTTTTTCATATTTGCCAAAACTCCGCTTCACCAATTTCCTGAGTCTTAGCCCACAAAATCTCTTACTTTCTTACCTGATTTCTAATACCACACGTTCTCTCTCTCTCTCTCTGTCTCTCTCTGTCTGTCTCTCTCTCTCTCTCTCTCTCTCTCTCTCTCTCTCTCTCTCTCTCTCTCTCTCTCTCTCTCTCTCTCTCTCTCTCTCTCTCTCTCTCTCTCTCTCTCTCTCTCTCTGTCTTCCATCTTCTCTTCCAGACTCCAGCAGGAAACTCACGCTTCATTCATTCTTGAGTAATTTTCCTGTTTGCTGTGATGAGAACACTAAATTAAGAAGTCCACTGGTGACTGTTGTTGATGGATGACTCAAGAAGTCCACTGGTGACTGTTGTTGATGGATGACTCAAGAAGTCCACTGGTGACTGTTGTTGATGGATGACTCAAGAAGTCCACTGGTGACTGTTGTTGATGGTTGACTCAAGAAGTCCACTGGTGACTGTTGATGGATGACTCAAGAAGTCCACTGGTGACTTTTGATGGATAACTCAAGAAGTCCACTGATGGCTGTTGTTGATGGATGACTCAAGAAGTCCACTGGTGACTGTTATTGATGGATGACTCAAGAAGTCCACTGATGACTGTTGTTGATGGATGACTCAAGAAGTCCACTGGTGACTGTTGATGGATGACTTAAGAAGTCCACTGGTGACTGTTATTGATGGATGACTCAAGAAGTCCACTGATGACTGTTGTTGATGGATGACTCAAGAAGTCCACTGGTGACTGTTGATGGATGACTCAAGAAGTCCACTGGTGACTGTTGATGGATGACTCAAGAAGTCCACTGATGGCTGTTGTTGATGGATGACTCAAGAAGTCCACTGATGGCTGTTGTTGATGGATGACTCAAGAAGTCCACTGGTGACTGTTGATGGATGACTTAAGAAGTCCACTGGTGACTGTTGATGGATGACTTAAGAAGTCCACTGGTGACTGTTATTGATGGATGACTAAGAAGTCCACTGATGACTTATTATTATTATTATTATTAAAGATTCGCCGGTATTCTCCCGGCCCGGGCCTTTTCCAAGTGGTGGCCCGGCCTTGGCTCCCTCTTTAGGGAGTGTCTGAGACCTAAGTCTCCCATGGGAGGAGGCACAAGTACCTCCTCATCTTTGGGACCAACTGTCCCCAGGCCTAGCCACAAGCTAGGCCTCTCTGGTCTGCCATCCCCGCCCCAAGGGGGCTAATGGGAATGACAGTCTTATGAGCTAAAGGCTCGGGCTCAGGCACCTACCCTACCCTAGAAGGGTTAGGCATGGTGTCGATCACTGATGACTGTTGTTGATGGATGACTCAAGAAGTCCACTGATGACTGTTGTTGATGGTTGACTCAGCTATAACGAGGCTGGTCAAAAAAAAAAAAAATCCCCGCACTTAAATTAAATTAATTTCCCTGTTTAAAATGTGTCCTCTTTTTAATTTTCTTAATTATGTCTCCAGACAAAAATATATTTACCTCGTTTCCACGTCGGTTTCTTTTATCAAATACATTTATTTATATTTTTTTCAACTTATTTGTTTTCTCGATTCCCATTATTTCGATAGAAACTAAAAAAACATATTTGCATTTTCCTCTCGTTGATGGTCTAAATTCAAGATAAAATTGTTCTTAATTGATTCGTTCCAGACACGGAATAATTTGATTTGATTTTTTTTTGTTTTTGTTTTAATAGTTATCGCTAAAAAAATCACCATAGTGGAGTTACGTTCTTATGTTACGAGTGAGTAATACATGGGGAAAATAAGACTTGCATACTCTGCCTGGTGAAACGTAAACTATAGAATACCCACTGGAACGTTAAGCAGTTACCATCACGGTATTGCCCACTGGAACGTTAAGCAGTTACCATCACGGTATTGCCCACTGGAACGTTAAGCAGTTACCATCACGGTATTGCCCACTGGAACGTTAAGCAGTTACCATCACGGTATTGCCCACTAGAACGTTAAGCAGTTACCATCACGGTATTGCCCACTGGAACGTTAAGCAATTACCATCACGGTATTACCTACTAGACCGTACATCATTTAACATCAATGTATTACCTGCTAGACCGTACATCATTTAACATCAATGTATTGCCTACTAGACCGTACATCATTTAACATCAATGTATTACCTGCTAGACCGTACATCATTTAACATCAATGTATTACCTACTAGACCGTACATCATTTAACATCAATGTATTGCCTACTAGACCGTACATCATTTAACATCAATGTATTACCTACTAGACCGTACATCATTTAACATCAATGTATTGCCTACTAGACCGTACATCATTTAACATCAATGTATTACCTACTAGACCGTACATCATTTAACATCAATGTATTACCTGCTAGACCGTATATCATTTAACATCAATGTATTGCCTACTAGACCGTACATCATTTAACATCAATGTATTGCCTACTAGACCGTACATCATTTAACATCAATGTATTACCTGCTAGACCGTACATCATTTAACATCAATGTATTACCTGCTAGACCGTACATCATTTAACATCAATGTATTGCCTACTAGACCGTACATCATTTAACATCAATGTATTGCCTACTAGACCGTACATCATTTAACATCAATGTATTACCTGCTAGACCGTACATCATTTAACATCAATGTATTACCTACTAGACCGTACATCATTTAACATCAATGTATTACCTGCTAGACCGTACATCATTTAACATCAATGTATTACCTGCTAGACCGTACATCATTTAACATCAATGTATTGCCTACTAGACCGTACATCATTTAACATCAATGTATTACCTGCTAGTCCGTACATCATTTAACATCAATGTATTGCCTACTAGACCGTACATCATTTAACATCAATGTATTGCCTACTAGACCGTACATCATTTAACATCAATGTATTACCTGCTAGTCCGTACATCATTTAACATCAGTGTATTACCTGCTAGACCGTACATCATTTAACATCAATGTATTGCCTACTAGACCGTACATCATTTAACATCAATGTATTACCTGCTAGTCCGTACATCATTTAACATCAGTGTATTACCTGCTAGACCGTACATCATTTAACATCAAGTTTCCAGCTAGAAGCACAGAGATATATGAAGTCAGGTGATCGTGACTTGTGGAGGCTTGGAAGTTTTCTTGAGTAATTAGGTGTCACTGTCAAGTGGTGGTGAGAGCTCAGGAACTATGTTGAAAACTCTCCACTGAAATAGTGTGCCTCTGAAGCAATGGAATTTTGCACGTAATATTAAAATTATTAATTGTTGTATTAATTACTGCTGATATAGACAATATTATCACGGCTAATACTACTACTACAGCTACTAGTACTATTGCTGCTACTACTACTACAGCTACTAGTACTATTGCTGCTACTACTACTACAGCTACTAGTACTATTGCTGCTACTACTACTACAGCTACTAGTACTATTGCTGCTACTACTACTACAGCTACTAGTACTATTGCTGCTACTACTACTACAGCTGCTAGTACTATTGCTGCTACTACTACTACAGCTACTAGTACTATTGCTGCTACTACTACTACAGCTACTAGTACTATTGCTGCTACTACTACTACAGCTGCTAGTACTATTGCTGCTACTACTACTACAGCTGCTAGTACTATTGCTGCTACTACTACTACAGCTACTAGTACTATTGCTGCTACTACTACTACAGCTACTAGTACTATTGCTGCTACTACTACTACAGCTACTAGTACTATTGCTGCTACTACTACTACAGCTACTAGTACTATTGCTGCTACTACTACTACAGCTGCTAGTACTACTAACTACTACTGCTACCACTACTGCTATTACTACTACTACTACTACAGCTACTAGTACTACTTCTACTACAGCTAACACTACTACTACAGCTATTACTACTACTACTACAGCTAACACTACTACTACAGCTAACACTACTGCTATAGCTAACACTACTACTACTGCTACAGCTAGTACTACTACTACTGCTACAGCTAACACTACTACTACAGCTAACACTACTACTACAGCTAACACTACTGCTATAGCTAACTACTACTCTATGCTACAGCTAGTACTACTACTACTGCTACAGCTATTACACTACTACTACACGCTAACACTAAACTAACAGCTAACACTACTACTACTGCTACAGCTAACACTACTACTACTGCTTCAGCTAACACTACTACTACATCTAGCACTACTACTACTACTACAGCTAGCACTACTTAACTATACTACAGCTAACACTACTACTACATGCTAACACTACATGCTATAGCTAACACTACACTATGCTACAGCTAATACTACTACTACGCTACAGCTACACTTACACTACAGCTAACTACTACTACAGCTAACACTACTACACAGCTAACACTATTAACACAATATACTACTACTGCTACAGCTAACACTACTACTACAGCTAACACTACTATACTGCTATACACTACTACTACAGCTAATACTACTACTACTGCTACAAGCTAACATCTACTACCATGCTAACACTACTACTACAGCTAACATACTAACTACCAGCTAACACTACTGCTATATGCTAACACTACTCTACTGCTACAGCTAACACTTACTACTACAGCTAACACTACTACTACAGCTAACACTACTACTAGAGCTAACACTACTGCTATATAACACTACTACTACTGCTACAGCTAACACTACTACTACAGCTAACACTACTACTACAGCTAACACTACTATACAGCTAACACTACTACTACAGCTAACACTACTATACAGCTAACACTACTACTACAGCTAACACTACTACTACAGCTAATACTACTACTACTGCTGCAGCTAACACTACTACTACAGCTAACACTACTACTACAGCTAACACTACTACTACAGCTAACATACTGCTATAGCTAACACTACTACTACTGCTACAGCTAACACTACTACTACAGCTAACACTACTACTACAGCTAACACTACTACTACAGCTAACACTACTGCTATAGCTAACACTACTACTACTGCTACAGCTAACACTACTACTACAGCTAACACTACTACTACAGCTAACACTACTACTACAGCTAACACTACTACTATAGCTAACCTACTACTACTGCTACAGCTAACACTACTACTACAGCTAACACTACTACTACAGCTAACACTACTACTACAGCTAACACTACTACTACTGTTACAGCTACTGCTAATATTAATATATTGGGAATTATCTAGATCATAATTATATATATGATAATTATCAAGATCAGCATCTTAAAAAACACGAAGATACGTCTGCTTGTTTTCTTTGAATTCATCTAAACAACAAAAATATTTGAGAAAAACATTTAGACAAGTCATTTTAAAGTTAAGAAATTGTCTCTGTAAGTCAATTCAAGAAATCGTCCCAGTAAATAAAGTTAAGAATTTGTCTATGTTGGCGTGTGATGTGGAGGAATATGTGGGTGAAGGTGGGAGGTGTGGAGGAATATGTGGGTGTATAAAAGGATTATTTGGTGTTCTGGTAGTGGGGAGTAAATGATACGTCTTCGGAGGCTTCTTACTTTATTGTTAAGTGTGGTGGGTACACAGGCTTGTGTGTTGTGCCCATGGCCCGGGCAGGGCCATCCCACGAGAGAGAGCTAGGAGTAGGCCTTGTGTCTTCCTGCTAGGCCGCTGTGTGAGTGAGAGCGAGGCAAGGGCAGGCAGGCTGAAGTGGCAAGGCCTATAGGTGGCAGCACCAGCATGGCGCAAAATATGAACTAAGCTGGCAGACAGCATGGGCTGTCTGTGCAGACAGTACAGGCTGTCTACATATGCTCGGCCACCTACCGCACGTCGGGACAATACTGGTGGTAAAAGAAACTCGGTCTCTCTCTCGTAGGAACAGGGCACAGAACACAAAATAAAAACATATATATACATATGGACATGGAAAAAAAAACTTCCTACAGGGAGGGAAGAAAAAACATGTGGGGTGTGCTAAACATCGTGGTCAAAGGCAGTGAGCATCGAAGTGCATCACTGCACGCCTTCCTGAGTCTGGACAGATACTGCAACACGGGAGACATCGCTGCGGCTGAGCTGTGACGTAACAGGGTATGGTCTCCTCTGGAACGGTGAAGCAGTCATCGTAGGAGTCGCTGCAGGTTTCACTCAACCTGGGACACGACATGCTTGTGCCCTCGAGTGAGGCGTCGACAAAACTCGGCAACTGGGCAGGACTTCTGGCAAGTGACTCAGGAGGACACTTCTCGACTGGTACTGTCGCTGGGCTGTCACTGCCGGCGAGCGTGGAGCGAGTCGTGGCAGAGACGACTGGGCGAAACATCTGGGAGTCATAACATCATACACCAGACTGCAGTGAGAGAGCTAGCAGTCAAAGTGACATCTACTTTGTGCAGGCTGCTCACTGAAGCTTGTGACACGAGGCTGACACAGCGCCTGCCGACAGTGGCTAACTGCAGCTTGGCAAGTGTCATTCTCTTGGCAGTTGAAGTTATAGCAGAGGTTAGTCTAAGCGTCCCCAGACTTGTTTCTCTACATATAACTGCATTCTGAAGGTCTGGAGGTGAAGTGAAACAAATCTCGATGGGAATCGTAGCAGGTGCGATTCTGCAGAACATCACGAGCGAGGAGCATAAAAGCTTTCTGTACAAGAGGGCTTGGGCTCAGGGGCTGACTTGACATCAACTGTCAAACGCACTGGTCACATCGGGTGACTTAGCACAGTGGTGCTACTCAGGTCCGGCTCAGACCTCACTGGACACACAGAAACTTTACACACCCGCGGTACATGCTGTACACTAACATGTGAGAACATTGACTGAGGGGAATTAATTAACACACGACATATATCTTCTCTCAATCTTCTCGACAATACTGCAATAATTACTAGAAACACTCGATGTGACATCATATGATGTCGCGAGGTGACGTCAGCAGACATCTCGAGGTGACGTCAGGCAGACATCGTGGGGTGACGTCAGCAGACATCGTGACGTCATGAAGTCGGGCAGCATCGTCGGTGACGTTAATGTGATGCGGGCAGCAGACGGCAGCAGACCACAGCATGTGGCCTGGGACATCTGGCTCAGTAACTCATGTGGTTTGTAGATCCATGTGACATCGCCTACACCCACGTGGCGTCGGGATCCACGTGGCGTCGTGATCTACGTGGCATGCTGATCCACGTAGCTTCGAGTGGCCTCGGGGACTCGGATACACAGTTCTGGCAATGAATCACACGAAAAACAGCAGAAAACACAGCAGAGGGAGTGGGCAGTGGTGAGTGTATGGTAGAGGGGTGAGCGTGAGTAGGGCGAGCATGGGCAAGGTGAGGAACGGCCACTTCCTCCTCCCACAAACACGTGGAGAACTCACACTGGACGCAGAAATCGCCACAAAACTCACCTCTGGCTTGCTGAAACAGCTGTGCTGAGCTGAACAACAACAGCAACATACAAGTGACGCTGAACACGTGACTTGAGAAACAGTGTGGGACGCTGTAGCGTGGGGTCACTGGGACGCCACTTACAATTCTCGAAGAAATTCGGCAAATTTCGGCTGGATCCTGCTTGTACCTGTGTCTGGATGCTCAAACGTGCAGACACGACATCAGGATAACTTGTTGAGAGACGAATGTTTGTTGTGTAGGGGGATGAAGTGAACAACTTCATTCCTTCCTTCCTTCCTCTCTCTGGGCAAACACACTGCTGCGACCACCACTTTCCACCATTTATAAAAGGAAGATTAATTGGTGTTCTGAAAGCGGGGTGTGAATGATATACGTGTTCAGAGGCTTCTTACTTTATTGTTAAGTCGTGGTGGTTACACAGGCTTGTGTGTAGTGCCCATGGCCCGGGCAGGGCCATCCCATGAGAGAGAGCTAGGAGTAGGCCTTGTGTCTTCCTGCTAGGCCGCTGTGTGAGTCAGCGCATGGCAAGGGCCGGCAGGCTGGGGTGCCCACCGAGAGGCCTGGCTACAGAGGGCAGCATCTGAGTGGCGCGAAATATGAACTAAGCTGGCAGACAGCATGGGCTGTCTGTGCAGACAGTACAGGCTGTCTACAGGTGAAGGTGGGAGGTGTGGAGGAATATGTGGGTGAGGGTGGGAGGTATGGAGGAATATGTGGGTGTGGAGGAATATGTGGGTGAGGGTGGGAGGTATGGAGGAATATGTGGGTGGAGGCATAGTGGGTGGAAATATGTGGGTGAGGTGGAGGTGGAAGGAATATGTGGGTGAAGGTGGGAGGTGTGGAGGAGGTATGTGGGTGAAGGTGGGAGGTGTGGGAGGAATATGTGGGTGAAGGTGGGAGGTGTGGAGGAGGTATGTGGGTGAAGGTGGGAGGTGTGGAGGAATATGTGGGTGAGGTGGGAGGTGGGAGGAAATGTGGGTAAAGGTGGGAGTGTGGGGGAATATGTGGGTGAGGGTGGGAGGTGTGGAGGAATATGTGGGTGAGGGTGGGAGGTATGGAGGAATATGTGGGTGTGGAGGAATAGGTGGGTGAATATGTGGGTGAGGGTGGGAGGTGTGGAGGAATATGTGGGTGAAGGTAAGAGGTGTGGAGGAGGTATGTGGGTGAGGTGGGAGGTGTGGAGGAATATGTGGGTGAAGGTGGAGAGGTGTGGAGGAGGTATGTGGGTGAAGGTGGGAGGTGTGTGAGGAATATGTGGGTGAGGGTGGGAGGTGGTGGAGGAGGTATGTGGGTAAAGGTGGGAGGTGTGGAGGAATATGTGGGTGAGGGTGGGAGGTGTGGAGGAATGTGTGGGTGAAGGTGGGAGGTGTGGAGGAATAGGTGGGTGAAATATGTGGGTGAGGGTGGGAGGTGTGGAGGAATGTGTGGGTGAAGGTGGGAGGTGTGGAGGAATAGGTGGGTGAAATATGTGGGTGAGGGTGGGAGGTGTGGAGGAATATGTGGGTGAAGGTGGGAGGTGTGGAGGAGGTATGTGGGTGAAGGTGGGAGGTGTGGAGGAATATGTGGGTGAAGGTGGGAGGTGTGGAGGAGGTATGTGGGTGAAGGTTTACCTGGAGTTTACCTGGAGAGAGTTCCAGGGGTCAACGCCCCCGCGGCCCGGTCTGTGACCAGGCCTCCTGGTGGATCAGAGCCTGATCAACCAGGCTGTTGCTGCTGGCTGCACGCAAACCAACGTACGAGCCACAGCCCGGCTGGTCAGGAACTGACTTTAGGTGCTTGTCCAGTGCCAGCTTGAAGACTGCCAGGGGTCTGTTGGTAATCCCCCTTGTGTATGCTGGGAGGCAGTTGAACAGTCTCGGGCCCCTGACACTTATTGTATGGTCTCTTAACGTGCTAGTGACACCCCTGCTTTTCATTGGGGGATGTTGCATCGTCTGCCAAGTCTTTTGCTTTCGTAGTGAGAGATTTTCGTGTGCAAGTTCGGTACTAGTCCCTCTAGGATTTTCCAGGTGTATATAATCATGTATCTCTCCCGCCTGCGTTCCAGGGAATACAGTTTTAGGAACCTCAAGCGCTCCCAGTAATTGAGGTGTTTTATCTCCGTTATGCACGCCGTGAAAGTTCTCTGTACATTTTCTAGGTCAGCAATTTCACCTGCCTTGAAAGGTGCTGTTAGTGTGCAGCAATATTCCAGCCTAGATAGAACAAGTGACCTGAAGAGTAGTCATCATGGGCTTGGCCTCCCTAGTTTTGAAGATTCTTATTATCCATCCTGTCATTTTTCTAGCAGATGCGATTGATACAATGTTATGGTCCTTGAAGGTGAGATCCTCCGACATGATCACTCCCAGGTCTTTGACGTTGGTGTTTCGCTCTATTTTGTGGCCAGAATTTGTTTTGTACTCTGATGAAGATTTAATTATGAAGGTGGGTATGATATGTGTGTGTGCGTGTTAGTTAGTTACCATTTTGTCCTAGGCACATGTCGAT
Source organism: Cherax quadricarinatus (assembly GCF_026875155.1). Classification (NCBI taxonomy): domain Eukaryota; kingdom Metazoa; phylum Arthropoda; class Malacostraca; order Decapoda; family Parastacidae; genus Cherax; species Cherax quadricarinatus. Next base: position 27,732,478 of record NC_069442.1, read on the forward strand.
TAGACACTAGGCCTGTTTTATCGGTGTGTGTGTGTGTGTGTGTGTAAGAACATGTGTGTGTGGTTGACGTGTGTGTGTGTGTGCGTACTCACCTATATATGGTTGCAGGCGTCGTTTCACAGCTCCTGGCCTCACTAGTCGCTAATAGGTCCGCTCTCCCCTGCTCCAATAGCCTTTCGTTTGTGTATGTGTGTGTCCTGTCTTCTCAAATTCACACTTACATATGACTGCACTGAGAGAAAGTCGCCGAATGATGGATAAACAGACAAGGCAGACACAGACAAAGACTAGTAGAAAGAGAGAAAACAGAGGCAGACAATCATGGAATTGACACACAGCCATTTTACCAAATATCCAGGATTCACTTACTTGGATAACAGGAGCGACAGCCTGCAGAGAGACAGGGGGGAATTTTGCCACCGGCAGATGCCCTGTTAAGTCTGGGGAGCGAGGGGGAGATGGGTGATGGGAGACTGGAAAGGGGAGGGAAAAAGGGGAATGGATGAGGTGGAAGAGGTGAGGGGATGACGGGAAAGGGGATATAGAGTTAGGACGGAGTTAACTTGAGAGAGCCACCTAACATTTCTGGGAGACCTAATTAACTTTAGAGAGCCACCTAACATTTCTGAGAGACCTAATTAACTTTAGAGAGCCACCTAACATTTCTGGGAGACCAAATTAACTTGCGGGAATCACCTAACATTTCTGGGAGACCTACTTAACTTGAGAAAGCCACCTAACATTTCTGGGAGACCTAATTAAATTGAGGGAGTCACCTAAAATTTCTGGGAGACCTAATTAAATTAAGGGAATCACCTAACATTTCTGTGAGACCTAATTAACTTGATGGAGCTACCTAACATTTCTGGGAGACCTAATTAACTTGAGAGAGCCACCTAACATTTCTGGGGGACCTACTTAACTTGAGGGAATCACCTAACATTTCTGGGAGACCTAATTAACTTGATGGAGCCACCTAGCATTTATGGGAGACCTAATTAACTTGAGGGAGCCATCTAACATTTCTGGAAGACTTGTCGACGATATTTAAGCTGCTGTCCCAGGAAGTGCTTACCCATGCATAATTCTTTGCTTGCAAGAGTGAAAGTCTTGCAGTCACTAGTGAAATACTTACCCCTACGCGTGAAATTCGGTGGCCGCTCTTCACTGATGACCAGTTTGTGTCCGTAATTACCGGAAGCAATTTGCATTCCTCCCCGCCAAATTATTAATAGTTGAAGGCGCGCGTATCTCACAGCAGGGATATATACTTAGTATTTTGGTTAAACTGTTGTTATATAAACACACACACACACACACACATACGTATACGTATACATATATATATATATATATATATATATATATATATATTATATATATATATATATATATATATATATATGGGTAATTAAATTTATACTCATAAAATATTTCTAAAATAATTAATTTAGAATTTTTCTATATATTAATATCATAATAAAATATAGTATCATACTTATATATATAATATAATAATTATAATAAAATATAATATATATATATATATATATTTGTTGTATTGTGTGTGTGTGTGTGTGTGTGTGTGTGTGTGTGTGTGTGTGTGTGTGTGTGTACTCAAGTCCAAGCTCCTGGCCCCGCCTCTTCACTGATCGCTACTAGGTCGCTCTCCCTGAACCGTGAGCTTTATCATACCTCTGCTTAAAGCTATGCATGGATCCTGCCTCCACTACATCGCTTCCCAAACTATTCCACTTCCTGACTACTCTGTGGCTGAAGAAATACTTCCTAACATCCCTGTGATTCATCTGTTCTTCAACTTCCAACTGTGTCCCCTTGTTGCTGTGTCCCATCTCTGGAACATCCTGTCTTTGTCCACCTTGCCAATTCCTCTCAGTATTTTGTATGTCGTTATCATGCCCCCCCTATCTCTCCTGTCCTCCAGTGTCGTCAGGTTGATTTCCTGTGTGTGTGGTGTGTGTGTGTGTTGTGTGTGTGGTGTGTGTGTGTGTGTGTGTGGTGTGTTGTGTGTGTGTGTGTGTTTTTCAAAGTTTTTTGATACGTAAATTATTACAAAAAAGAATATTTGCATTTATATTAAAACAGTTATACCTTGATACAATGTATCTCACCACTGTATGTATAACTTTGTTATTCCCTCCGCTTGCATAACAATATATCTCTGGACAGTATATGGAGATGAGAGCTTAAACATAGTAACATTAAAACACCAGCGACAGATGTGTTCCTCTCACAGCCTAGACTCTTATATCTGCCTAATAAATATTCATGTTTCGTTTAATAATAATAATATTAATACTAATAATAATTATAGTAGTGGAGAATCTCAGCAACTTGAAGAACCATATAATCTTCGTCCCTGTAGGTCCGCCATAAATGGAAAATAAAACTAGGAGCCCAGGAGAAAAGCTGTGACCAGAAAATGGAACCAACAGCCCCAAAAAAGAAAAGATTTTTCCGCTGAAATTCCTAAGAGAGAGAGAGAGAGAGACCATCAGCACATCAAGGCCGGTGGTCAGGCTTTTCCCACGAGACGTTAGAGGTTCACAGTTGTGAAAAAGACAGAGTAGAATTTTAAATATAGTGGAATAAGAAGTCCAGAATGGAAAGAGTGGGATTATATCACTGTTGACCCATGCACAACTTTATCTGCCCTATGTTGTAACATGCATATTTATTCCTCCCTAATTCTCCCTACTCTATATCTTTACTTTAAGATAGATTGTACAAACCCAGTGAAACGTATTTTTTTCTCTCTCTCTTTATGTTATGTAGAGAGAGAGGGAGATTTTAAATTACACAGTTTCACAGTTGTAGTCACTAACTAACCAGTCAGCATCAAGTCAGTTTAATATTTGTGTGTGTTAGTACGTACTTTGCAATTAACAAGCACTTTATTTGTTGACCAAGTACTTAATTAAACTGAATGTGAAATATCCCATCCATGTGAGCGTTAAATTTTAATTTTGCTTATGTGTAAAGTACAGTGTATTTGTGTGTTACTTACCAGTTGTCAAAGGCACTTGTTGATAGACACTTGGCCTGTTGTTTGTAGTTTGTGGTGTGTGTGTGTGTGTACTTACATAATTGTGGTTGCAGGGGTCGATTCACAGCTCCTGGCCACGCCTCTTCACTGGTCTCTACTAGGTTCACTCTCTCCCTGCTCCATGAGCTTTATCATACCTCTTCTTAATGTTATATATAGAGCCTGCCTCCACTACCTCACTTTCCAGAATATTCCACTTCCTGACAACTCCATGACTGAAGAAATAATCCTTTACGTCCCTGTGACTCATCTTAGTCTTCAACTTCCAATTGTGACCCTTTGTTGCTGTGTTCCATCTCTGAAACATCCTGTGTCTGTCCACCTTGTTGGTTAGGTAAGGTTAGTCAGGAAACAGGACAAGTGTTCCCTGACGCGGGTCTTAGTCATATGACGACCCATAGCTGGAGCTCGTGGTCATCTGACCGAGGCCTTCCGCTGGCTTACCGGTCCACCCCTTTAAAAGATATGGCCATAGTTATAACCATTTCTACCGTCAGTTCCTCTCAGTGTTTTATACGTCGTGTGGGTGTGTGTGTGTGTGTGTGTGTGTGTGGAGAGAGAGAGAGAGAGAGAGAGAGAGAGAGGCAGTGTTGCCACCAACACGTCTAGATATATTATCTTCTAGCATATGATAACATAAGTGTGTGTTGGCAACAGTGTAAGTGTTGACAGCAGCTGAGCTGGTTCAGGCAGCTCACTCTCTCCCTCCACCATGGACGGTCAGTCTAAAATTTTTGACAAAATTTTAAGCGTTTAAGGACATAAAATGCTCATTTTCGTTGTATCTGTGGGTGGAAATGTTCGTCATTACCTAATATTGCTGAAGCTTTATGATTTTTCGTGGTTTGGAAAGATGAAGGAAATGTATGAGGCGAGAAGTATGTATATACGACGTCCACACTGTACTGCTATCACCACCACTGATAATGTTACCATTATCACTTGTATTACTAGCACCACCACTACCATACTGTGTTACTAGCACCACCACTACCATACTGTGTTACTAGCATCACCACTACCATACTGTGTTACTAGCTAGCACCACCACTACCATACTGTGTTACTAGCACCACCACTACCATACTGTGTTACTAGCTAGCACCACCACTACCATACTGTGTTACTAGCATCACCACTACCATACTGTGTTACTAGCACCACCACTACCATACTGTGTTACTAGCACCACCACTACCATACTGTGTTACTAGCATCACCACTACCATACTGTGTTACTAGCTAGCACCACCACTACCATACTGTGTTACTAGCACCACCACTACCATACTGTGTTACTAGCATCACCACTACCATACTGTGTTACTAGCACCACCACTACCATACTGTGTTACTAGCACCACCACTACCATACTGTGTTACTAGCATCACCACTACCATACTATGTTACTAGCTAGCACCACCACTACTATACTGTGTTACTAGCATCACCACTACCATACTGTGTTACTAGCTAGCACCACCACTACCATACTGTGTTACTAGCACCACCACTACCATACTGTGTTACTAGCTAGCACCACCACTACTATACTGTGTTACTAGCATCACCACTACCATACTGTGTTACTAGCACCACCACTACCATACTGTGTTACTAGCTAGCACCACCACTACTATACTGTGTTATTAGCATCACCACTACCATACTGTGTTACTAGCATCACCACTACCATACTGTGTTACTAGCTAGCACCACCACTACCATACTGTGTTACTAGCACCACCACTACCATACTGTGTTACTAGCATCACCACTACCATACTGTGTTGTCTACTAGCATCACCACTACCATACTGTGTTACTAGCACCACCACTACCATACTGTGTTACTAGCATCACCACTACCATACTGTGTTACTAGCACCACCACTACCATACTGTGTTACTAGCACCACCACTACCATACTGTGTTACTAGCTAGCACCACCACTACCATACTGTGTTACTAGCACCACCACTACCATACTGTGTTACTAGCATCACCACTACCATACTGTGTTACTAGCACCACCACTACCATACTGTGTTACTAGCTAGCACCACCACTACCATACTGTGTTACTAGCACCACCACTACCATACTGTGTTACTAGCATCACCATTATTTACTTGATTTACCCTTGTACTCTCTTTTATCAAGCAAGATACCTGCACACTGGTGGGTCTCTCCACCATAGCTGCACAATGGTGGGTCTCTCCACCATAGCTGCACACTGGTGGGTCTCTCCACCATAGCTGCACACTGGTGGGTCTCTCCACCATAGCTGCACACTGGTGGGTTCTCCCACCATAGCTGCACAATGGTGGGTCTCTCCACCATAGCTGCACACTGGTGGGTCTCTCCACCATAGCTGCACACTGGTGGGTCTCTCCACCATAGCTGCACACTGGTGGGTCTCCCACCATAAGCTGCACACTGGTGGGTCTCTCCACCATAAAGCTGCACAATGGTGGGTCTCTCCACCATAGCTGCACACTGGTGGGTCTCTCCACCATAGCTGCACAATGGTGGGTCTCTCCACCATAGCTGCACACTGGTGGGTCTCTCCACCATAGCTGCACAATGGTGGGTCTCTCCACCATAGCTGCACAATGGTGGGTCTCTCCACCATAGCTGCACACTGGTGGGTCTCTCCACCATAGCTGCACATGGTGGGTCTCTCCACCATAGCTGCACAATGGTGGGTCTCTCCACCATAGCTGCACACTGGTGGGTCTCTCCACCATAGCTGCACAATGGTGGGTCTCTCCACCATAGCTGCACAATGGTGGGTCTCTCCACCATAGCTGCACACTGGTGGGTCTCTCCACCATAGTTGCACACTGGTGGGTCTCTCCACCACAGCTGCACACTGGTGGGTCTCTCCACCATAGCTGCACAATAGTTTGTCTCTCCACCATAGCTACACTGGTGGATCTCTCCACCATAGCTTCACAATGGTTGGTCTCTCCACCATAGCTACACACTGGTGGGTCTCTCTACCATAGCTGCACAATGGTGGGTCTCTCCACCATAGCTACACAATGGTGTGTCTCTCCACCATAGCTGCACAATGGTTTGTCTCTCCACCATAGCTACACTGGTGGATCTCTCCACCATAGCTGCACAATGGTGGGTCTCTCCACCATAGCTGCACACTGGTGGGTCTCTCCACCATAGCTGCACAATGGTGGGTCTCTCCACCATAGCTGCACACTGGTGGGTCTCTCCACCATAGTTGCACACTGGTGGGTCTCTCCACCATAGCTGCACACTGGTGGGTCTCTCCACCATAGCTGCACAATGGTTTGTCTCTCCACCATAGCTACACTGGTGGATCTCTCCACCATAGCTTCACAATGGTTGGTATCTCCACCATAGCTACACACTGGTGGGTCTCTCTATCATAGCTGCACAATGGTGGGTCTCTCCACCATAGCTACACAATGGTGGGTCTCTCCACCATAGCTGCACAATGGTTTGTCTCTCCACCATAGCTACACTGGTGGATCTCTCCACCATAGCTGCACAATGGTGGGTCTCTCCACCATAGCTACACAGTGGTGGGTCTCTCCACCATAGCTACACAATGGTGGGTCTCTCCACCATAGCTACACAATGGTGGTCTCTCCACCATAACTACACAATGGTGGGTCTCTCCACCATAGCTACACAATGGTGGGTCTCTCCACCATAGCTACACAATGGTGGGTCTCTCCACCATACCTACACAATGGTGGGTCTCTCCACCATAGCTACACTGGTGGATCTCTCCACCATAGCTTCACAATGGTAGGTCTCTCCACCATATCTGCACAATGGTGGGTCTCTCCACCATAGCTACACAATGGTGGGTCTCTCCACTATAGCTGCACAATGGTGGGTCTCTCCACCATAGCTACACAATGGTGGGCCTCTCCAACATACCTACACAATGGTGGGTCTCTCCACCATAGCTACACTGGTGGATCTCTCCACCATAGATTCACAATGGTAGGTCTCTCCACCATATCTGCACAATGGTGGGTCTCTCCACCATAGCTACACAATGGTGGGTCTCTCCACCATAGCTACACAATGGTGGGTCTCTCCACCATAGCTACACAATGGTGGGTCTCTCCACCAACAGTAAGTGTGCGTGTCGATGCTGGAGACTGTAATCTTACTGTATAAAATAGTGCAGACACTAAAACATATTTTGTATGATGGTTCTCAAGATGTTAATGTTTCAGACATAAGTCAGCTGAACACTGTAAATTTAACCTCTTATAACCTAAGCTGACTGCACATTTTCTAGATTTTTTAATGTTATGTGTTTGGGTTGACGTATACTTGGCACTCCTCCCTGTGTATGATAATACGTGGCACTCCTCCGTGTGTGTTAATACGTGGCACTCCTCCCTGTGTATGATAATACGTGGCACTCCTCCATGTGTGTGTTAATACGTGGCAACCCTCCCTCGTTGTGTATGTTAATACATGGCCCACCTCCCCTTCTTGTATATTAATACATGGCCCACCTCCCCTCCTTGTATATTAATACATGGCCCACCTCCCCTTCTTGTATATTAATACATGGCCCACCTCACCTCCTTGTATATTAATACATGGCCCACCTCCCCTCCTTGTATATTAATACATGGCCCACCTCCCCTCCTTGTATATTAATACATGGCCCACCTCACCTCCTTGTATATTAATACATGGCCCACCTCCCCTCCTTGTATATTAATACATGGCCCACCTCCCCTCCTTGTATATTAATACATGGCCCACCTCCCCTTCTTGTATATTAATACATGGCCCACCTCCCCTCCTTGTATATTAATACATGGCCCACCTCCCCTCCTTGTTACTGGTAGTGTCAGGCTTCTCCATAATAGTTATATAATTACTGTTGTCATGACTACCACCACTTGCGTGGCGGATTGCTCATCCAAGTGCTGCTGCTGCTGCTGCTGCTGGCTGCTGCTCCCTGCTGCTGCTGCTGCTGCTGCTGCTGACTGCTGCTGCTGCTGCTGCTGCTGCTGCTGCTGCTGCTGCTGCTGCTGCTGCTGCTGCTGCTGCTGCTGCTGCTGCTGCTGCTGCTGCTGCTGCTGCTGCTGCTGCTGCTGCTGCTGCTGCTGCTGCTGCTGCTGCTGCTGCTGCTGCTGCTGCTGCTGCTGCTGCTGCTGCTGCTGCTGCTGCTGCTGCTGCTGCTGCTGCTTCTTCTGCTGCTGCTGCTGCTGCTTGCTGCTGCTGCTGCTGCTGCTGCTGCTGCTGCTGCTGCTGCTGCTGCTGCTGCTGCCAGCTGCTGCTGCCGCTGCTGCCCGCTGCGTGCCGCTGCTGGCCGCTGCCGCTGCTGCCGCTGCTGCCGCTGCTGCCGCTGCTGCCGCTGCCGCCGCCGCCGCCGCTGCTGCTGCTGCTGCTGCTGCTGCCGCTGCTGCCGCCGCTTCTGCCGCTGCTGCTGCCTTACTTCTCTTAATCATCCTTCTTAACAAAAAAATAAAGAGATTGGGTGAATGAGACGTAGGTGGGCGGGAGAGCGGGCGGGAGGATGGGCGGGAGAGCGGGCGGGAGGATGGGCGGGAGAGCGGGCGGGAGGATGGGCGGGAGAGCGGGCGGGAGGATGGGATGGGAGAGCGGGCGGGAGGATGGGATGGGAGAGCGGCGAGGGAAGGATGGGCAGAGGTTCACAAGATGCTCTCATTATGTCTGGTCATGACAAGACTACATCACCATTCATTATGAGATGTATCTCAAACACAAACGCGCGCGCACACACACACACACACACACACACACACACACACACACACACACACACACACACAACACACACACACACACACACACACACACACACACACACACACACACTCAAGAGATTCAAAGAAGTGTTCACAGAGGAGACAGAAGGGGCTCCAGAAAGACGGAGAGGTGGGGAAACACCACCATGTGCTGGACACAGTGCACACAACCGAGGAAGAAGTGAAGAGGCTTCTGAGTGAGCTAGATACCTCAAAGGCAATGGGGCCAGATAACATCTCCCCATGAGTATTGAGAGAGGGAGCAGAGGCGCTATGTGTACCCCTAACAACAATATTCAATACATCTATCGAAACAGGGAGATTGCCTGAGGCATGGAAGACAGCAAATGTAGTCCCAATCTTTAAAAAAGGAGACAGACATGAAGCATTAAACTACAGACCAGTGTCACTGACATGTATAGTATGCAAAATCATGGAGAAGATTATCAGGAGAAGAGTGGTGGAACACCTAGAAAGGAATGATCTCATCAACAGCAGCCAACATGGTTTCAGGGACGGGAAATCCTGTGTCACAAACCTACTGGAGTTCTATGGCATGGTGACAGCAGTAAGACAAGAGAGAGAGGGGTGGGTGGATTGCATATTCTTGGACTGCAAGAAGGCGTTTGACACAGTTTCCACACAAGAGATTGGTGCAAAAACTGGAGGACCAAGCAGGGATAACAGGGAAGGCACTACAATGGATCAGGGAATACTTGTCAGGAAGACAGCAGTGAGTCATGGTACGTGGCGAGGTGTCAGAGTGGGCACCTGTGACCATGGGGTCCCACAGGGTCAGTCCTAGGACCAGTGCTGTTTCTGGTATTTGTGAACGACATGACGGAAGGAATAGACTCTGAGGTGTCCCTGTTTGCAGATGACGTGAAGTTGATGAGAAGAATTCACTCGATCGAAGACCAGGCAGAACTACAAAGGGATCTGGACAGGCTGCAGACCTGGTCCAGCAATTGGCTCCTGGAGTTCAATTGTGATTAGTCCAGCTGGGTTTGAGTCCTTGGGAACCTAATTTAACCAATTATATGGCACACCCTTCCCTTTGGCAAACGTCTGTAGCCCACCCCCCACGTCTGAGGTCTTTTGTTTTTTTGGGCATCGACCTGGCGTCAGTCGTACACGTGGTTTGGAGGGTGTGGCCCCATAAAAGCCCAAAGGGAAAGAGCTGATCAGCAATTCGAGCGGAGCGCTGTTGGGGTGCAGAGTCCTGAGCAGAGACTTCGAGGGGATTTGCCTGGGGGTGCAGGGCTCGGGAAAAGGGTGCGAAGTTCTGGAGGGACTTTTGGGAGGATCGGGCAGATACTGGCTTGGCGCAGTACTCTGCTGTGTAGGTCTTGGGGAGGGGGCTTATTTCCTGTAGTGAACTGTCCCTGTGCTATATTGTAATTTATATTCATTTTCGAATTTGATTGTATTCCCTGTCTCACTGCTTATGTTACCCCCTTTTTTTTACTAAACCACAATAATGCTCTTTTCCCCAAATATATTATTGTACAAAGACTAATAATAAACTGTGTTTAGTAGAATATTTAAAACACTGCCCACCGTTATTTTTCTTTTTTTTTAATTTTATTTTTTTTAAGGGTAAAGAAGGGCGGGGCAATGTTAGGAGTGTGTAGATTTAATGAGATGTCGTGGTGGCACCACGCCTTCTTTACCACCTACCCCCGCAAATCATCATCCCCCTACTGCCTGGGCGTCCCCTCCCCTACTGATTCCCCCCTCTTACCCCAATTTTTCCCCCAATATATCCGATACTTCCATCACCCCCCTACATGACATGGTGTCTAAGCGGTGGTGGGCTTATTATTTTTATATTAGGAACAAGTCCCAGTGCCTTATTTTGACTGCTCGGTTTCTTTTTTATGCACCTTTTTCTACCCTTTTTTTTTTTGTTGTGTAAAATTAAAAGTGAAAAATTGTATATTTTAAAATCCTGTAACCCTTAACGCCCTTTTTTTTGACGGTGGGTCGAAAAATTTGTTTGGGTGTAATATTAATTTGTGGAGGGTTGTTTTTTTGAGAAAAATGGGGGAGAATTCATATTTGGGTGAGCTTTTTGGGGGAAGCAATTACGGGCCCCGAAATTGAATTTTTTACAGGGAAGGAAAAAAGTCACCCAGCCCCCCTTTGGGAAAGACTTACCCACAACTTCACCCTTTGAAGGTTCCCTATGATTGCTGTCCCCCTATGGCCCATCACCCAGCTGTATGCCCAGTCACCCAGCGAGTGCCCCCAGAGATGTTTGTGCCCTGGTTGATCCAGTGTAGGGGGTGTCTGTCTCATCACCCAGCCTCTGTGACCATCACCACGGTCCGCCATTTTACCCGCATTTGCCAGGGATGGGTGACCGCACCTTTGATACCGAATGACCTCCCCTCACCCCGGCAACTGACCATTGCCTGCTACGCTGATGCGGCTGCGTGTGCTGTCTGCATCTGTGGCCGTCGGGATGCGTCTCTATGCTGTGGCCGTCTGTTTCTTTTGCTTGTTTGGGGGCCGTGCTGTGATGCTGTCTGTAGCTGTGGCCGTGCTGTGTGCTGCTCTATGCTGGGGCCGTGTGTGTGCTGCTGTGATACGGCCTTGCTATATTTGAGAGCTGCGGCCGGCTGTGATGCGGGGACCGTGCGCGATGCTGGGGCCCGTGCTTGTGCTGCTGTGATGGGGCCCGTCGTGATGTTGAATCTGGGGTCGTGTGATGATGAATGTTTGGGGCCGTGCTTGATGCTGGGACCGTGCGCGAGCTGGGGCCCCGTGCGTGTGCGCTGTGATACGGCGTGCGTATGCGCGAGGGCCCCCCAGAAAGAGGGGAGAGGCGGTGTGCTGCAGTGGTGTGTAGGGATTTGGCTGGTGTCCGGGACAGGAAACTACTATGAAGGGAGTTCCCAAACCTGGAGAGTGAAGGACTGAGCCCGGAATGGACTCCAGCCTGGGACCACCTTTTTAAAAGGGCAGCATGGAGGTGTGTCCTGCCTTGCTGGTGCCCTGTGCGCAGGTATGCGGGGAAGCCCTCCAGCCATGAAACAATTAAGAGTGTGAATTCCCCAGCCCACTTTGCTTCCATAAGTGTTAGTGTTACCTGAGAAATAAGGGGACCTTGAAAAACGGCCGTGATTATGGCCCCCTTGTTTTATGAGGCCAGTGAATCCTAGTATGGATAGGAAAATGGAGGGGCTTACTGCGAGCCCGCCCTGCTCGATTTTCGATTTGTAGTGTGCATGGAAGTGTGCCGAAAATGCGACCTTGGTGGGTTTGTGAAGTGGGCCCCGTTTCAGTTCCTTTTAAAAAGCAACCCGTTGACAGTTTTCCCCCCCCTAGAACCTAGGAGGTTTGGCCCAATGGTTAACGGCGAGGGTGACTACATTTGGGTAGTCATTTCAGTGAAGAGGGAAGGGACTGGAGCCCATATTTGGTTTAAGGGAAAATGACGGGGAAAGGGGGCTTTGCACCCGAGGCACTATATGCTGGTCAACTGCCAGGGTACTGATTATGCTGCCTTGTTTGGGAGTTGAGGAGGTTGAGGGAAATATATGAATTGAATAATTTTATTATGTATAATTTTTTTCTTTTTATTGTAAAAGATTAAGGGGTTGGATTAAAATAGTTAATAAAAAGGCAAATTGTCCCAGTTCTCAATATTTTAAACTGGGGGGGAAAGGGGGGTTGTGATGTAGTCCAGTGGCTTGTGAGGTTCTTGGGGGACCTAATTTAACCAATTTATGGGCACACCTTGCCTTGGAAAACGTCTGTGCCACGCCCCGTCGAGGTCTTTTGTTCTTTATAGGGGGTAGACCTAGGCCCTCAGGGCGTACACGTGGTTTTGGAGGGGGCTTGGACCACCATAAAAGCCCAAGAAAGAATTATCAGCAATTCGAGCGGGGCTGCTGTTGGGGTGCAACTCCCCGAGCAAGCTCCGAGCGGCGCTGTGGGGGTGCGGGCCGGGGGAAGGCGTGAATTTTTCTGAGGAGACGTTGGAGGCATTGGGAAGTACTGGCTTTGGGGCCAGTACCCCGCTGTGTAGGTCTTGGGACCTGGGGTTTGTTCCCGATGAACTGTCCTCTGTGCATATTGTAATTATTTCATTTTCTTTAAGTTGATTGTATTTCCTGTTCCGCTTATGTGACCACCCCCTTTTTACTAAAACCACAAAAATGCTCTGTTCCCAAATTTTATTTTTTGTACCCAAAAACTTTTAATAATAAACTGTGTTTTAGTAAAAAGTAATATTTTTACTGCCCCCCGTTATTTATTTTTTTTCTTATATTTTATTATGTTTTATAGTGAAGAAAGGGCGAGGCATATGGGTTTTTGAGTAGTTAAGTTAATGGTGTCGTGGTGGCCCAAAAACTGACCGTCATTACCTACCTACCTCCGCTAATCATCCACTCCCACCAACCTGCCTGCCTCCCCCGCCTACATAAGCCCCCACCCCTATTCCCCACTTTCATCCTATTTTAATCATTACCCCCCCACATGACACAATCCCCCCCAGTGCAAAGTCATGAAGATTGGGGAAGGGCAAAGAAGACCGCAGACGGAGTACAGTCTAGGGGGCCAGAGACTACAAACCTCACTCAAGGAAAAAGATCTTGGGGTGAGTATAACACCAGGCACATCCTGAAGCGCACATCAATCAAATAACTGCTGCAGCATATGGGCGCCTAGCAAACCTCAGAACAGCATTCCGACATCTTAATAAGGAATCGTTCAGGACCCTGTACACCGTGTACGTTAGGCCCATATTGGAGTATGCGGCACCAGTTTGGAACCCACACCTAGCCAAGCACGTAAAGAAACTAGAGATTATTATTATTACAATCAAGGGGGAAGCGCTAAACCCGGAGGATTATACAGCGCCTGGGGGGGGATGTGGAAGGCATTCAGGCTTAATTTGGGGAACTGGAGCACAGATCCAATTCCCTAAATCAAGAGCCCCTCACCAACATCAAGGAACCTTCCTTGAGGGGAAAGAAACTAGAGAAAGTGCAAAGGTTTGCAACAAGACTATTCCCAGAGCTAAGAGGTATGTCCTACGAGGAGAGGTTAAGGGAAATCAACCTGATGACACTGGAGGACAGGAGAGATAGGGGGGACATGATAACGACATACAAAATACTGAGAGGAATTGACAAGGTGGACAAAGACAGGATGTTCCAGAGATTGGACACAGTAACAAGGGGACACAGTTGGAAGTTGAAGACACAGATGAATCACAGGGATGTTAGGAAGTATTTCTTCAGCCACAGACTAGTCAGTAAGTGGAATAGTTTGGGAAGCGATGTAGTGGAGGCAGGATCCATACATAGCTTTAAGCAGAGGTATGATAAAGCTCACGGTTCAGGGAGAGTGACCTTGTAGCGACCAGTGAAGAGGCGGGGGCCAGGAGCTAGGGTTCGACCCCTGCAACCTCAACTAGGTGAGTACACACACACACACACGCACACAGGATCCATACATGGCTTTAAGAAGAGGTATGATAAGGCTCTTGGAGCCGGGAGAGAGAGTGGATCTAGTAGCGACCAGCGAAGGGGCGAGGCCAGGAGCTGTAACTCGACCCCTGCAACCACATGTAGATGAATACATATAGGTCATAACTTTAAAAGTACATACTAGTCTGTAACCTTACTTTCTCATGTATTCGACTGATGAAGACCTTATTGTACAAACTTTATTTGCGCAGTATACAAAGTGTGGTTTACGTGTTATAAGCGGTGCCCCTTGACCTGGTGGCTAAAGCTCTCGCTTCACACTGTGAGGTTCAGTATTTGATTTCTGGCGAGGGTAGAAACATCGGGCGTGTTTCTTTACACCGGTTGTCTATGTTACCCATCAGTAAAATGGGTACCTGGGTATAAGTCGACTGGTGTGGGTCGCATCCTGGGACAAAACTGACCTAATTTACCCTAAATGCTCAGCATAACAAGTGGCTTTTTCTATAGTAGTATGTCACTGATGTCAGCTATGATCTGTACACCTTGTACATGTACTTGTAGAAATAAAGACATTTTATGTTTATTGTTAAGCACAATGAAAGCCATTAACGTGCATGTGCACTTCTGGCAGACTATTACTAATGCTTACACATTACTTAAGAACTAGACATAGGTTACTGAATAATTGTTTTTATGTACAAAAGTGAGGTAGCTCGGTGAACAGAAGTACATTTTGAAATTTGCTTTAATGTAAAAAAGAGAGGCAAAGCAGGCAAAATATTTCATCAGTAAAGATAGAGAATTGTTGCACAAGCGTCATTCATCACTTGTGGGTATTGTTTGTCATCACTAATATTAAACTTAAATTGTTGATTGTAGGGCTGACGACTACAATTAATGAGCAACTTGAAGAAAAGATGAAATTAATTGGGAAAGATGGAGCTAAAAGATAAAAGAATGAAATAGGAGAATGTAGGGATGGAGAGAGAGAGAGAGAGAAGCAGCTGACTGAGGCTGAAACAAGGCAAGCAAAACAGAAATACACCAGATGATGAGGTAGAGGAAATGAGGGATGATGAAGATGCAGCAAAGAAAGGAAGGAAGAAAGTGGAAGACGAAGGTTTGAAAGCCTGTATGTGAATGATAAAACTATGCAAGACGTGGTACAAGGAATGGTGAAAGACGTGGTGCAATACATGGTACAAGACGTGGTACAAGGCATGGTGCAAGACGTGGTGCAATACATGGTACAAGACGTGGTACATGTCATAAATCAACAGACAAATCTTTCTGTGCTGAATGACTATAGTAACAGAGAACTGAGGAACCCATTACCTCATCTTGCACTGTCTGCAGCTGTATACATTCCTAGTCTTCATATGATGTCGAAGTATTGTATTGATAAAGCCACTGGATAGCGAAACGTCTACAAATAAAGATACCCAGATGTTGCACATCTGTCTAATTCATCGTAACTGAGGAAGGACACTGATAATTCACTGTCTAAAGAAAATGTTGAATTACTAAAGATGTGACAATGGAAACAGGGATATAAGATAATTTATGGGAAAAAAAAGGGAGACTACAGGTGATATTTTTTACCAGATGGGGAGATAACGACGCGGTCTGAAATTTCTCATCAGCAAAGTTATGAAACTACAGCGTTATTTTGAAAGAATGTCAGTAACAGAAAGCTTCACTGACAGCCTCATTCAGTTTGTAAACTGAGATCGAGCTCTTGAAAACAGGGAATACTGTTACAAGTTCAGACAATGGGGTGAAAAAGCAGTGGAGAGCACAAAGAGAGAGGTGGAGAAATACTGAGCAGCAAATGTACAGGACTGCACTCCCTAATCACCCACTTAGTTCCCCTGAGAGACACTGGCAGAAAGTGAGGAAATCACTCCATTCCAGAACTAGTGGTAACAACACAAGACATGAGAAAAGAGACAATAGTAAAATAAAACAAGATGTAAATCTACATAGAAAAGGACTGCAGGAGCAACTGGACAGACTTCACAAAATGTCGAATAAATGATGACTCTTGAGTTTAACCCCAACAAAAGAATAATGATGAAGATGGAAGACGGTGAAAAGAGACTGAATGAACAACAATGGATCTGTCCCCCCCCCTAACCTCCTTAAAGTTTCCATAATCTAGGTTGTTGATGTTATTCTCTCTAAGTTTGCAAACATGAGAATGTCCTTCAAGAAACTAGACAGGTTCAACATACACTTTACTTAATACGTGACTCCTTGTTTTAGTATTCAGCGCTTGTTTGCAACCTTCGTCTCGTAATACACAGAGAGAAACTCAAAAAATATAAATGAGTGCATCCAGATAACACCTGAGTTGAGAGGAATCAACTGTTAAGGAAAAAAAGTATTAGAAGAGGGACGAATAGATGTGATATGATTACGACATACAAAATATTCCACAACATAGACACTGTAGTTAAGTCTAGGTTCTCTACCAAGGGTGAAACAAGAACTTTACTATGGGTGAAACAAGAACTTTACCAGGGGTGAAACAAGAACTTTACCAGGGGTGAAACAAGAACTTTACCAGGGGTGAAACAAGAACTTTACCATGGGTGAAACAAGAACTTTACTATGGGTGAAACAAGAACTTTACCAGGGGTGAAACAAGAACTTTACCAGGGTGAAACGAACTTTACTATGGGTGAAACAAGAACTTTACTATGGGTGAAACAAGAACTTTACTATGGGTGAAACAAGAACTTTACTATGGGTGAAACAAGAACAAGGAAACATGGTTGAAAACAAAACTTTACTATGAGGATAAAGAAACAAAAACATTTTACCATGGTAAATAAATATATGAACAAACATGTTACTATGTGAAACATTAGGAACACTTTACAGGTGAAACAAGGAACATTTCACTACCATTGAAGGAAATTCAAGACCATTTAAGGATGAAATCAAGAACATTACCAGGAACATTCCAGAAATAGGAACCTTCCAGCACCATTAAGGGAACACTTCCAGCACCATTAAGGAACACTTCCAGCACCATTAAGGAACACTTCCAGCACCATTAAGGAACACTTCCAGCACCAATAAGGAACCTTCCAGCACCATTAAGGAAGCTTCCAGCACCATTAAGGAACACTTCCAGCACCATTAAGGAACACTTCCAGCACCATTAAGGAAACTTCCAGCACCATTAAGGAACACTTCCAGCACCATTAAGGAACACTCCAGCACCATTAAGGAACTTCCAGCACCATTAAGAACACTTCCAGCACCATTAAGGAACACTTCCAGCACCATTAAGGACACTTCAGCACCATTAAGGAACACTTCCAGCACCATTAAGGAAACTTCCAGCACCATTAAGGAACACTTCCAGCACCATTAAGGAACACTTCCAGCACCATTAAGGAACACTTCCACACCATTAAGGAACGACTTCCAGCACCATTAAGGAACACTTCCAGCACCATTAAGGAACACTTTCCTAGCACCATTAAGGAACACTTCCAGCACCATTAAGGAACACTTCCAGCACCATTAAGGAACACTTCCAGCACCATTAAGGAACACTTCCAGCACCATTAAGGAACACTTCCAGCACCATTAAGGAACACTTCCAGCACCATTAAGGAACACTTCCAGCACCATTAAGGAACACTTCCAGCACCATTAAGGAACACTTCCAGCACCATTAAGGAACACTTCCAGCACCATTAAGGAACACTTCCAGCACCATTAAGGAACACTTCCAGCACCATTAAGGAACACTTCCAGCACCATTAAGGAACACTTCCAGCACCATTAAGGAACACTTCCAGCACCATTAAGGAACACTTCCAGCACCATTAAGGAACACTTCCAGCACCATTAAGGAACACTTCCAGCACCATTAAGGAACACTTCCAGCACCATTAAGGAACACTTCCAGCACCATTAAGGAAACTTCCAGCACCATTAAGGAACACTTCCAGCACCATTAAGGAACACTTCCAGCACCATTAAGGAACACTTCCAGCACCATTAAGGACACTTCCAGCACCATTAAGGAACACTTCCAGCACCATTAAGGAACACTTCCAGCACCATTAAGGAACACTTCCAGCACCATTAAGGAACACTTCCAGCACCATTAAGGAACACTTCCACACATTTAATCACCCCAGAGTTGAGGTGAGTCACTAAGTTATAGTGGTGGTAAGTCACACAGCTGGTACACTGCACCAGCCTGATACAGGTGGTAACTACAGCTGGCTACAGCTGTTATGTTTCTAGGAATGTTTGATGTGGGTTGTTGCACCTGAAATATTTGTATTATCTATAGAAAATTATTGTCATTGTTAATATAGGCCTATTTTCAGTGTTTTGTTTCTAAGTATACCTGACTTGACCTTTTCTACAAGGATAATTTTGACGTATTTCATAGTTTTTCGTTCACTGTTAACTTGAGCTTGTATTTGACATCCTAATTTTGTAGGTTATTTTTCTCATAGTTAACTGAGTCACATTTTTATAGTCTGTTAAATAAGATTAATATTATTTCGACATCATTTTATTGTACCTTTATATCAGTCGTCTGAATTATTTTTTTTTCTTTCTGTATTCTTGTAACTTACAAATTCTGATAACATGAGCCGTTGCGATACGTTAATCCTACAGTTTGGAGAGTCATCTGAACTGTATGGTCAGTACGCCTCTGGAGAGACAGTAACAGAAAGAATGTTGAAAGTGTGTCTTCTTTTCCAGATCACCCAACCTGGGTAGCAGAAGGCCAGTGTGTTAAAAATATACCGAAATACACTATATACAGTACTGTATATATCTTTATTTCCTTGATCAGATTCAGAGTTCATCTATGACGCAGCCACCTGGAGTGTAACTCCTGCCATGAAGGAAGCCTACGACAGCAATGGCTACATCCTCGTCAGGTGGGTAGTGTGTATGTCAGTGCGACAGTGACATTGTGGTGTACAGCGTAACAGTGATACCCTGGTGTATGTCAGTGTGGCAGTGACATCCTGGTGTAAGTCAGCGTAACAGTGATACCCTGGTGTAAGTCAGTGTAACAGTGATACCCAAGTATGTACCTAGCCTTGGGTTACTTCACCTACCAGTGTAGCCAATCTTGGGTTACCTCATCTATCCTTCGAGTCATTTCCAGGAATATGTTGACGAAGGCTGAGGTGGAGAAGGTAAAGAGAGCCGTGGAGGACGACCAGGGGATCCAGGCTCGTGCCTACAGCCGCGACGACGGAAAAAGTCGTCGGAGCCGTGTGTCGTTGTGGAACCACCCTGGGGACGACATCACCGGTCGTCTGGCTAGGATGCAGCGTGTGGCTGGGACGATGGAGCAGGTAGGTACGACAAGATATTGTTATGTTATGTCTTTCTCCCCATTCCGACCTATCACCAATGTGACTTCTCACCTCTCTACTGTGGCCTTTGACCTGTCTCTACTATATCCTATCTCTCGTCACTGACTTTTGTGTCCCCACTATCTGGCCACTAAGACCTCTCTCACTACTGTGATCCCTGACCTATGTCACTACTGACTCGTGACCTGTGCCTCGGCAGTTAATGGGTGGAGACGAGGTTTATCACTACCACAGTAAGCTGATGATGAAGGATGCCCATACAGGTGGTCGCCACGTCTGGCACCAAGACTATGGGTGAGTACCGCTGACAATAGTGACGCTGCCAGTAAGAGCCATTGATTGTATACATTAATTTAGTGTATATCACACCACATTGAAGTACTTTTCACCTCTAGATAGAATTTCTGTGTTTCATACACTTTTCGAAGAGATTTGCTGATGATACTAGAGTTAAATTTTTCAAATTTAAATTGTGCACTTTAAGGTAGGTGTCTATTAGCAGTATTTTGATTGATAGTGTTGGGTTACAGCTACTGGTACAACAACGGTTGTCTGTACCCTGACATGGCATCAGTGTTCATCCCCGTGGACGACTGTACCAGAGAGAACAGTTGCCTGCAGGTGCTGAGAGGATCACACCGTCTTGGGCGCATTGATCACTCCAGGATCGGCGAGCAGCTGGGAGCTGACCCAGAAAGAGTAGAGCAGGTGGGTGTTGTGGCTGTTGGTTTATTCGTCAAGTTAAAAAAAAAAAGACTGACGTTTCTTTGTCATAAGATGACCCTCTCACTGGTGTCAACAGTGTGAGGAAGAACAATGTGTATTGATATCTTGCCTCTGCTGCCATAGCAGGCGATGTTGTAAACAAACATCTCAAAATTATAAACGATAAATGTCACTTCTTTTCACAACAGGACCGACAGGACTCTCACTAAACAGCAGGAACTCAGTCTCAAGAAACAAACCCCTTCCCCAGGTCCAAGATAATCCAAGCTCCCCTCCATTCCCAAAATACCTCTACCCCCGCCTTACCTCAGGCAAGCCGCTACTGCACCCTCACCTCGTACATGAAAGGCAATTTACCCTAACAACACTACAATTTACCTCCCCCACCAGATGACACAATAAATACTTTCAACCCAACTCTACATACAGCAGTATACAGTCATCCCTAGACCTGACATTTTTCCATGCCATTACCAGACACAACTCCTTAGAACCCTCAGGCTTACCCTCTCCTCATCACAGCTCTACATTATCATCAGCACTTCCTATAATCTACCATCTATACCATCACTTCTTCCCCTCCACCTCCCCCATCACCCACAGCCCTGAAGACAACAATAAACAATATCCCTCCCAATTGCACCTCCTCTCAAAACCCTCAAGAACTTTTCATCTTCCTGGTCCATGAAATTGGAGTAAAAAAAACTAGCTGGCCAGGAAGACCACCCCAACAACAAATAGGTGATGTGAGGGAAAACGTGATGTACATAACTAGAAACGGTATAACAAAAGATGAGCAGAATCCAAAAGTCGTAGTGCAGACAATAGTGAAGAAGAGACACACGTTGCAGAACTAACTTTTATTAGACAACGTTGTCCCAGTTAAAGCTTGTTTTGCAGTATCACTGCTGAACAAAAGCAGATTTTAGGGCAGAGAGCCACACGTAATAAAAGTATATAAAAGCTATAGAAAGACCAGAGCTTTGCAACAAAACTGGTCCCAGAGCTGATCAGGGAGACCTACGAAGACTAAAAAAAAAAAAAAAACTGTTCGACATCAGACGTACCAGAGAACACATGATTTGAACAAAGGAAATATTCATAGAACACATGATTGCGACAAAGGAAATATTCAGAGCACATGGTTGCAACAAAGGAAATATTCATAGTACACATGATTGCAACAAAGGAAATATTCAGAGCACATGGTTGCAACAAAGGAAATATTCAGAGTCACAGTGCAACAAAGAAAATATTCAGAGTACACATGAAACACTCAGAGAACTTGATAGGATGAACGGGTGTTCGTAGGGTGAACGGGTGTTCGAGAGTCAAGAAACGTGTAGTATATGAGGGCTCCGTTGGAAGTTAAAAGGCATAGATGAGCCACATGAGCGCCAGGAAATACTTGAGTCTGAGGGTGGAGAGGAATGAAAAGCGGTGGATTCAGACTTCATACACAGCTTCAAGAAAAGGAATGATAAAAGCTCATGAGACTATAAAAAGTGAATCCAATCACGGCAAGTTGTTATAACAAGTCAGGAGCCAAGACTCGACCCCTGCAACAACATATAACTATGTACACACACACACACACAAATACACACACACGAGCTATGTCCGGACCCATGCAACAACAGTTAGGTGGGTACACACTCAAGCCCTCCTTAATTTATTGTACACATCTCTGCCTAGCCACTACCTCTCACTCCAGCCACTACCTCTCACTCCAGTCACTACCTCTCACTCCAGCCACTACCTCTCACTCCAGTCACTACCTCTCACTCCAGCCACTACCTCTCACTCCAGCCACTACCTCTCACTCCAGTCACTGCCTCTCACTCCAGCCACTACCTCTCACTCCAGTCACTACCTCTCACTCCAGCCACTATCTCTCACTCTAGCCACTACCTCTCACTCCAGTCACTACCTCTCACTCCAGTCACTACCTCTCACTCCAGTCACTACCTCTCACCCCAGTCACTGCCTCTTACTCCAGTCACTACCTCTCACTCCAGCCACTACCTCTCACTCCAGCCACTACCTCTCACTCCAGCCACTACATCTCACTCCAGAAACTACCTCACACTCCAGCCACTACTTCTCACTCCAGCCACTACCTCTCACTCCAGCTACTACCTCTCACTCCAGCCACTACCTCTCACTCCAGCCACTACCTCTCACTCCAGCCACTACCTCTCACTCCAGCCACTACCTCTCACTCCAGCCACTACCTCTCACTCCAGCCACTACCTCTCACTCCAGTCATTACCTCTCACTCCAGCCACTACCTCTCAATCCAGTCACTACCTCTCACTCCAGTCACTACCTCTCACTCCAGTCACTACCTCTCACTCCAGCCACTACTTCTCACTCCAGTCACTACCTCTCACTCTAGCCACTACCTCTCACTCCAGCCACTACTTCTCACTCCAGTCACTACCTCTCACTCCAGTCACTACCTCTCACTCTAGCCACTACCTCTCACCCCAGTCACTACCTCTCACTCCAGCCACTACCTCTCACCGCAGTCACTGCCTCTCACTCCAGTCACTACCTCTCACTCCAGTCACTACCTCTCACTCCAGCCACTACCTCTCACCCCAGTCACTGTCTCTCACTCCAGTCACTACCTCTCACTCCAGTCACTACCTCTCACTCCAGTCACTACCTCTCACCCCAGTCACTGTCTCTCACTCCAGCCACTACCTCTCACTCCAGTCACTACCTCTCACTCCAGTCACTACCTCTCACCCCAGTCACTGTCTCTCACTCCAGTCACTACCTCTCACTCCAGTCACTACCTCTCACTCCAGCCACTACCTCTTACGGGGAAGGCCAATTACGTTACGCATGTCAACTGCAAAATAAAGAGACGAAGAGAGCGAGAATATTAGACACTTTCGTTCATTCTGTGGACTTAAAAACTTACTTTCCACCTTCATGGCAAGTGGAACGTGTGGAAGGTTCTCCCTGACCACATTACACAATTTTCATTTTATGGTACAAAGTGTGGCTTGTTCTGCCCATTCTCTCTCCTCTTTTTCTGTGTTCCGTCAGTTTTTTTCCTCTTGTGGTTCTCCTTCCTTGATTATTTAATCTTGCTATTACTCTTTCACTAATATAGCTGATTGGTGAAAGTCACGGATCCCATCACACCAGTCCATGTTTGAACCGGCTATGATAAAATATTTCACTCACTAACACCTATTCTCTCACCATGATGCAGGCACAGAGGGTCCTGGAGCACATATATGTGACTAACACCTGTATTCTCACTCTGACGCAGGCACAGAAGGTACTGGAGCACATATATGTGGAGATGAAGGCGGGGGACATACTGTTCTTCCATTGTAACCTCCTTCACACCTCCGACCAGAACAGCTCTGATAATCGTCGCTGGGTCTTCATTGTGGCATTCAACAAGCGTTCCAACAACCCTTACAAGCAACACCACCACCCACAGTACACTCCTATGACCAAGGTACGACCCTCCTTATCCTATTATACTGTCTCATGACCAAGGTACGACCTTCCTTACCTTACTAAACTGTCCCGTGACACAGATACGACCTTCCTTACGTTACTGCACTGTCCAATGGCATATATTCAACCTTCCATACCTGGAGGTTACCTGGAGGTTATTCCGGGGATCAACGCCCCCGCGGCCCGGTCCATGACCAGGCCTCCCGATGGATCAGGGCCTGATCAACTAGGCTGTTATGCTGGCCGCACGCAGTCCAACGTACGAGCCACAGCCCGGCTGATCCGACACTGACTTTAGGTATCTGTCCAGCTCTCTCTTGAAGGCAGCCAGGGGCTTATTGGCAATTCCCCTAATGCTTGATGGGAGGCTGTTGAACAGTTTTGGGCCCCTACTTTTTATTGGGGGCATTTTGCATCGCCTGCCCAGTTTTTTACTTTCGTAGGGAGTGATTTCTGTGTGCAGATTTGGGACCATTCCTTCCAAGATTTTCCAAGTGTAGATTATGATATATCTCTCCCTCCTGCGTTCCAACGAGTACAAGTCAAGTGCTTCCAAGCGTTCCCAGTAGTTAAGGTGCTTGACAGAACTTATACGTGCAGTAAAGGATCTCTGTACACTCTCTAGATCTGCGATTTCACCTGCTTTGAATGGAGATGATAATGTACAGCAGTATTCCAGCCTAGAGAGAACAAGTGATTTGAAAAGGATCATCATCCATACCGTACTGAACTGTCCCATGACACAGGTACGCCCTTCCTTACCTTACTAAACTGTCCCATGACACAGGTACGACCTTCCATACCTCACTAAATTATCCCATGACACAGGTACGACCTTCTCTGACATGTTACATGTTTCTCAGGGATTACAACTCGACTATTACCACAACATGATTTCATCTGGCTCATCCCACTTCAACACTATCATCTGTACACTCTCTCGTAGACATGTTACATACACCCTAATGTGTACATCTCTGTAGATACCATGAAAAGTACACATCTCTGTATCTTCTCCGATAATAAATGATATATAAATGGCATATGAAAACCAACAGTTTTATTTAATAAAAGGTACAAACTGCAGTTTCAGAAAGCTGTATTTAAAGGCACGTTCATAGCAATACAACTGTGGTGCCAATATTACAGTTGGTGAACTAAGCATATCGCCACCAGCTTTAGTTGAGATCCGTGCAATATTTCGCCATTTTTCCTCGCATTTCACGTGGTCTGACTTAATAATGGATCTTTATCGATACTGAAAAGCTTCGAACGTTATTATTATCCAAACACTTTTGTGATATGTCACGTTATCAAGAAGTATTGATTTTATTGCTCATATATTACATATATGCTCATAAGACATAATATTTGTTATTATATTGTGATTTTTTCATCTCTAACTTTGTGTACGTTATAATGGTGTGTTTGTCGCAGGTGGCGGACTCTGCCCTGCTGCAGTGTGACGGAAGTGAGCCCCTGGGAGGAAAGTGGTTTATTAAGCTCCAAGATGACATCTCCATTAAAGACAGAGTTCATTAGGGCGATTAATGCACCTGCTTGTATGCTTCCATATACCCATCTTGCCTTTTCCAGCTCCACCAGTCATCTTAACAAGCTTGTCTTGACAAGCTTTCCAATCTTCTTAAAGACGTGTTCATGCATCTTGCTGTAGGTTCTTCGTGTTTATTTCTGTGTCATTCATCTTAATTCAACGATGTCATATGTCTCCATAAAACTTTCATTCCCCGAGGCGTAAATTGTATTTAAAATTAATTTGCTGCAACATTGCACTGGTAATCTTTAAATCTTGCAGTAGGAAGACTCAAGAAGGTTTATGTGACTGTGGAGTTAGATTCACGTGCCTTTGCTTTCTTAAGATTATTGAAGTGCCTTTGTTTTCCTAAGATTACTAAATGTTACCGTATCTATAAGTTGAACTCAGCATCGTACTTCTGGTACACTCGTCACTATACTGATTAAGTTTTTTAAAGTCTTAAGAGTATACAACATTAAACCTACGCAGTTGTTAAGGATCTCCTGTTTTTCTCTCTCCGAGGCAGTTTATGGTAGGATAAGGCGTTGTGCCTTATTGCAAACTGGTACTGTTGCACTGTTTCGCTCGTATGAAGAACTCGGAAGCTCTACATAGAGGGAAACGTTGTCATAAAGCTTACTCTACATCTGTCTCCACATCGTTACCCGAAATATACTTGTATGTTTCAAATTATCAGGTACTGAGGTACAAAAAGACTGAGTGTGTATACGCATTGTAAGTGTCGCTTATACCACATTACTATATTGGTAAAAAAACTAGCTAACTTATGTAACCTGATTCCTGTAAAGTGCTTGTTTGGGGTGTCTGAAGTGAGTGTCTCCTCATAAACCGTAGCGGAGGTGTTCCACAACGTTCTCATTGATGACGCAAATTATAATGGAAATGAAAGCATTGTTAGTAGATAATGCTTTTAAAACGACGTTTCACCCAAGGCTGGGCTTTATCAAGCACACAAGAAAAAACAAATACACGACTTTGTTAGGCAAAAAAGGTCAGGCTCTAAGGTAGGTCACATGCAAGGTCATGAAATTGCAAGGTCAAGTATAGGTGAGATCAGGTACTGGTAGGTGACAAGTTTATTATATTTGTTATATGAACTGGGGATAATATAGGCAATAGGTGCAGTTAACATGTGCGTTTTACTCAGTATTATTGGTGAGGTGGATCACTGCTGCTTTCAGAATTCTGCGTGTGGTCCTGTCGTTCTGGAAGTGTAACGCTGTCTCTTCCCCAGACTATGACGTGAGAATGAAGGCTGCAATGGACTGTGCATATATTGTTAGTTTTATTCCTGCTGCAGCACATTTATATTCCTGAGAGCGTGTGTGACGGTCTCTGCCGGTATCTCCGACATAGAATTTACCCCAACCACCACACGGTTTGTTGTATACATACTCTTGCTGTGCAAACAGTTCTCGGTTTAGGGCTTCTGGTGATATCTTTGATAGTTTTGGTAGTAAGGAATGCTACATCCATGTTGATTTTTCGAAGAATCGGGATGATGGAGGTGGCTCTCTCTCCAGCGGAAGGAATGGTTCTCTATGGATGTTGGCATCTTCTTTGGGTGTTTGCAGTAGTGGATAATGTATACTGGGAACTTCAGGTTAATGAACACTTGTCGACTTTTGACATTGTCTGCCGTAACTTCAGGGAATGTACCAATATTGTATCATGTCTAGTTCTTTCTTTCAACGTACCGGCCGTATCCCACCGAGGCAGGGCGGCCCAAAAGGAAAAACGAAAGTTTCTTCTTTTAAATTTAGTAATATATACAAGAGAAAGGGTTACTAGCCCCTTGCTCCCGGCATTTTAGTCGCCTCTTACGACACGCATGGCTTACGGAGGAAGAATTCTGTTCCACTTCCCCATGGATATCATGTATAGTTATGTATTAATATTGTATCATGTGGCCATATATTTATAATTATTCAGACGTAAGACCAAGGAAACAAACTTGAGTCAGTTACCTTAATTTAGGAATAAAAGTATTGTTGACTGGTGGTGTACAAGAGTAGTGTTGTTATCCACGAGTTTTGCAGGCAGCAACAGACAGCCTTCAGGGTGTTACACTGAGCTTAATATAACATAATATACTATGAAGTACTAAGATTTGTTATATTTTTTTCAGGGAATTTATTGCCTGTTGTGTTATTAAAAAATATTTTATATTATATTTTGCAATAATTTCATTTACTCTGATGAATCAGTCAAAACAACGTGACTGAGGCAATTAAAAATTAACCCTCAGTTGGGAGAGAGAAAAATATTAAAGGTAGTTTCGGTCCTCCTTAAACCATTATCATGACCATAGTTGATAATATTCCAGGTGATTTGATACATCTAAAATTACCTTTCTGATTAGTGGGTTATTTGAAGTGAAATAAATACTCGCCTATTAGTGTAACTCAGACAGAGACGACAGCAGGGAGATAGATATCTGTATTGAATATCTTCTGGTTCCTCACACTGTCATGAAGGATTATACCTCACATGAAGACTATATTGGCTGTCTGTGAGAGGATTAACGAGCCTCTTTGGCCATATTGGCTGTCTGTGAGAGGATTAGCTAGCCTCTGTGACTCACATCTTTTGAACTGTTAGCTAATGTCGAGGGTAAATGTTAAGAGGTTGATGAGTGTTCTCAGAAGCTTATAAAAGCCAGTTTACTCAAGCAGGATAATTTAATAAGAACTGCATACTTAATGTGGCCGAGTCTTTCTCTCTCTCTCTCTCTCTCTCTCTCTCTCTCTCTCTCTCTCTCTCTCTCTCTCTCTCTCTCTCTCTCTCTCTCTCTCTCTCTCTCCCCTCTCTCTCTCTCTCTCTTCTCCTCTCTCTCTCTCTCTCTCCTCTCTCTCTCTCTCTCTCTCTCTCTCTCTCTCTCTTTTTTTTTTTTCACAGGGTTTGACAAGGTTAAGGATCC
Source organism: Cherax quadricarinatus (assembly GCF_026875155.1). Classification (NCBI taxonomy): domain Eukaryota; kingdom Metazoa; phylum Arthropoda; class Malacostraca; order Decapoda; family Parastacidae; genus Cherax; species Cherax quadricarinatus. Next base: position 27,760,848 of record NC_069442.1, read on the forward strand.
CTAGCTTTATTGACAGCTATTTACAGGTTAAGGATTCCTAACTTTATTGGCAAGCCAAGAGCTGTTACCTACATCAGCTCATTTGAAAGCATTTTTATTGTTATGAGACATACAAGTAGGGAACAGGATGAAGTTGGAGCCATCTGTGGGCCAGCATTTTCATTTGATCAACTGACTTTATCTCGTTGACATCATTATGCTGTACGAATGTGTTCCATACTCGAGTCATCCTGGGTATGTATGATCTCAGATGGAGTGATGTTCTGGAGAAGGGTACAGCCAGAGTGAAGTTGCTGCTTTCTGCCCGTCTTGTGGCATAAAAGCTTGTTTCACGCTGTCCTCGAAGTGGATTCAAGTGTGGTATTTTGACAATATTGGCCTTATACATGACAGTAAGGCCACCCACATCCCTCCTATGTTGAAGGCTCTGCTGAAATGACAGATCTATCCAGGATGGGTCCAGGCGAGAGATGAGACGTCTTGCTCTGTTCTCTACTCTGTCAAGCAGTCGCAGATGAGAGGGGGGGCAGGCAAACCAAGAAAGTGGAGCATACTCAAGGTGTGAGCGTACTTGTGCCTCGTACAGGATCTTGCAACCCCTTCTGTCAAGCAGATGCGAGATATGGCGAAGTGCTGTAAGCTTCCTGGCTGCCTTGTTTGCAAGATTTACAACATGGTTCTTCATGGTTAGTTTGGAGTCAAATTTCACCCCAAGGATATCAACTTCTTCTCCAGGTGCCAACATCCTCCCATTCATCCTTACTACTGCACCAGCATTACCATCATGGTGCCTAGAGACGATCATCATTTGCGTTTTCTCAGGTGCAAATGTTACTTGCCATCTATTTCCCCAAGCTGATATAGCTCTCAGCTGGTGATTGATGTAGCTTAGAGCAGCTGGCATTTCTTCTCTTGGATAAGTGAATGTCAGTGTACAGTCGTCTGCATATGCATGTGATTCTGGGATGAGATGAAGAAGGTCGTTGAAGTAGACATTCCATAATAATGGACCCAGCACGCTTCCTTGTGGATCACTTGCCCCAATAGGATGCCTTGCTGATTCCGTTCCATTGAGGACTACA
>NC_069442.1:27766929-27774429 GCF_026875155.1 Cherax quadricarinatus
GATACCGTCCTCGTGACCTGATGAACTAAAGAAACACAGTACTTGAAGAACTTTTTTTAGCAAATGTTAAATTAAGAGATAAATTTTAAACTGTTGAAGTCATATGGCTTGTAATCACCCACAGTTGACTTCGTATTATTGATGTCACTCATTCATTCCTTAACGAGCTGACAAGGTTTTTCAACCAAAAGTTGCATACGAGAGAGAGAGAGTGATACGGACTATTACCGCTACAATATCAAGAAATACATTGTCTATATACAACGTACAGATATGTAATACAACAGCGGTAATAGAAAGAGGCACAGTGCCATCAAACAGATACAGAACGGATTACATACAGCCTTAATGACCTTTGTGTAGTCGAGTGCTACGCCCCAGCACTCTGCTAGCTACAAGGTAATTTACTCTGATAATTGTACTTATGTGTACTTGTTCCTAAATAAACTTATACCTCTTCCTAAATATACAACGTAGCAACATATACGGTGTCATTATCAGTGTCAGTAAGGTCACACGCAGGACCCCTGAGTGCCTGGCTAAGATTGTTGAAGAAAATACAAGTTGTAAAGCTTTCTGTGGCAGTGCAACATCTGTACTCAGCTCACACACTGAATGTCCGTGGTTCGATCCCCGGTACGGCTCGAAATATTAGGCGTGTTTCCTTACACCTGCTGTCTCTGTTCACTTAGCAGTAAGTAGGTATTAGAGGACTATTGTGAGTCGCATCCTGAGGGACGGAGGATCGAGCCTGCATCAATCCTTGCGATTGAATAACCCATGAGGGCTTACCGCTTCACGTTACTATAATAATTTTCCTCTGAAGATCTCTCATTTGTTAATTACCTTAATTTTGTCTTACAGTCTGCTCTTCCTTTCCTTCCTCCACGTTCATCTTTCCTTCCTCCACGTTCATCTTTCCTTCCTCCACGTTCATCTTTCCTTCCTTATACATTGTATAAACAATGTATCGTCAGGAAATAAACTGAATTGGGTGGCCGGTGGCCTGGTGGCTAAAGCTCCCGCTTCACACACAGAGGGCCCGGGTTCGATTCCCGGTGGGTGGAAACATTTCGACACGTTTCCTTACACCTGTTGTCCTGTTCACCTAGCAGCAATAGGTACCTGGGTATTACGTCGACTGGTGTGGGTCGCATCCTTGGGACAGATCTAGGACCCCATGAATAAGTTAGACATCCTCTCGATGACGCACTGACTTTCTTGGGTTCTCCTGGTGGCTACCCTCCGGTGTTAAATCCAACGAATCTCTCTTAATTTGAAATCCCGTCTCGACCTGTGGCATCCTCCTCTTCTCCTCTTCCTCCTCTTCCCCTCCTCCTCCGCTTCCCCTCCTCCTCCGCTTCCCCTCCTCCTCCTCCTCCTCCTCTTCCTCTCCTTCGTTCGACTGAACCTGCACAAGCTTCCAACTGTTGAACGTCATTCGTCCAACTTCCGTCACCATTACTGTTATTACAAGATCCAGCAAGTTTAGGCAGTTCTCGGGGTGAGTGAGTTGGCTTCCCATCTTAGGGGTGAGTGACCTGGTTCCTATTTCAGGCAGATCCCTGCTGGGTGAGTGATCTAGTTCCTATTTCAGGCAGGTCCCTGCTGGGTTAGTGACCTGCCTTCCTATTTCAGGCAGGTCCCTGCTGGGTGAGTGACCTGGCTTCCTATTTCAGGCAGGTCCCTGCTGGGTGAGTGACCTAGCTTCCTATTTCAGGCAGATCCCTGCTGTGTGAGTGACCTGTCTTCCTATTTCAGGCAGGTCCCTGCTGGGTGACCTGGCTTCCTATTTCAAGCAGGTCCCTGCTGGGAGGCCTGGCTTCCTATTTCAGGCAGGTCCCTGCTGGGAGGCCTGGCTTCCTATTTCAGGCAGGTCCCTGCTGGGTAACCTGGCTTCCTATTTCAGGCAAGTCCCTGCTGGTGAGTGACCTGGCTTTATTTCAGGCAGGTCCCTCCTGGGTGAGTGACCTGGCTTCCAATTTCAGGCAGGTCCCTGCTGGGTGAGTGACCTGGCTTTCTATTTCAAGCAGGTCCCTGCTGTGTGACTGACCTGGCGTGCCGTGCCAGCATCTTCGTGAAAGTCATTCTGGGCAGCGCCACACCTTCCCCAATATTCTCTTAAATAATGTGTGCTAGGTAGTTGCTAGTTGTTAAAGGCGTCTGCCGATAGTCACTTGGCCTGTGTGTGTGTGTGTGTGTACTCACCTATTTGTGGTTGCAGGGGTCGAGTCCTAGCTCCTGGCCCCGCCCCTTCACCGGTTGCTACTGGGTCCTCTCCCTGCTCCATGAGCTTTATCAAACCTCGTCTTAAAACTATGTATGGTTCCCGCCTCCACTACGTCACTTTCTAGGCTATTTCACTGCCTGACAACTCTATGACTGAAGAAATACTTCCTAACATCCCTTTGATTCATCTGAGTCTTCAACTTCCAATTGTGACCTCTTGTTTCTGTGTCTCATCCCTGGAACATCCTGTCTTTGTCTACCTTGTGTGTGTGTGTGTGTGTGTGTGTGTGTGTGTGTGTGTGTGTGTGTGTGTGTGTGTACAAAATTTCTTGTGTAAGAAGCATCGCCATTAAAGCAAAATTGCCAAGAAAATCGCCTTAATGGAAGAAAATTAAGTGGAATTTCGAGCACCGAATAAAAGGTAGACAACAAAATAATGCAAATCATTACAGGAACCAAACAAATTCTACATTGCGGAAAAAATACTGCCAGTAATGAAGTGTCATAATTAATAATAATAATAATAATAATAATAATAATAATAATAATATCAGATGCTGGAGGCAGACCTCAAAACTTGACCATTACATGACGAAAGAAGAAATTAATTGAGTTTGAAGTGGAAGACAAAAAATCTGCTTCTGATGTATGATGGACCAATTTTATAAAAGTCTGGGAGAAAAATTTTCCTGGTGTGGTAATTTTTATTTAATTTATTTTAAAATATTTTTTTTTAAAATTAATAATGTGAGGTGCGATAAGAGATACCCGAAGGAAATTGATAATATATATTTTTAAAACTTGATCTAGACACATAAATACACCATCCCAGAGAGTATGTAATGAAAGGTTGGTTAATTAACTTGAAAGTCTATCTACTGCTTGAGCAGCGCTGTATAGCCCTTGTGGTTTAGCGCTTCTTTTTTATTATACTAATAACATCTACTACTTGAGAGCCATTAAGGCTTCATGTCAACTTGACATCAACAGTTAAAGATTCTTTAACCCATAAAATAAGTATTAAAGCAAACTCGAAGTAATTTAAGTTAGTAAATATTGATTTACGTTCATCACACAAATTTACATTTTTACGACTCGTACTTAGAACTTATTTGTAAATTAACGTGGGATAAACCAATGAAGTGAAAGACTGACTTATTTCTGTTCAGTTCCTGAGTTATCTAAGATATGATTTTGTTAATTTTTAACCCCGAAGGGTTAGTCACCCAGGATAATCCAAGAAAGTCAGTGCGTCATCCAGGACTATTATTTCCATTGTGGTCCTTCAGTCTTATCCCCCCAGAATGCAACTCACACCAGTCGATTAACACCCAGGTACCTACTTGCTTGCTAGGTGAACAGGGACAGTAGGTGTTTCCATCCTTGTCGGGAATCGAACCGCGGACATTGTGTGAAGCAAGAGCGTTGCATACTAGGCTACGGGACACCTACTAGGCCAGAACACAGTTATACATCTCTCAGTGTATATGTAGCATGGTGCACGCCTGATATATAAGCATAGCAGAAATGTAAATATCCACGGGACACCGTGGCCACTAGACCACGGTGGCCCATGGCGAAGTGGCAAAAGCTCTCTCTTCACACGGCGTGGCTCGGGTTCGATTCCCGGCGAGGGTAGAAACATCAGGTGTGTTTACACAGGTTGTCTATGTTCACCCATCAGTAAAATAGGTAACTGGGGGTTAGTGGATTGGTGTGGGCGCATCCTGGGACAAAATGACCTAATTTGCCCGATATGCTCTGCATAATAAGCGACTTTCTGTATAGCAGTATGTCATTGATGTCACCTAGGCCTGTATACCTTGTATACATGTAATTGTAGAAATAAAGATATTAGTATTATTATTAGAATCTCATTGGAACAGTATCGAGAGGTCGTTTAATATCAGGTTACTGAAGCATTACAAACTCCTCAGACTGATGTGACCCTTAACACCCATCCACAAGAACAGTGTCAGACATTTGTAGTTTGTAGGAGGTAAGCAAGGAAAATTTTTGGTGTAATTACAGACATACGACTGGCGTGTGCCTCTTTGCCATCCCTAATGGCAATGGTCGTGATAAATCTTTCTTGATTTAGGTCCCTGTGCTATATATATACACTGCATAGGTGATTTTAGTGCATTAAATGCTTACGTTTTTTCTGCTGAGTTTCTTTTTTATTAAAATTAGAAAAGTACCAAAATTTATCTTTATGCGCCAGCTAGTTGGTGGTTTCTCTCATTTATATAAGCTTGTGAAGACGGATAAAATTGATACTGACATCTGGTTGACGAAGTTCTTGGAAAACCAGTTGTAGTAGGAATGTTATTGTAGGAGTGTCAGGATGTTATGGATTAAGGAGAGGAGATTGATGGGACTATGAAGGGATGACGTAGTATAATAGCCCTCTTCTGGATGGGCTGCCTTCGCAATAAAGAGTTCCTTGTTACAGCGACGGTGGCTGTTAACTTGGATGTGGCTGCTGGAGATCGATCTCGCTGTCATGTGTCTTGCTGAAGCCGTTACACCGGGATTGATGTTGTGGTACACTATATTCAGACGACGTATTGTGGTTCCCTGGAAGGGTATATTCTTAGTTAATATTCCTCTGTCAGGTCTAGCCGTATGGGCGAGTCTCCTCACACCCGCTGTCCCTGTTAACCTTGAGTAAAAAGGTACCTAGGCGTTAGTTGATCATTGAGGGTTGCATCCTGGGGAATGGTCAAGTACTACAAATTACTGAGCAACTTGACTGTCTCTCAAAGTTGACCTAACGATGCACAATCTGTGCCCAAAGTACACAACAAACGAATCATTAGAATATCTTCGGAATTAACGAAAGCTAGCTCATACTGTGCATAATTTAAGATATATATACTCTACGATATATATATATATATATATATATATATATATATATATATATATATATATATATATATATATATATATATATATATATATATATATATATAATATATATATATATATATATATATATATATATATATATAAATAAGGTTAAATCCTACTATTTACAGATATTTTATGCATATAGCAATTACAAGCTTTTTGCAACCTTGCTATATGTTTATAATACTCTTTAAAATCATTAGTAGATTTTCTGAAATATAAATTCTTAGGATAAAAGTTTCATCCTAGTATCCCATAAAATATATATATTTTTTATAAAGTATACCAGATAGAGAAAATGATAGAGAGAGGACTTACAATGGGAAACTTGCAAAATTTTATTTGCAACACCGGCAAAATTAAATGACATTTATGAAAAAGACTTCTTTTGAATGTTTAACCCCAGACGCTACACGACACCTATAGGTTTAGCGCTTCACTGTTATTATAATAAATAATTGGAGAGTTAATAGCCTAAGAAAGCCACTGGATAAGGCCTCGGTTTATTAACCGGAGCTTAATAACTTAAGGTAACCCAAGAAAAACCAGCAATAAGACTTATTTCCATTTAGCTTATTTCGTTCTCTTTGCATGTGTGCCACACAAAACCGTTGGCTAACACCTGGGTCTCTACCAACTGCTAGATGAATATCGGCACCGTCTCCACTCGTCCTCGAGTCGCACTCTGCTCCTTCAGTTGTGAGCCGAAGGCACTAACATGGAAATATGAGCTAGGAGGTGGCCCAGAACAGTTGACTCTAATACTCGGGTACCTAATTGCTATTAGAGGGACAGGGACATTAAATGTCAGGACACCTGATCACCATAAGTTCAGGCCTACGTGCTGGAGTTCATCAGATACATGGAGAGAGTTCCAGGGTCAACGCCTCCGCGGCCCAGTCTGCGACCAGGCCTCATGGTGGATCAGGGCCTGATCAACCAGGCTGTTACTGCTGGCCGCACGTAATCCAACGTACGAACCACATCCCGGCTGGTCAGCTACTGACCAATCGTATGCTGGACTAACACAGTATAACTGGTTTTTTGAAGGATATTCTAGTTTAAATCTACATAATTTACTGTCATTGTATGGCTAAAACTATCAGGTGTTTGTTGCAATGCTTGGCTACCTAACAACTGCTGCCCCTTTTCACCTAGCAGTAAATAGATACCTAGGCTTTCTTGAGTTATTCTGGTTTATTAGCCTAGAAATATTAATCCCGGTTGTTGGAACTTATTCGGTCCTAGAAGTCCCAACGGGGGGAAACACACCGTTTGAGGGCCCTTAAACCCAACTAAAACACACACACACACACACACACACACACACGGGGCAGGGAGGAAGAGCACCTAGTAGCAATCAGCGAAGAGGCGGGGCCAGGAGGTATGACTCGACCCCTGCAACCACAAATAGGTGAGTACACACACCCGGGTTGGCGAAGGTGGTTGGAAGGTACTTCTTAATTGATAGATTTACCCTTCAGGGAAGAAGTAGGTAGTTTATACTGTTAGTACACTAATATTAGGATTATTGAGGCAACTGTAGATAATAATAATGTAGACCTAAGACCTTAACGTAGGTAGTAGTAGGCCGATAATGTAGGCAAACACTAGGTTATATTAGCCAGGGAGAACTGGCAGGCCAAGTTTGAATACTGGGGCACCGGTCTGAGACCACAGTGCCCTTCTTCTAAGACTAGACACCATCCGAGCAACAAGTGCCGTGATCAGCAGGCGGCGCCCCCACGTGTCTTCATATACTAGATCTGGGGAAATCTGGTGGAGGCACCTCGACGTAACGTAGATGTCCTCCGTCAGGCCCATACAGTAAGACAAGACCTCCATTTTTTTCTTAGGATCCTGGCCAGTGTTATCTGGAGTTTATCTGGAGAGAGTTCCGGGGGTCAACGCCCCCGCGGCCCGGTCTGTGACCAGGCCTCCTTAGGTCAGTGTCCCAGGATGCGACCCACACCAGTCGACTAACACCCAGGTACCCATTTTACTGATGGGGAACATAGACAACAGGTGAAAGAAACATGTCCAATGTTTCTACTCTGGCTGGGAATCGAACCCAGGCCCTCACCGTGTGAAGCGAGAGCGTTAGCCACCAGGCCACCAGAGCCTCTGGGGAAAAATTGTGGGTGAGTCGTGCTGTGGCCTTTGTGCAGCCGGCAGTTCATGACCAGTACATACCGGCGTCTCATGTCAGCCTAGAAGCTAGTGTCACTCTGCATAGTTAGTCTAGGGGATATACACCCCCTTGGAAATAGGAATTTCTGAGGTGCAGGCAGGTCACTAATAACGATTGAATATTGCAGGAATTAGGCCCCCGGTTGCACGTGGTTCTGAGGGGAA
>NC_069442.1:27779429-27781929 GCF_026875155.1 Cherax quadricarinatus
TGATGGCGGTGTTGACCTCAAACAACCCCGAGGATACGATACAATTGCCTGGGATTTTTGCAATGCTTGTGGTATGGAAGATTTCTACTAAATGTGTAGTTTAAAAGATAAAGTGTCAAGTTGACATGTATTAAATCGCGTAGACAACTTTAATTAAAACGTCTTGCAAAGCAAATCGTCTTTTTAAAGACCTACACAGATATTCTGTATAGTTACACTGTGTAGCTATACAGGTACTCTGTAGTTACACAGATACTCTGTAGTTACACAGGTAGTCTGTGTAGTGTCCATTTATACAGGTTTTCCATATATGAGATTTGTCGTCATTCGTGGTTCGATGATTGATAGCCCAAAGGTTCATACCTTTGTTAACGAGTTGCTTACTTGAGTTAACTTTCACTAGCGTTGAAGCAGCCAGAACCTTCATGAACCGAGTGTATCAGTATACTTACACTTGTTGCAAGTTAACTGCGTAAATGAATGCATGTCTGTTTCACGGTGATGGAACGTTCTACTTTCTCAGGCTTCCTATCTTAATGGGAACTTTGGTTCTGTAATCATTACTTGTTCTCATGTATGTAAGACTCTCTCACTCTTTCATCTGTCGTGACAGAATTAGATACCTACAGAAATAGCAGATACTTTTTGTGTAGACAGTAAGATGATCTGCTGTCTTCCCCGTCTAGTCCCATGTACTCATCAGCTTTTCATGTTTTTCCGTGTACTTCTTCCTTCCATCTCTCCCATCAACATATTTTCCATCCCAAAACATTATTCCATTAATTCAAAAAATTGCCCTCTAGTTCATCACATCCCAGGGCCCCTTCAACATTCCTTCCTCTAGCTCATCACATCCCAGGGCCCCTTCAACATTCCTTCCTCTAGCTCATCACATCCCAGGGCCCCTGCAACATTCCTTCCTCTGGCTCATCACATCCCAGGGCCCCTGCAACATTCCTTCCTCTAGCTCATCACATCCCAGGGCCCCTGCAACATTCCTTCCTCTAGCTCATCACATCCCAGGGCCCCTACAACATTCCTTCCTCTAGCTCATCACATCCCAGGGCCCCTTCAACATTCCTTCCTCTAGCTCATCACATCCCAGGGCCCCTGCAACATTCCTTCCTCTAGCTCATCACATCCCAGGGCCCCTGCAACATTCCTTCCTCTAGCTCAGCACATCGCAAGGCCCCTACAACATTCCCTCCTCTAGCTCAGCACATTCTTGGGCGCTTGCAACATTCCTTCCTCTTCAATAGTGCATAACGGAAGCTCTTCCCTCAAATACGGTGAAGTTGCATAATCTGTAGTCAGAGCAGCGTGTTAAGCTACAGCCAGCGGACCAGGACACCGACTGATGCACCAGGCCACTGACTGATGTACCACGCCACTGACTGATGCACTAAGCCACCGACTGATGCACTAAGGCCACCGACTGATGTCCCTTAGCCATGACACTGTGTCACAAGCCCAACTGATGTCCATAACGACTCTTACCTCAAGCACCGCTGATTGACCAAGTCCGACTGCGCTGTGTACCAGGACAGGCAGACTGATGCACCAGCCACTGACTGATGTACCACGCCACTGACTGATGCTACCAGACACAGATGCACCGGCCACTGGATTATCACAACCACCGTACCCTGATGCACCAGGCACTGAACTGATGACTAAGCCACCGACTGATGCACCAGGCCACTGACTGTGCACTAAGCCACGTCACTGACTTGTCTCAACCCCGACCTGATTACCAAGCCACTGACTGATGTACCAAGACACAGACTGATGTACCAAGACACAGACTGATGTACCAAGCCACCGACTGATGTACCAAGCCACTGACTGATGTACCAAGACACAGACTGATGTACCAAGCCACCGACTGATGTACCAAGCCACTGACTGACGTACCAGCACTGTACTCGATGTACTCATAACACGCTGTTACTCACCTCCGCTGATTCTCAAGTCCACCTCTGATCTTACCACTCACTCATCTCTGTCCATCTCACTCTCTCTACCCTCGACTCTGTCTCCCCACTCCTCTCTCTCTCTCTACTCAACCTCTACTCTGCTCTCCCACTCCTGACCGTCTGTGTCCAATGACATCACACTCTCTCCTCTCTCTCTGACTTCTACTCTGCTCTCTGACTCATCTACTCTCACTCACTCTCTCTCGCTCTCTCTCTCATCGTACTCACTCTCTCTCTCTCATGCTCTCTTCTCTCTCTCTCTCTCTATCTCTCATCTTTCTACTCTCTCTCTCTCTCTCGCTCTCTCTCTCTCTTAGCTCACTCTCTCTCTCCTAGACTCAATCTCTCTTCTCTCTCTTCTCTCTCTCGCCTCTTCTCTCTCTCTCTCTCCCTCTCTCTCTCTCTCTCTCTCTCTCTCTCTCTCTCTCTCTCTCTCTCTCTCTCTCTCTCTCTCTCTCTCTCTCGTGTCACAGGGATTAAAGTACCCATGATGTTAGCGTGCAGGTGATTTTGAGGCTTAATGA
>NC_069442.1:27786929-27839429 GCF_026875155.1 Cherax quadricarinatus
TAACGGGAAAAGTTGGTAGATGGAGCTACAACTTCCTGACAAATAGAACACAAAGAGTAATAGTAAACAGAGTAAAGTCCCAGGCAGCCATGGTAAAAAGTTCTGTTCCACAAGGCACAGTACTTCGCTCCCATTCTATTCTTCATCCTCATTTCTGACATAGAGATGTAAGCCATAGCTCCGTGTCTTCCTTTGCGGATGACACCCGGATCACCATGGCAGTGACCTCCATCGAAGACACTGCGAGACTCCAAGTGGACATCAACCAAATCTTCGAATGGGCCACTCAAAACAATATAAAGTTCAACGAGGAGAAATTTCAACTACTCAGATATGGAAAACTTGAAGAAATTAAAAATGTGTCAGGGTATACCACAAATTCTAACCATACAATAGAGCGGAAAAATAATGTGAAGGACTTGGGAGTGATAATGCCAGAGGATCTCGGCTTCAAAGACCACAACAATGTATCTATCTCATCTGCTAGGAAAATGATTGGATGGATAATGAGAACCTTCAAAACTAGGGACGCCAAGCCCATGATGATTCTCTTCAAATCGCTTGTGCTCTCTAGGTGGAATACTGCTGTACACTAACGGCCACCTTCAAGGCTAGCGACATTGTATTCCTGGAGAGTGTATAAAGAGCTTTCACGGCAGACATAAGTGCGATAAGGCACCTAAACTACTGGGAACAGTTGAAGGTCCTTGATCTGTATTTCCTCGAACGCAGGCGAGAAAGATACATGAAAATATACACTTAGAAGGTTCTGGAGAGATTGGTACCAAACGTGCAGGACAGGAGGGTCAGGGGAGACATGATAACGACATATAAAATACTGCGTGGAATAGACAAGGTGGACAAGGACAGGATGTTCCAGGGAGGGGACACAGAAACAAGAGGCCACAATTGGAAGTTGAAGACACAAATGAGTCAGAGAGATAGTAGGAAGTATTTCTTCAGTCATAGAGTTGTAAGGCAGTGGAATAGCCTAGAAAATGACGTAGTGGAGGCAGGAACCATACACAGTTTTAAGACGAGGTTTGATAAAGCTCATGGAGCGGGGAGAGAGAGGGTCTAGTAGCAACCGGTGAAGAGGCGGGGCCAGGAGCTAGGACTCGACCCCTGCAACCACAAATAGGTGAGTACAAATAGGTGAGTACATGAAAGCAAAAGACTCGGCCGGAGATACAACATTCCCCCGATGAAAAGCAGGGGCGCCACGAGTACACTGAGAGACAACACAATAAGTGTCCGGGGCCCAAGACTGTTCAATTGCCTCCCGGCATACATAAGGGAGATTACCAATAAACCCCTGGCTGTCTTCAAGAAGGTACTGGACAGGCACCTTAAGTCAGTACCTGACCAACCGGGCTGTGGTTCGTACGTCAGCTTGTGTGCGGCCAGCAGTAACAGCCTGGTTGATCAGACCCTGATTCACCATGAGGCCTGGTCTCAGACCGGGCCGCGGGGGCGTTGACCCCCGAAACCCTCTCCAGGTAAGGTTCGCCAGGAAATATGGCAAGTACAGTGGTATAGCTATAATTATAACCATTAAAAATTACATTTTTACTCATATTACATTTTCGAAATACTATAATCATATTTGAATAGTATTTTTTATATTATTTTTCGCCTCATTCACGACGTTGAAATCTGAACAAAATTATCTGTAAAACATCAATAAAAAGTCTGGGTTTATTGGTGCCACCAATGTTGGTGCCACCAGTGTTGGTGCCACCAATGTTGGTGACACCTGTGTTGGTGCCACCAATGTTGGTGCCACCAATGTTGGTGCCACCAATGTTGGTGCCACCAATGTTGGTGCCACCAGTGTTGGTGCCACCAATGTTGGTGCCACCAGTGTTGGTGCCACCAATGTTGGTGACACCAGTGTTGGTGACACCTGTGTTGGTGACACCTGTGTTGGTGCCACCAGTGCTGATGACACCAGTGTTGGTGACACCTGTGTTGGTGCCACCAATGTTGGTGCCACCAATGTTGGTGCCACCAATGTTGGTGCCACCAATGTTGGTGACACCTGTGTTGGTGCCACCAATGTTGGTGCCACCAATGTTGGTGCCACCAATGTTGGTGACACCTGTGTTGGTGCCACCAATGTTGGTGCCACCAATGTTGGTGCCACCAATGTTGGTGCCACCAATGTTGGTGACACTGTGTTGGTGCCACCAATGTTGGTGCCACCAATGTTGGTGCCACCATTGTTGGTGCCACCAATGTTGGTGACACCTGTGTTGGTGCCACCAATGTTGGTGCCACCTGTGTTGGTGACACCAATGTTGGTGCCACCTGTGTTGGTGCCACCAGTGTTGGTGACACCTGTGTTCGTGCCACCAATGTTGGTGACACCTGTGTTGGTGCCACCAGTGTTGGTGCCACCAGTGTTGGTGCCACCAGTGTTGGTGACACCTGTGTTGGTGCCACCAGTGTTGGTGACACCTGTGTTGGTGACACCTGTGTTGGTGGTGCCTACAGTGTTGGTGGCACCTGTGTCTGAAATGTGATGTTTGCGGGGGATGGGATCGTATGGCAGCTTTCTGCACTAGAAGAGATGTATGGTAATTATAATTTTCATTCAGGAGGAGTGCCCTTATGCCGATGTAGGCCTAATACACGGTGACTACCTTGATGCTGGTGTAGACCACCTGATACACGGTGACTACCTTGATGCTGGTGTAGGCCACCTGATACACGGTGACTACCTTGATGCTGGTGTAGGCCACCTGATACACGGTGACTACCTTGATGCTGGTGTAGGCCACCTGATACACGGTGACTACCTTGATGCTGGTGTAGGCCACCTGATAAACGGTAACTACCTTGATGCTGGTGTAGGCCACCTGATACAAGGAATTATAGCTACTCTCTACTGCTTTGGATCAAAGCTGGCTCAGCTTGACATGGCAACACCCATGTACCTACTACACTGCTAGGTCGACACCTCTAAAGAAATGGATTTCATATATTTCACTTTGTGTACTCGCGGTGATCAAGGTCCAAGGACAGAAACATTTCCGGTAAAGATGTCCCAAGTGAATGCATTGTTGTCCATTTTCCTTCTTTCGAGATATTGGTAATCATTTACTCTCTTACAAGGTGAACACCTGTATACTGCTAGGTGTAGAGAGACGTCAAGTAAACACCTATTTATTGATGAAAAGAGCATGTGAACACCTTCTTACTGCTAGGTGAAAAGAGCTGGACACCTTCTTACTGCTAGGTAAAGAGAGAGAGTTGTTGAATACCTATTTATAGTTAGTTAAAGAGAGAGAGCCAGTGAACACCTATTTACCGCTAATTAAAGAAAGAGAAAGCATGTGGAAACCTATTTCCTGCTAGTAGAAGACAGACGGTGGTTGCAGAGACACTTGTCCAGGGCTCCTTCCCAGGATCTTTCGAGAATTAATGTAGTAACCAGTGAAGCAAGGACCAGTGTGCCATGAAAACCCCTACAGCTTAAGAAGAAACTTGGCTTTTCTTCGGTAAAAAAAATAATACTTATGATGTCAGTTTTTGTGATGATGCATTGTCAGTTAGAAAAATGGTGAGTGTAATTTTAGCTGCGTGCCTAGTATAAGAGGATTAAGATAGGCTGCAATTTTAGACATTGTAATTATTTTTGTACGCTTGAAATGACAAGTTTTGAAAAAGAGAGTGAATTTTATTTTTTTAAACCTTAAAAACAAAAACAAGTGAAGTTAAGTATCAGTCTAAGAAATTTGTTTACTAAAATTTGTACATTTATTCCATTATACATGTAATTAAAATAAAACAGTTCGTAATTTTTTTTGTAACAAACAAAGCAAACATAACTGAGGACATTACGGTAATATACATGGAGATCTTCACGGATATATACACTGAGAGATACTTCACGGTAATATACGCTAAAATACTTCACAGTGTATATACGGCTTGTGACCTCTTGTAACTTTTTCCTTTTTTTTCCTTGTGTTTTGAAAAAAACTTTTAGTACCTTTCTATGTGTGTTGTGTGTGCGCGGCCGGTATATTTACCTAATTGTAGTCACCTTTTTTTGATTCTGGGTTGAGTCTCAGCCCTGCTTACACTCTTGGTGCGTGACCCTTTTTTTACCTATTCTTTCCTATGTTAGCTTCTGTTCGACCACTTCGTTGGCTGGGTCTTCTGCTTACTGACAATTCTGAGACTAGCGAAGTATTTCCCTTTTTTCTCACTATTTGTGGTTGAGGGGTCGAGTGCGTCCTGGCCCCGATGTGTGCGCCCCATGCCTTTTAGTATTTAATGGTTTTGCCCCCTAAAAGTAAGATATAATATTATGACAAAGTTTTCAACCTCGGTAGATGAAACCGGTTTCCTATTTCCCTTCTGCCCTCTGCACATGCATTGTACACGTTATGTACATGTATCTGTACACGTATCTGTTCACTGTATCTGTACACGTAATGTCACTGTATCTGTACACTGTACATTGTATTTGTCACTGTATCTGTAATTAGTTGCTGTCTGCCCCCTATCTTCCCTTTTCCCTACATGCTTGGTGTGTGTGTGTGTATGTGTGTGTGTATACCATTTGTGGTTTCGGGGTCGAGTCTTGCTCCTGGTCCGCCTCTTCACCGTTTCTACGACCCCCTCTCCCCCCCTCCCTGGTTTATCAAACCTCGTTTAAAAAATTGTATGGTTCCTGCCTCCATAGCATTTTCTTGGCTATTCCACTGCCTTACAACTCTGACTGAAGAAATACTTCCTAATATCTCTCTGACTCATTTGTGTCTTCAACTTCCAATTGTGGCCTCTTGGTTTCTGTGTCCCTCCCTGGAACATCCTGTCTTTGTCCACCTTGTCTATTCCGGCCAGTTTTTTATATGTCGTTATCGTGTCTCCCCTGACCCTCCTGTCCTCCAGTGTCGTCAGGCCGATTTCCCTTAATCTTTCTTCATAGGACATTCCCCTTAGCTCTGGAACTAACCTTGTGGCAAACCTTTGTACTTTCTCTAGTTTCTTGACGTGCTTTATCAAGTGCGGGTTCCAAACAGGTGCTGCATACTCCAGTATGGGCCTGACATACACGGTGTACAGTGTCTTGAACGATTTGGTTGTGTGTGTGTACTCACCTATTTGTACTCACCTATTTGTGGTTGCAGGGGTCGAGTCCTGCCCCTGGCCCCGCCTCTTCACCGGTTGCTATAGACCCTCTCTCTCCCCGCTCCATGAGCTTTATCAAACCTCGTCTTAAAACTGTGTATGGTTCCTGCCTCCACTACGTCATTTTCTAGGCTATTCCACTGCCTTACAACTCTATGACTGAAGAAATACTTCCTACTATCTCTCTGACTCATTTGTGTCTTCAACTTCCAATTGTGGCCTCTTGTTTTTCTGTGTCCCCTCCCTGGAAAATTCTGCCCTTGTCCACCTTGTCTATTCCACGCAGTATTTTATATGTCGTTATCATGTCTCCCCTGACCCTCCTGTCCTCCAGTGTCGTCAGGCCGATTTCCCTTAATCTTTCTTCATGGGACATTCCCCTTAGCTCTGGAACTAACCTTGTCGCAAACCTTTGTACTTTCTCTAGTTTCTTGACGTGCTTTATCAAGTGGGGGGTTCCAAACGGGTGCTGCATACTCCAGAAATGGGCCTGTCATACAACGGTGTACAGTGTCTTGAATGATTCCTTACTAAGGTGTCGGAATGCTGTTCTCAGGTTTGCCAGGCGCCCATATGCTGCAGCAGTTATCTGATTGATGTGTGCTTCCGGAGACATGCTCGGTGTTATACTCACCCCAAGATCTTTCTCCTTGAGTGAGGTTTGCAGTCTTTGGCCACCTAGCCTATACTCTGTCTGTGGTCTTCTGTGCCCTTCCCCTATCTTCATGACTTTGCATTTGGCAGGATTAAATTCGAGAAGCCATTTGCTGGACCAGGTGTCCAGTCTGTGTGTGTGTGTGTGTGTGTGTGTGTGTGTGTGTGTGTGTGTGTGTGTGTGTGTACTCGCCTAATTGTGGTTGCGGGGGTCGAGACTCAGCTCCTGGCCCCGCTTCTTCACTGAGTGCTACTAGGTCCTCTCTATCCCTGCTCCATGAGCTTTATCATACCTCATCTTGAAGCTATGTATGGTTCCTGCCTCCACTACTTCACTTGCTAGGCTATTCTACTCCCTGACTACTCTGTGACAGAAGAAATACTTCCTAACATCCCTTTGACTCATCTGGGTCTTCAACTTCCAATTGTGACCCTTTGTTTCTGTGTCCCTTCTCTGGAACATCATGTCTCTGTCCACCTTGTCTATTCCACGCAGTATTTTGTATGTCGTTATCATGTCTCCCCTGACCCTCCTGTCCTCCAGTGTCGTCAGGCCGATTTCCCTTAACCTTTCTTCATAGGACATTCCCCTTAGCTCTGGAACTAACCTTGTAGCAAACCTTTGTACTTTCTCTAATTTCTTGACGTGCTTGATCAAATGTGGGTTCCAAACAGGTGCTCCATACTCCAGTATGGGCCTGACGTACACGGTGTGCAGTGTCTTGAACGATTCTTTACTAAGGTATCGGAACGCTATTCTCAGGTTTGCCAGGCGCCCATATGCTGCAGCAGTTATCTGGTTGATGTGTGCTTCTGGAGACATGCTCGGTGTTATACTCGCTCCAAGATCTTTCTCTTTGAGCGAGGTTTGCAGTCTTTGGCCACCTAGCCTATACTCTGTCTGTGGTCTACTTTGCCCTTCCCCAATCTTCATGAGTTTGTATTTGGCGGGGTTAAATTCGAGAAGCCAGTTGCTGGACCAGGTGTCCAGTCTGTCCAGGTCTCTTTGAAGTCCTGCCTGATCCTCATCTGATTTAATTCTCCTTATTAACTTCACATCATCTACGAACAGGGACACTTCTGAGTCTAAACCTTCCATCATGTCATTCACATATACCAGAAATAGCACTGGCCCTAGGACCGACCCCTGTGTGTGTGTGTGTGTGTGTGTGTGTGTGTGTGTGTGTGTGTGTGTGTGTGTGTGTGTGTGTGTGTACTCACCTAATTGTGGTTGCAGGGGTCGAGAGACAGCTAATTGTGTGTGTGTGTGTGTGGAACAAAATTTTTTGTGTAACGAGAAGCATCGCCATTAAACATAATTGTCAAGAAAATATCCTTAATAGAAGAAAATTCAGTAGAATTTCGAGCACCGAATAAAAGACAAAATAATGCAGATCATTGCAAGAAACGTAAACACAAATTCTACATTGCAAAAAAAAAAAACACTGCCAGTAATGGAGCGTCATTATAACCATTTCATAAAGTCAACAACAGTCCAGTAGACTCACGCCGCTGCGCTCCCTTTTCCTTTCGACGGAAGCTTATTACAGCATAAGTTAAAAAAAAACTGAATGACTCAGCAACGGAATCTCACCTTGCGGGACGCCCTTTGGAGAGAGGGAGGGGTGATGGAGGGTACGTATGAGAGAGTGCGGGGTAATGATGGAAGGGGGGGGGTTGTTTTGGGAGGGAGGGAACGCTGATATAAAGTGGTCTTCCTCGCCTCTCTGCTAGTCAGTCGCTAAGGGATCACTCGTGTAAAGGCAAGTACACAGCCACATTACTAGTTTTATATACAGTTACACATATGCGCGCGCACACGTACACACAAATGGGCAAATGTTTCTCAGGGCCAGGAACTGTGAATCGACCCCTGTAACCACATATAGGTGAATACACAGTGAATGAGATGGAGTATGTGGCCGGAAAGTGCAGAGAAGTTCGCTACCAAGAGCAACAGAAACAATGGGAAGACCAGAGTGAGCCCATGGTTTACCCAGAGGTGTAGAGATGCCAAGGCTCAATGTGTTAGAGCATGGAAAAAAAAACATAGAAGGCAAAGAGCTTAGGAAAAGGAGTTGAGCCGAAGAACCAGAAACGAGTATGTATGGATAAGAAGAGAGGCTCAGAAGCAGTTTGAGACTGACATAGCATGGAAAGCCAAATAATCCAACCCAAAATTGTTATACAGTCACATCAGGAGGAAGACAACAGCAAAGGACCAGGTAATCAGGGTGAAGAAAGAAGGGGAATTCACAAGGAATGACCAGGAAATCTGTGAAGAGCTCAGCAAGAGATTTTGAGGAGTATTCTCAGAGGAGATAAAAAGGCTATAAGCAATCCGAAGCGGTAGAGTGCACCAACGAGAGTTGGACACAATACACAACTGGGAAGGTGAAGAAACTATGTGAGCTAGGTGCCTCGAAGGCGGTGGGACCAGATAATTTCTCTCCATGGATTCTGAGAGACGGAGCAGAGATACTGTGTGACTTAAGCAACAATCTTCAGGCAGTCTATCGACACAGGGCAACTGCCGGAGGTGCGAGATTCAGCAAATGTGGTCCCAATTTTTACGAAGGGAGACAGCGTTAAACTACAGACTAGCATCACTGACATGCATGGTATGTAAAGTTAAGGAGGTTATGAGACGAGTGGTGGATCACATAGAAAGGAGTGGGTTCGTACTTGGCAACCAGCACGACTTCAGGAATAGTAAAGTCAGGACTCGAAGCAATGGTTTTAAGTTGGAAAAAATCAGATTCAGGAAGGATATAGGAAAGCACTGGTTTGGTAATAGAGTTGTGGATGAGTGGAACAAACTCCCGAGTACCGTCGTAGAAGCTAAGACGTTATGTAGTTTTAAAAATAGGTTGGATAAATACATAAGTGGGTGTGAGTTGGACCTGACTAGCTTGTACTAATAGGTCTGATGCCGTGCTCCTTAAGTGGATGTGATCTGACCTGACTAAGTGGGTCATTGGTTTATGCCGGGAGGTGACATGGACTTGCCTCGCATGGGTCAGTAGGCCTGCATCAGTGTTCTTTCTTATGTTCTTAAATCCTGTGTCACAGACCTACTGGAGTTCTAAGACTAGGTAACTGAAGTAAAGCAGGAGAGAGAGGGATGGGTAGATTATGTTTTCTTGGAATGTTGGAAGGCTCATGACACAGTATTGCACAAGAGCTAGGTAAGCAGGCAGGAATAACAGGGAAACAACGAGTGGTGGTCCGTGAAGGGGAGCCGGAATGGCTGCATTTCACGAGTGGAATTCCACAGGAATCAGTACTAGGGCCGGTGCTGTTTCTTGTATACGTGAATGACATGACAGGAGAGATAGTCAGAGGTATCCTTATTTGCAGATGACGTAAAATTAATGAGAATACAAGCAGACGTAGACCGGGAAAGACAACAAATTGATCTGGACAAGCTATAGGTCTGATCTGAGAAATGGCTCCGGGAATTTAACCCCTGTAACTGCAAAGTTGTGAAGTTTGGGTTAAGGTAAAGACCGCATACGGAGTACAGGTTCGGGAAGGTCCTACTCAAGTAGAAAGACGTTTGGGTGAGCATTATGCCTAGCATATCCCCTGAAGTGAGCCAAATAACTGCTGCAGCAAGCGCACGTCCGGTAAATGTAAGAATAGCTCTTCGACATCTCAGTAAAGAGTCATTCACGACACTACACGTGTATGCCAGGCCCATGTTGGAGTACGCAGTACTAGTATGGAACCAACACCTGGTCAAACATATCAAGAAACTGGAGAAAGTACAGAGGATTGCAACAATATTAGTCCCGGAGCTCAGGGGTATGTCCTATGATGAAAGTCTAAGGGAACTCAACCTGATGACAGTGGTGGACAGTAGGACTAGGGAACATATGATAGCGATGTGCATAATACTGAGAAGAATTGACAAGGTGAACAGGGACAGAATATTTCAGAGATGAGAAATAGAAACACGAAGGAGCAGCTGGACGTTTGTCAGGAAATGGAACAATCTCGGGATTGAAATGGTATAGCCGGAATCATACAAAACTTTCAGGAAAGGTACGATAAGGCTTTTTGAAGCCGAAAGAGAGTGGACCTAGTAGCATCCAGCGAAGAGGCGGGTTAAGGAACTGTGACTCAACCGTAGAATGACTTTTAACCATAGATGGAACATTCAACATCAACCTTGGCTTACTAGATGATCAGCCTGTAACTGATTTCATCAACAATATGAACAACACACTTCTCATACCAACAATAACTAAACCAACCAGGCTCACTGAGACAAGTGCAACCATAATAGACCACATATGGACCAATATACTAGCCCCCCTTAAATCGGGATAATCACAGATAGCACTACAGACCATACCCTACCTTCCTCCCGACAAACATTAGTAAACCACCACTTGAATACAACAAAGTCTCATTTAGACTCCATGACGAGGCCTCAGTAAGGAAGTTCACGGCTGACCTAGAGACTGTTGTTGGCCTACAGATTCTCCCAAAGGGCCCAAAGGTATTGATGACTGGACAGACATCTTTCTTAACAAATTACTTAGACTATACAACAAACATTGTCCTATAAAAACAAAACAGTCACAAACAAACGGCTTGGTTGCCCATGGCTAACCAGCACCATTCTGAAATCCCTTGACAAAAAACACCCAAAATGAAAAGCAATATAGACAGGGCTTAATACACAAAGATACTCTTAAACACTATTCATAAAACTCTCACCAAAGTAATAAAAAAGCCAAAAACTATACTACTCCAGTAGATTCACAGACACTAGAGGAGATATAAAAAAGACCTGGAAAACACTCTCTCAGATTCTAGGGACCCACAAACTGAGAAAAACAAGAAAAAATTGTCCTAACTAAACCTAATGAAACACCACTACATCCCACTGACACAGCTAAACGAAAAAACGACTTCTTCTCAAACATAGGATCTAATCTCGCCAGTAAAATTTCCCACATACCAATGCCCATGCCCGGGGACTACCTAGATGGAAATTTCCCTAATTTCCCTTTTATCTTGCACCAACTGAGCCCACGGAAGTCATTGAGATCATAAGTCACTTAAAAATAACTCGGGGAATCTGTCTCATGTCCCACCATTACTGTACAAAGCGAGCGGCCCATGTCCTTTCGCATGCTATTTCATTACTTTTTAACAAGTCAATAGAGACTACCCACCTTCCCGAAACTACTCAAGATGGCAAGGGTTACACCAATACATAAAGGTGGTGACCCTACAGACTTAAACAACTATATGCCAATATCTAACTTACCATTGCTATCCAAAATCTTTGAGAAACTCGTGCACAGGAGACTGTATTCATTTATAACGGCTCAAAACATACTCAACCCCTGCCAGTTTGGATTTAGGAAAAATAAAAGCACTAATGATGCAATCATAAAAATGCTAGATCTGCTTTACACAGCATTGGAAAATAAGGAATATCCACTAGGAATTTTTATTGACCTAAGAAAAGCTTTTGACACAGTAGACCACGACATCCTACTCCACAAAACTTGATCACTACGGTATAAGAGGCCATGCACTTGCTTATTTCAATCTTACATTACTAATAGGTATCAGTACGTCACCATTAAAGACACAGCATCAGCAACACGGCCACTTGATACTGGAGTTCCGCAGGGAAGTGTCCTTGGTCCCCTGCTCTTCCTCATATACATCAATGACCTTCCAAACGTATCCCAACACCTGAAACCCATTCTCTTTGCTGATGACACGACTTATGTCATCTCTCACCCTAATCTTGCCACCCTCAACACCATTGTGAATGAGGAGCTGTTTAAAAATATCGACTTGGATGACAGCCAATAAACTTACGCTTAACACTGACAAAACCTACTATATTATGTTTGGTAGCAGAGCAGGAGATGCACAAATTAACATTATGATTGACAACACTCTAATTACCAGAAATAATGGGGGAAAATTCCTAGGCTTATACCTTGACAACAACCCGAATTTCAGCACCCATATCCAGCATATAGCCAAAAAAGTATCCAAAACGGTTGGGATCCTCTCCAAGATACGATACTACGTGCCGCAAAATGCCCTTCTCACACTATACCACTCACTTATTTATCCATACCTCACCTATGCTATTTGTGCTTGGGGATCAACTGCAGCAACACACCTAAAGCCAATAATAACCCAACAAAAAGCTGCAGTAAAAATAATCACTAAATCCCATCCCTGGCAACACACCCCCACTCTTCATAGATCTAAACTTGCTCCCAGTTCAGTACATCCACACTTACTACTGTGCAATCTATATCTACAGGGCCTTAAACTCTAATATCAACCTTGACCTAAAACGCTTTCTTGATAGTTGTGACAGAACCCACAGGCATAACACCAGACACAAACATCTCTACGACATTCCCCGTGTCCGACTAAACCTTTACAAAAAAATTCAATGTATGTCAAGGCCCTAAAATCTGGAATACCCTACCTGAGAACTCTAGAACTGCAGACACATTCATCACCTTCAAAACTACCATTAGAAAACATCTTATCTCCCTGATACACCCCGTCAACTAACTACACGAATACCACCTCATTTGACCATAAACGGAAATATTAATCTCAGTCTTAAAACAATGAATCCTGTGATACTCCAATGCTGAAACTATGTACTGTGCCAAAACAAAAGCATTCACATTGCTAAACTCACAAACTAGTATTTAGTCACTTAGCCATAATACCAACTTACCTCATAACTTGTAATATTTTACAATTAAGAATAAAACTAAGTATGCCCGAAATGCCTAGCCATGCTAAGCGTTCTAGTGGTACACTCTGTAATCACAATTTTACTACATGTAAACCAAACAATAACCAAATTTCTGTAAACTCAGCATTGTAATCCTTATAGAGAATAAACTTTGAATTTGAATTTGAATTTGAATTCAGCACACGCATCTGGTATCCTCAGATTGGACGACGTCACAACAACATCAGTGTTTCCTACGAGTGCGTCAGGGATCTACTCGTTTGCCTTGTTCGTACTGCGACTGTGAAGTGGATGCTGGGAAACTTTCTTCTGTCTCTTCTCTGTTAATCTTTACCGTCCCATTGTTTCTGTTGTCATTGTCCATTGTTACTGAATGGGTTTCTTTTCCATCGCCATGTTTGTTATTGGCTCAATATTGCTTTACCCAAGGAGATAGCTCTAGTTTGTTGGGTCCGTAGTGTGATAGTCTTGATAATTTATGCTGCGTAGCTCTGCAGTGCTGCAATACCTTTTAAACCACAGGCAGCAGTGCCTAAGGCTCGATGCACTACAGCTGAGGCCCCCTTGACTGCACAGTAGATGGTGCTGCTGCCTCTACCATGGGTAAGTGCACCCCATGAGGGTTTATCTGGATTCTAGTAAGGCTTTTGATAGTCCCAGTCAAAAGACTGCTAAAGAAAGTGGCAGCACATGATGCTGGAGAAAAAAAAACACTCGTTAATTGAGGCATAACTGGCAACTAGGAAGCAGAGAATTTTCGTAAATAGGTTAAAATCAGTATGGAGTCGACTCACAAATGGCATTCCACAAGGAGCAAGTTTGATCGTTGCTCACGGTTATGTAAACGACCTTGACGGGGAAATCAAATGTGACATAAGTAAATTCGAATAATGGATTCGCTGGAGGATACCCTTAAACTTCAGTAATATATGAACAGGCTATTGTAGTGATCGGAGAAGTGACAGATGCAGCTCAGTGTTGGAATAAGGTGAATGCTGACAGTTTGCTTAAATCCTCTTATTAACCCTTTACCAGGCCTGGTAAAGGGTTAAAGGATTAAAGTGCTCATGACTAGTGTTGAAGGTTACATACAGCCCTAATGACCCTTATGTAGTTGACAGACTAATTTTAAACCCAATTAACCAATAAGCAATTTGCCTCTATATTAATTACTGCCTTCACTTGCTTTACTTTCTCACAGACTCGTTCATCTTTTGTCTCCTTCACTAATCATTTTACTCAGTTTCAATTATCCTCTTATTAATCACCGTTAGCAGCTTTCTCCTGCCTTCCGTTGTTTGTGTTGTTAGTCTCCTCGCCTCTCCAACACCAGACTTCCATCATTGTCTTCTCCAAAGTTGACTCGCGTCTCTAATATTAAACACACCAAGTGAAACTTATATTTTTTTCCTGTAAGAATTTTATTTCTTGTGATAATTTTACGCTTTAAGTGAGTTCTCCTTTTTTAATTTTCATTTTCATACACAAAAAATTTCAAATACCCAACTTACACACAAATTATACGTTCAGTAACAAATCTGTTATATTGTTATATATTGAAACATGTCTGTGATATATATATATATATATATATATATATATATATATATATATATATATATATATATATATATATATTATTATCACACTGGCCGATTCCCACCAAGGCAGGGTGGCCCGAAAAAGAAAAACTTTCACCATCATTCACTCCATCACTGTCTTGCCAGAAGGGTGCTTTACACTACAGTTTTTAAACTGCAACATTAACACTCCTCCTTCAGAGTGCAGGCACTGTACTTCCCATCTCCAGGACTCAAGTCCGGCCTGCCGGTTTCCCTGAACCCCTTCATAAATGTTACTTTGCTCACACTCCAACAGCACGTCAAGTATTAAAAACATTTGTCTCCATTCACTCCTATCAAACACGCTCACGCATGCCTGCTGGAAGTCCAAGCCCCTCGCACACAAAACCTCCTTTACCCGCTCCCTCCAACCTTTCCTAGGCCGACCCCTGCCCCGCCTTCCTTCCACTACAGACTGATACACTCTTGAAGTCACTCTGTTTCGCTCCATTCTCTCTACATGTCCGAACCACCTCAACAACCCTTCCTCAGCCCTCTGGACAACAGTTTTGGTAATCCCGCACCTCCTCCTAACTTCCAAACTACGAATTCTCTGCATTATATTCACACCACACATTGCCCTCAGACATGACATCTCCACTGCCTCCAGCCTTCTCCTCGCTGCAACATTCATCACCCATGCTTCACACCCATATAAGAGCGTTGGTAAAACTATACTCTCATACATTCCCCTCTTTGCCTCCAAGGACAAAGTTCTTTGTCTCCACAGACTCCTAAGTGCACCACTCACCCTTTTCCCCTCATCAATTCTATGATTCACCTCATCTTTCATAGACCCATCCGCTGACACATCCACTCCCAAAATATCTGAATACGTTCACCTCCTCCATACTCTCTCCCTCCAATCTGATATCCAATCTTTCATCACCTAATCTTTTTGTTATCCTCATAACCTTACTCTTTCCTGTATTCACTTTTAATTTTCTTCTTTTGCACACCCTACCAAATTCATCCACCAATCTCTGCAACTTCTCTTCACAATCTCCCCAGAGCACAGTGTCATCAGCAAAGAGCAACTGTGACAACTCCCACTTTATGTGTGATTCTTTATCTTTTAACTTATATAATATATATATATATATATATATATATATATATATTATATATATATATATATATATATATATATATATATATAATATATATCGTGCCGAATAGGTAAAACTGGTCAGTTAGCAAGAACGCATTTAAAATTATGTTCTTTCTAAAAATTTTCTTTTATACATTTAAAGATATATTATTTCACATATACTATGTTAATATAAAAATTAATGATTTTGCACCAAAACAACCTTAGGAAACTTACCTAACCTTATTATAACAAGCGCAATTTAATTTAGCCTAATCAACTAAATATATTTTATACAAGTTTACAATAATTTAATAATAAACAAACGTAATGAAAAATTTTTTTTTTTCGTTAGATTCAGAATGATTTTTGCGAAATTATTGCATACACATATTATCGCTTGCCCTGTTCGGCACGACATATATATATATATATAATTTTTTGATGGTATCCCGCCTTTAGTGTTTGTAGCTATTTTCATTTCCTTTGGGCTAAGTTCCATTGTGTGGAGACGGAATCTACTATTTAACTAGCTATCATAAACGCGTGATTCTCTCTCTTCCTTCAAGTCATCTTCTGGTAGAAGATGTGTCACGCAAAATTCCAAGACACTTTCCCACTGGAGGGAGGAAACTAGTGTGATAGTGACGACATCGTCCACTGGTGGTTGTGTCAACAACGGCAGCGTTAGTTATAGTAAGAATTACAGCATCAGTGAGTTATAGGTAATGTCAGCAGTTATATTAATAGACATGTTAAGTTATGTTTGTCAGGAAACAAGTGTTTCCTGACGTGGATCTTAGTCATGTGATGACCCACAGCTGGAGCTTTTGGCCATCAGACCCGAGGCCTTCCGCTGGCTTAGTGGTCCACCCCTTTAAAAATTATGGTTATGATTATAACCATTTTTTCTTTGTATAAAAGTACAGATTAATGGACAGTATTGCTGATGCTGTCTGTTAAGCTGACTGATGTCAATTTTCAGAATGTCTAGCACAATATTTTTTTTTTTTTTGGGGGGGGGGGGAGGAGGGGGGAGAGATGGACCTAGTGAATTATTGCCAGGAAAACCACAAATTGTAAAATAGTCCCCAATTAAAGTGAATCTTCTAGAGTAAATAAAAGTAAGAGGCAGTATTTTTTTTTTACTATAAAGAGTTGAAAATTGTACGAATGAGGGAGAAAACAATACGTAATTATTGATAGTTGGCGGAACTCTAATTATCAATTTTTAAGCCATAATAGAAAATTAGTTGTAGCGAAGCAACTGTATTGAATTATAATACTTAGGTTAATTATAGATTATTATAATTGATATATTTCAATGTTATTAGATGTCAGCTTTGTGGGTTTTTTTCATTAAATCTCCAAGTTAAATTTACCACACAATTCTAGGGAGATAAGGGACACGTAAGTACCTGTCTTCTAATAACATGTTCATTTTTTCCACTATAATCTACCTTGTCCGTAATTACTATCGCCTTTGAGATAGTAATTATGGACGTGGTAATGAACACGTTATTAGAAAACGGGGGAACTTACGTGCCTCTTATTTTTTTCATGTCGACTTTCATACCCTGTTAACTAACTAACCTCTCATGTTTGTTGCTGCTGATCCATCAACAATGATATTGTCGAAAGTATTACAATTATCTTCGTCAGTGTGCAGTAACTCTGCAGGGTAATGCAGAAGTCCAATTTTCATTTTTTGACCATTTCGTGTTTGTCGGTGTCTCGGAGATTAATGATCAGAGGACCTCGCTGCTGATGACTCCACTTGGGGGTCGAAATATACAGCCTCAGTTGAGTTGTTAGCTTTATATGTCTTTTTATGCCTCCTTTACTTAGTCTGTGAACGGTTGTCAGAAGATAATTGAGGCACATAATGGGTCTAAGGACTCGGGCCCAATGTTTTGATAGCTAAGCAAGTTACAGT
The DNA here is from genome assembly GCF_026875155.1 of Cherax quadricarinatus. Taxonomy (NCBI): domain Eukaryota; kingdom Metazoa; phylum Arthropoda; class Malacostraca; order Decapoda; family Parastacidae; genus Cherax; species Cherax quadricarinatus. Next base: position 27,804,140 of record NC_069442.1, read on the forward strand.
ACAGAGGGAATGAACTTCTTATAAAGAGTATGATCTGGTTTATGCAGCCATGAATTCAGCCACAAAAAAAAATCAGTGTAGTCTGTGTTCATGAGTTCTTTATGATACCCGTATTTTTACAAAGTATGTTTGAAGTTAGACAAGGTTAGGTTAGGTAAGATTCGTCAGTAAACAGGACAGTTGTTTCTGAACGTGGGTTTTAGTTATATGATGACCCGCCACTGGAGTTTCTGGTCATTTGACCGAGGCCTTCCACTAGCCGTCCACCCCTTTAAAAACTGATATTTTTAAGTTATACAAGGTAAAGCGGTTATGATTTATGTACAGTAGGCAAATCCATGGTACTTTTACAGAATGGCTGGTAACATGAAACTGTGGACGTTATACTTTTGACATTTTTTTTATCGTTTGTAGATGACTTTTTTCTGATTTTTTTTTTTCATTTCAACGAATGATGACGCAGGGTGTGACAATCTTCTGGCAAAATTTACAGTCGCAAAGGTACCTGTAGCCCAGCCAAAGTCGGGCAGTAGTAGCATCCAGGAGTCTTTAATTCTGGATGTGCCATTGACATGTGGCTTTACTTGCATGATAGAACGACGGTTAATGGATTGAATGATGTAGTATTGTCCTCAAACTTCAAATGGTCAGCCCCAGGTTGTAATTTACTCCCTGGAGGTCAAGCTTAAGGCTTGGTGGACGTCCGTTCATAGAGGTCAAGCTTACTCAAAGCTCAGTTTGACCTTTACCAGTTCATCAGTTTTATCATTTGCAAGCCAGTGTGAGAAGAAATCCTAAAAAGGTGTACTCTTAATGCCACTTACTACAATCCTTCGTATTAATGCCACTACAATCCTTCATATTAATGCCACTTACTACAATCCTTCGTATTCTTAATGCCACTTACTACAATTCTTCGGTCCTACTTTCTGTCATAAGCATGTCACACTTGACACTCACGGAGTTAAGAGTATTATAGATGATAAATAATCACAATTAACGTGGCAGGTTTCAGCTGCAGTTTTAGTGTCTTCATGTGGGCGTCTCGACATATATGTAATGTAACTTATTATATGTGTGATCCGCAGATGTGGGAGAAGAGGCAGGTGGCAGCTGTGTGGGCGGTGGTGTGGGTGGTAGTGCTGATGGGCGGGGCTGACTCCACCTTTAGCAGGAACAGAGGGCGCTATAGGCCGCCTGCAAAGTGTACCCCTGTGTATGTCACTATGTACCAGACACAAACTGTCCAGGTGAGTATATGTATACTGTTGTGTGTATGTACTGTTGTGTGCGTGTTATACCTGCTGTGGGTTGAGCTCAGCAGTATAACTTTTTCCACTCATAACAATGTTATCCTATTTAGTTGTTCCTAAGGTTATTATATGCATGGGGGAAGTCTAGACCCGCAAAGGTCATACATCGCCTGGTTAACTAGAGGTGTGATGGTTGATCAGATTTGATGTGAAGGAGAGAAAACCTCTAGTTCCTTGGACTGGAGCATCAAGGCAATAATCCCTTGAACAATCCTGAGGCTAGAACTTTATTGCGCTAGCGACTCAGTTTTCCCTCTTCCAGTTCTATAAACTGACTGTCAGGCGGCATGATTGCTCTCCTACCCTTTTATTCCCATATCGTAGCATAAGTTTTTTTTTCTAGCATCCTACTTATGGGAGTTGTGGTGATAGTGCAAGGGGAATGAAGTGTGATGTATGGTATACAGTAATAGTGTGGTGGTAAGGGTGTTGTTAGTCACACTGGTAAAGCTGTACTTAGTTATTGATGCTGAACATTGCTGATAGTAGTGTGGGTGGTGTTGCTTTGGTGATGTTAATAAGGCACAGTATGCTGTTTATGGCATTTCATTGAAAAGCCCTTTCGTCCACCAGGGACCTTATCAGTTCTCATGAGAATTTAAGTTCCTGGTGGGCGAAACGTCTTCTCAGTAAAATACCATAAACCGCATATTGTCTTATATATCGACAAGCATGTTCATAATACCTTTGATATGCATTTAGTGGTGGTGATGTTAGTGATGTGGTGATGCTGGTGAGATGCCGAGGATGTATTTCGTTGCTAGGCTGAGGTTAGACAGTATAGGAAAAGGCAAGGACAAAATGCAACCAACCAAGCCATGGTAAGACTTTTCCTGTGTTTGCGAGAGTCACCTGACTACACGACCAGGGGCGTCCCGGTCATGTATCTGGTCTGTATCATGCCATACCTTCAGCACACAAAAGCAGGAAAACTAGCAAGGAAAGAGGGGAAACGAGAAAGTGAGAAGGGATGAGGACAGGATGAGGGAGAGGGAGGTGAAAGAGAAATATAAAAATAAGTAAGGATTGTGGGGAAATTAGTGAATGGAACATAAAGAGGGGAAACATAAATAGAGAAGTTGATGAAAGAAAGGGAGACAAGAAAGGATGATGAATATAGGGAGAGAGGAAGGAGGATGTAGAGAGAGGGGGACAATCACCTTTCATCCAGGAAATAATTTCCTGACTCATCCCGTGCTGACAGGGGAAACTCACTCGTCATTCATCACTTTCCCTGGATGATAAATCGCAAATACTAACATGTATCTGAGTATTATTACAGTTTTTGTGAAAGAGAAAAGTCATTCTCGCCTATAAATGTTTTACGAATTCTTACTGTAGCGACTAAACTTGTGAGATACAGGATAAAGGGAAATAGTGGAATTCCTTGGAGTGACAAGACAACTGGCAACTTGACTTTACGATATAGCAAATGTGCAATGAATGATGGCGGCGTGTGGCCCGAAATTCCGTTGAATTTCATAGATGCGAGTGATAATTTGTAATAAACGTGAGGGGACTTAGTGTTAGCACACCGTCTTGGCACGCCATTCAAGTCGGATTTTTCCCTTCACTTCCTCTCGCCTTTATATCCAACCATCGTCTAGGTAGAATTGTTTGAACTAAGCAGTGTTCTCCAAAGAACGGTAAAGATTACGGCTATAACGCATTTGTAACATATTTGGACAGGAAAAGGGATGTATGGATCAAATGTTTGTGTCGAAGCACATGAAGTGCAGCAACTATAAATGTTTGAGATTTTGCCACTAAAGCGGCTAGTTGATTGTGAACCACATACACATGTCCATCTTTTAAATTGTAGAAGGCATATCGTATAGTGCATGAGTAAGCAATATCATTAGTATTCCAAGTATGTAGAAATAAGTGTCTGAAAACTGTTAGTTTTTATAAGGGAAGTGAGGGGCTAGAGAGGTGGATAATTTTTTTCAGTAAAAGTTGGCGTTGGAGAGCAATATGGGGTCACTGTGGGTGTTTAATAACAATGATCCTTTTATAAAGTGGAGTTTTTTATTTCTTTTTTGCTGATTACACTATACTTTTGGGAAATTTAGAAGAGAAGCAGCAAGTTTAGTAGAGGAGCTTGGAAGTGTAAGACAAGGAAAGTAAAAAGATTATGCCTAATCAAGCATTAATAGCAGTAGCAATGGTAACAAAGTATCAGTAGTAACGGTAGCAACAATTTCAGCAGCAGTGGTAGTAGGTAACAGTAGTGAAACATTGTAGAGTTAGTAATAACAAACTGTTATAGCTTTAAGAATAACAGCTTCATAAGTATGATCACTGTATGCAGTACAACTAACCTGTATCTTCTCTTTAGCAACCCGTGTATATGACTGTATACCGGACGCAGCAGGTCCCCACCACTCTGTACCAGACAGTGTATAAGACAGTTAACGAAGTGCAGTACTCCACCCGGTACGTGCAGCAGTACGTCACTACCACCGCATACCGTACCCAGTTCAACACCCAGACCATCTACTCCACCTCCTACAGCGTCCAGTACGAACCTGTCTATCTCACTTCTACCAACTATGTGCCTTCCTATGTCACCACCACAGAGATCTCGTACCAGTACGAGACGAAGACGCAGTTCAAAACTCAGTACTCGACGGTGACGCAGCCAAAGTACGTCACATCGACGAAGTACAGCACAGAGTACAAGACAGAGTACCAAACAAAGTATCAACCCAGTATGTGACAGTCACCAGCACTCAGCAGTCGTACAAGACTGAATGTCCTCAGCAGGGTTATGGGGCCCCACAGCAGAGCTACGGAGTCCCCCAGCAAGGGCTTCCGTCACCACAATCTTTCCATCCCAAGTGTACAATGTTCCAGTACTAGAAGCACAACCTCAGCAGTCTTATGGAACCCCTTCAGCACCAGCCCCTCAACAATCTTATGGAACTCCTTCAGCCCCTCAACAATCTTATGGAACTCCTTCAGCCCCTCAGCAATCTTATGGAACCCCTTCAGCCCCTCAACAATCTTATGGAACTCCTTCAGCCCCTCAACAATCTTATGGAACCCCTTCAGCCCCTCAACAGTCTTATGGAACTCCTTCAGCCCCTCAACAATCTTATGGAACCCCTTCAGCCCCTCAACAATCTTATGGAAGTCCTTCAGCCCCTCAACAGTCTTATGGAAGCCCTTCAGCACCTCAACAGTCTTATGGAACTCCTTCAGCACCTCAACAGTCTTATGGAACCCCTTCAGCACCTCAACAGTCTTATGGAACCCCTTCAGCACCTCAACGGTCTTATGGAACTCCTTCAGCACCAGCACCTCAGCAGTCTTATGGAACCCCTTCAGCACCAGCACCTCAACAGTCTTATGGAACCCCTTCAGCACCAGCACCTCAACAGTCTTATGGAACTCCTTCAGCACCAGCACCTCAACAGTCTTATGGAACTCCTTCAGCACCAGCACCTCAACAGTCTTATGGAACCCCTTCAGCACCAGCACCTCAGCAGTCTTATGGAACTCCTTCAGCACCAGCACCTCAACAGTCTTATGGAACTCCTTCAGCACCAGCACCTCAACAGTCTTATGGAACCCCTTCAGCACCAGCACCTCAACAGTCTTATGGAACTCCTTCAGCACCAGCACCTCAACAGTCTTATGGAACTCCTTCAGCACCAGCACCTCAACAGTCTTATGGAACTCCTTCAGCACCAGCACCTCAACAGTCTTATGGAACCCCTTCAGCACCAGCACCTCAACAGTCTTATGGACCCCCTTCAGCACCAGCACCTCAACAGTCTTATGGAACTCCTTCAGCACCAGCACCTCAACAGTCTTATGGAACCCCTTCAGCACCAGCACCTCAGCAGTCTTATGGAACTCCTTCAGCACCAGCACCTCAACAGTCTTATGGAACCCCTTCAGCACCAGCACCTCAGCAGTCTTATGGAACTCCTTCAGCACCAGCACCTCAACAGTCTTATGGAACTCCTTCAGCACCAGCATCTCAGCAATCTTATGGAACTCCTTCAGCACCAGCACCTCAACAGTCTTATGGAACTCCTTCAGCACCAGCACCTCAACAGTCTTATGGAACTCCTTCAGCACCAGCACCTCAACAGTCTTATGGAACCCTTCAGCACCAGCACCTCACAGTCTTATGGAACTCCTTCAGCACCAGCACTCAGACAGTCTTATGGAACTCCTTCAGCACCAGCATCTCAGCAATCTTATGGAACTCCTTCAGCACCAGCACCTCAACAGTCTTATGGAACTCCTTCAGCACCAGCATCTCAGCAATCTTATGGAACTTCTTTAGTATCAATTCCTGAACAGTTCTATGAACTTCCTTTAGCACCAGCACCTCAACAGTCCTATGAAGTTCCTTCATTGCCGGTATCTCAATCTTACGGAGTTCCTTCAGGTCCAATACTTCAGGAATCCTACACGGCTCCTATATCACCAGCAATCGATGAATCCTACGGGGCTCCTCTATCACAAGATCTCCAGGATTCTTACGTGGTTTCTCAGCCACCAACTCCCATTTTCGTGAATCCTCCAGCAACTCAGGATAGCTACGCAGCTTCTCAGCTGGAAATCATACCACTGTCTCCTGTCGCTGTTTTAGAATCCTACAGCCCTTCTCAAGAAGGACCACAGGATTCCTACTTACCTCCTCCAGCACCACAAGATTCTTACAGAGAGCCCTCAAATAACTTAGATCTAGGACCAGAGTCCTTTGGAACGTTCGTGGAAGATTTTGGCCCATCTTTTGCTGTATATAGAGGGCAAAAGAAACGGGAACTTCCAGCTGAAGAAATCAAGGTGATGAAGGACAAAATGAAGATCATTAGCAAGACTGACACACCTGAAGACTAGCAAGATGCACCAGGAGTGAGAGAGACATCAGAAGTATCACAAGAGAGCAACGACATGTGACAAGTGTGACTGGAGAGACGATACCAATGTATAAAGTGCAAATGTTGTAGCCTTGTATAACTGAAGACGATTTTCATATACAGCCTCTCCTCACTTACCGACATACTTGTTTACTGACGACTCGGACTTACGATGGGCTCTGACCAGTATGCATACCTAAATAATGTATATTAGAGCTGATTTCCTCTATTCTGTTTATTACAGTATACACTACATTACTATATAAACATTTAAAAATATACCAGAAATGTTATAAATGGTGCAAGGTGACATTAAAATAATATCAAAGATGGCCGACACAGACCCACTACCATTATAGCATGTTCCTCACTTAACGACGAATTTGTTTACTGATGTGGTCTTAGGAACGGAACTCTGTCATTAAGTGAGGAGAGGCTGTATAGATATTAAGGAACGATATACTCATTTAGTTTTAAGCTTGTAAGTTATGTTTTGCCCTGCAAATTATATATAGTATATATATATATATGTATACTAGTGTGTGTATGTATATATATGCACACCTGCCATAGATGTACAGCATCCAGGAAGAGTAGAAAGGATTCAGGTCTTTGTGATAGAGACCAAACGTTATAGTTTAGTTACTGCTGGCAAACTTAGAGCATTCAGATCCAAGGTCCAATAATCACCTGTTTACCACATCCTTACCCACTCTTCCAACTCCCATTTGTACAGTTTATATATTTTTACCACTATCACACTTTTTTCATATACTTTTTGCAACCGAACAAATTACTAAGCCAAATATAGTAGTTATTTTTATACAAATATTTTTTTTACTTAGAATCTGAACTTTACAATGGAATTTTTCACTCGTGTCTTTGATCACATTTCCTTCATATTCTTGATCATCGATGTCCTTTGTGTCCTTGATCACCCATGTCCTTCATATCCTTGATCACCAATGTCCTTGATAACTAATTTTATTGCAAATATATTTTATTAAAAATGATGTTACAAGAGCAATGTTTTTTCTTATTAGCAAAAACTAATATAGATTGTAATTCAACTAGACAAAGAATAAACTTTATAACAGAAAAATAAATAATATATGTACAGGTTAGGTAAGGTTTGTTAGGAAAAAGACATGTGTATCATAACATGGGTCTTAGTCATATGATGACCCACAGCTGGAGCTTTTAGTTATCTGACCAAGGCCTTATACTAGCTTATTAGTCCACCCCTTTAGAAATTATGGTTGATTGTATCCATTTGGTTAGAGCTACCAAGCCTGTACCATCACTTGGAAACAAACCAAGGGAAGTAACAAAGTATTCAACCTGTTCTCTCTTAGGTAAAGAAGACTGGACCTTCAAGATATTGGAAAGCTTGACACACTAGGACACTAAGAACTATTTGAAGTGCTGAATGAGTTCATAACTCAAAACATTGGAATGAAACTGTGAGGCAGAAGCTGCAACAAGAATGTATACAAGCATAATTATAGAATGGAATAAATTATCTGCTAAGGTTGTAAACGCGAAGACAACTCATTCAAAAACCAACCGAACAAATATTTTGCAAGTACATACAGGATTCAACTATGCTGGAGCAATCGTAAGTCAACAAGGTGACAAAAAGGTGATCTGGTTAAAAGTAGTAGAGTAGGTGGTTGTGTTTTTATAACAGAAGTGGTAGTAACCTGCAGTAGAACTACTGATACACAGATCTGTGAGTGGCAGTGGAGTAACACCAGTAGTTAAGACAGAAATAGTACTAATTAATTAGAGGTAATTGTAGCCCATGCCTTCCATTCATTTCTATGTTTCCTGCCAATTTTATGCCTTTTTTCAATGTAGTATATATTTTTCTCCATTTTGATATTAGAAATACCCAGAGGTGTCTTGTGCAACTAGATAATTCATGATAGTCTTACTCTAGATATAGATAGGCTTGGTGTGGGCTAATTCCTCTGCTACTTTTATTTTCCAAGTACTCTCATCTGCACTTAAAAAACTTGTAATTAAATTTAGAAAAGGTTCAAAGAAGAGCTACAAAATAATTACCATAATTAAAATGTATGAGATATGATGAAAGGCACTACAGATATCTGTGCTGGCTATTAAGAGGAAAAGAGGACACATGATAACCATACATAAGGCCATGAAAGTACATGAAGATTAGATTTCTTACTACATGCAGCAGATAACAGAAGGCCACAGTTGTAAATTGAGGAAAAAGTGGAGCCAAAGGGATATCAGAAAATTTGTGTGTGCAAAGTAGTAGACCAATGGAATGAATTAAGAGGAAGTATTAAGCACTACAGCCATTAGAATTTTAAAAAATTTATATGCTGAACAAATTCTTGAACATGACTGAATTATTTAGAACCCGACAGAGGGAGCTAAAAGTAATTAATAGCACTTAAATAAATCCAAAATACATGTACATATATGCAAATTCCAGGGCAAAAATCATATCCAGCATGGGGCTCTTGCTCAAATAATATAAAACTTATACTAATGATAGCAAAGAAATGTGAAATACTGAAGACTCAACATGAACAAGACTCAAACCTCGTCAGCATCTCCAAAATTTCCGACACTTTAACTTTAAAAATCCATTAACAGCATGCCCATGCACTCTGTCCCAGGCCCAGTCTCATGAAACTCGTCTTCATTAAGAACTGCAAGAAGCCCCTATCGTGTGCCTTAAATATTCTGTGGAGAGAGAGGAAGAGCCTAGATATAAGGGTCATCCCACAGTCATTAAAAACAGTCTGGTTGAACAAGCAGGCACAAGATGAGCTTGGCCAAATGCCAGGCTCAGAGAGTAGAAAAACTCATCAAAAGTATACAGAGGTATTACTGCATACAATATTACTGTAAAGGTTTATGACTCATGAAGCTCATTCTTCACTTTGGAAAGTGACGATGGAAAGTGTTGACCACCATAAAAGCACTGACCTAAGCCTGTAGGATTATACAGGACTTTGGTTATGGTAATTTTATTTTAGGGGTGAATTAAACCCATAGGGGTCATACCATGCATCTGAGGAATGGGAGACAGATTCAGTACAAGGACAGGTAGGGTAGTCCCCAACTCTTTGGATCAAAAAGCCCATTACCATTATCAAGGTTGAAGAGTCCAATTCCTTGGGTCAAGAACTCTTAAAACATAAAAGCACTCTCTTGAGGGACCATGCAGTATCACTCTCATAGGAGGGAGTACCAAACCTAAATTAGGAACCATACAGCACGGAGTTACTACAAAGGTGAGAGACTGCCAGTTCCTTGGATTAAAAGCCATTCACTATCAAAGCATCTCCAAAGTTGAAATGAAAATTCTTTGGATCAATAACCCTTCACAGAGCTGTATAGCCCTTGTGGCTTAGCGCTTCTTTTTGATTATAATAATAATAATAACCCTTCACTATTTAGTTGGCAGTCACATTAGGGATGTATGAATATTACACTCAAGATTAAATGCTAAACCCACAAGAGTCGTACAGCAATTAGGGATGTACAAAGTCTATACAAATAGCTAACATTAGATCATGTTTCTTTCTTTGATGCAGTGCATCTTCAGTATTGTCATCTATCAAACAAGAGGATATTACAATTCAATGATCAGAGCAATTTTATTTACACTAGACTGATTTACAAAACACCATAATACCAATGCAAATATTTACAAAATAATCAACTTTTTGTTTATTAATTACAGGTATATATTACATGTATTTATAACAAGTTATTCACAACACAAGTTTTGAGACCAAAAATAAAGAGCATAATTTATGTTCTTTCCCTTCTCAGCTTTGTGAAAAACAAGCTCAGTTTTCATTTTGTGATACAAGAACAAATTAAAATGTGGCTTGTGTATTGTCTTTGGCATTATTTTATATTACCATATATATTTTGTATATTATATATATATATATACGTACACACACACATCCTCTTATTCACTTTTCGCTTTTCTTCTTTTTATCTTTTTTCTTCTTCTTCTTTTTATCCTTCTTTTTCTTCTTATGTTTACTTTTTGATTCAGCTTCACTGGAATCACTGTCTGCTGCTTTCTTCTTCTTCTTCCTTTTCTTTTTCTTTTTCTTTATAATCTCCTCCTCTTCACTGCTGCTGCTACTCGAAGAAGTACTGCTGTTACTAGAGCTAGAACTTGAAGATCTCTTCCTTTTCTTCCGTTTTTTGCTCTTCTCCTTTCCTTTAATTTCCTTCAACAGCTGATTTTCCTGGATGGGTGTAGGAACACGAATTGGTGAATACCTCAGTTTCTTTTCTTCTGGTAGTAGCGGTTCATTTTCTGCTACACCAGCCTCCATCATTTGTTGGGGATTCTCAGTCAGGAGTTCAGCAGCATGGATGCCTTCACTTGATGTATCTGTGTGAATTTCTCCCTCCTCTAGTTCTTCTGGGTCTTTAACAACTGCTGGTGGACCCATTGAAATGCTATCTACATTTTCTTCGTGAATGGGCTTCGTATTTTCTTCTCTAGTTTCACACTTTTCTACTACATCTGATTCAATTTCTTGAGCAGGTGCCACTGATTCTCTATTACATTCAGTAGCTTCAGTTTCAACTTTAACAATCAAATTATTTTCATCTTTGTGCTGTTCAGCTGTAGGAATGTTCTCTTCTGTTTTTAATCTCTTTAATTCTGATTCATCAGAAGAGGGTAGTACATGTATTCTTTTCAGTCCCTTCTGGTCATTACCATCATTTATATTTTCCATGGTATTCTCTAAAGTTGAGTCTCTATTCTCTTTAGGTTCTTCACAAAGGCTTGTCTGGTTTTCAAGTACAGGAGATCTGCTTTTTTGATGTTTCAGTGAAACAATATTTTGACTAGAACTGATATTCTTTTCTTCAACAAATTGAGATTTGTCTTCCTTCTCACTTTTTCTCCTACCCTTGCTTAAGCTGTGTGTCTCACTAGGACTAGGAGACCTCTTACCTGGTCTTGAATGCCTCTCAGACTTGGCCTCATTCTCAAAAATGCGCTTTGATTTCAAACTAGGTCTGCGTTCATCCACTCTCTCTGGACTTGAAGGCGCAGATCTTCCAATCCTTGGGCGACCAATCTGGGACTCAGTTTTTGAAGATATAGTTATCTGAATTGATGGTCCTCGTCTTTTTGCCTCTCTTAACTCTGTGCGATCCCAATCTGGTGTTGGACTTCTATCATCAATTTCTTTCTGTTTTTGGGTGTCTAGAAACACTTTTCTAGAGACTAGCCCTCGCCCAGAAAATATAGCATTTTCTGCTCGTTTTATTATGTCAACAGTGACCTTCCTTTCTTCCTCGGGTGCCTTCTTTTCAACTAAACCTTTGGGCGTGACTGGCAATTCATCCTCTCTCTCCCATTTGGACAACTGGGGAAGAGGCAGTGGTGTAGAAATTTCTTTTGCCATTTCCTCACTTTGTGGAGTATCATCATACTGGTTTGTATCACAGTTTTTCTCTGCAGAAGGTGACATATGATTTTCAGGCATTCCTGAAAATGGTTCACCTTCTGAATCAGGTAATTTTGTAATCCCTTCCAAAGACTGAGTTTCATCCTCTAATTCTTTATTATTCTCATTTCCATGACTTTTCACCTTCTTCTTCTTATCCCTTTTCCTTTTCTTTTTCTTGTCTTCTGCCTCATCCCCAGATAATTCTGCCTGAGATGCTTCAGTTGATGCCTGAGAGGCTCTACGTTTTTCTTTTTTCTTTTTCTTTTTATCATGTTTCTTCTTCTCTGCTTTGCAATTCTCTGCATCTTTGCCACCACTTTCTTTCTCTTTATTACCCAGACTCTCTGATCTCTCCTCTTTTTGTTTAGTCTTTTTCTTTTCTTCTTTTTCATCATTTAAATGGTTTCTGTTTCTTTCATCCTTTTCTTGTGATCGTCCTTTGTGCCTCTCACTTCCTCCTTTATCTATTTCCTTCTCTCTCTCCAGTCTCGAGTCACTTCTGTCCCATCTAGTGTTACGAACTGTTCTTTCTCCTTCCCTGTCTCTTCTACTTTCCCTCTCTCTTCTGTTATCATCTTTACTAAGTCTGTCTTCAACCCTCTCTTTTCTTTCATGATCTTTGTCTCCCTTTTGCAGATCTTTCTCTCTTCTGTCAGTTTCTCTCTCTTTCCTATCAGTGTCTCTCTCCTTTCTATCAGTCTCTCTCTCTTTTCTATCAGTGTCCTTTTCTCTTCTATCTACATCTCTCTCTCTTCTGTCTAAATCTCGAGATCTTCTGTCATAATCTCTCTCTCTCTCTCTTCTATCACCAGCTTCCCTCTCTCTTTTATAGTTTTCTTTTCTATCACCATCTCTTTCTCTTCTATCATTATCTCTCTCTCTTCTTTCTATATCCCTTTCTCTTCTGTCTCTTATAGGTGATTTTTTATAGCTTTTTCCAGGAGAATCATGTGATTTACTTCTAAATGCTTCATCTTGAGGAGTTAACTCAAGGTGACGAGATCCAGATTTATACTTCCCATCTCGCTCACGTTCTTCAACCCTCTTTGTGTCATGGCGCCCAAGCTTTCCATCATCTACTTCCTTTCTGGATATTTCAGGATTTCTCCTTGTATCAGTTTCTTTTCTAGTGCTATCATCTCTTCTTGCTTCTCCCTCTTTCCTTGGGGCGGGGAATCTCTTATAGTCATCATACCTGTCTGTTTCATCAGGATCATTCCTTGTATCAACGTGGCCTCTTCTGCTCTCAAAATGCCTACGCTTGTCATCCTCATCATCTAGCCTTTTCCTGCTATCTCCATCAGAATATCTTCGCCATTCTTCTTCTTCAAAACCTTTGCGACCAGGGTCGTCATCATGCCTCCTGGCACCTTCACTCACTTCCCTGTCTCGCCTTGCTCTTGTATCTTCAAAATCTCTAGCAGGGTCTCGTAAATCTCCAAAACGTCTTCTATCTCCTTCTGGAAGCCTTCCACCATTTCTTCCAATATCTAAATCATAAGTTCGCCTATTATCATCTCTTTCCCAAGGGGAAACTCCTAACTGAGGTCTTCGATCTTCACGGGGTGGCTGGGTTCTCTCAAAGGGATGTCTTGGGTCTGGATTATGCTGATCGTAACGAAACTCTTCACCCTGCCGAAAACCTCCACGATCTCTACCGCGGCGACCTCTACCACGGCCTCTGGTGTCTTGGTAGTCGGGTCTGAAGTTGTCATGTCCTGGAAGGTCATACCTTAAAGGAAAAAGAAAATATTTTAAATTAACATCAAATTAATATTCTGCAACAGGTAATAAAATTTGGTACATGTACCTCTAGTTAATGTTGAACTTGAGGTTAAGTGATTTTTAAGTTAGATAACTTTTTTGTCTTGAAGAAAACTATCCTCATAGAGAAACAATGTATACGTACTTGCCTAATAATACTTTAATTTGCATAAATGATTTGTCAGGAGAAAACACAGTATGTTTAGTGATCATGGAAACATAAGCAAAAGTAAAAATCAAAATGACTAAATTTCTTGTAAGATTTAGATAAATTCAGAATGTAGGGACAAATGGATCATGAATTTAAATTAACACAATCCTTATCTGCAGATAAAGCCAAAGCAATTAGAATACTGTACAAACAGATATGAATAAAATGAGGCTTCAAGCAAACACGGAAAGATTTTGGGAAAGCTCAGATAAATGGCTTTTCCCACTAAAAGTGTTTTCCAAAATTACAACTTGTCATAACTGTCATTTCCAACCTACCTTGGAATGGGATCCCAGTGAGCAACACCAACATGGTAAGGCTGGAACTCTTCTGGTCCCGGGTTCATGTGGTTAACCGGATACCTTTCGTATTCTCTAACAGGTCCATAGTCTACCACTGGCCTGTAATGAACAAAACTACATTAGTGACTAAAAGTAAATATCTTAGCCGATAGAGCTATAAAATGGTATTCAGTTTGCAAAACTTTACAAGGAGATACAGTGGAAGCAGACTCCACAATAAGTTCCAGTATAAATATAACAAAACTAATTAAACTAAAAAAGACCTATTAATAAAAAATTAGTGGTGAGCCTCAAGACCTGAATTATTATTATTATTACAATCATGGGGAAGCACTGAACCAGCATGGGTCATACACCACCTAGACCCTCCCCCCCTCAAGTGCTTTATGCACTGGCCTGAAGTTTTAGGACTTTTATTTGCCATGGGGTCAAACCCCAAACTCTACCCGTTCCATAGTTTGTTTGCCATTGTATTATTATGATTTTGCAAGCCAAACAGGTAATTACCGTAATGGTGACCGCGGATCTGGAAGTAGTGGTCGCACCTGAAGGGGAGATGACTTCATCCGTCGGCATGGGCTGGGTGTTCTGAAAATTTTTAATAATAATTAGATATGATTTGAATGCAACTGGGTGACAAATAATTTTTCTTATTTTTTCTTATTAATAACCACAAGAATCTCGATCCACCCTCTTTCTTCCTCACTCCAATTACCTCCTTCCTCCCCTTTATATCTAACTGCCACTGAGCCCTCTCGCCTACAATGAATACATAACATATAAATAAAACTCTCTAGATGAAATAAACTTATGATTAAGTAAATCCTTTCAACTGATAAAATAAATGAGAGCTTACTGAGACTAATTCAGAGCACATAAAAATAATAAATTTTTACACTTACTTGAAATTACAAATGTTTACAAAAACTACTTTAAAATACTTTTTAACACACCAGCCATCTTCCACCGAGGTAGCAAGACCTTTCACCCAATCACTGTCTTACCCAAAACAAGTTGACATGATTATTCAGATGGCACTCCAAACTGCAACATCCTCAGCCCTCCTTGAGAATGCAAGCACTGTGCTTTCACCACCAGGACTCAAGTTTGGCTAACTGGTTTCTCCTGAATCCCTCAGGTCACAAATACCACTTGCTTCCACTTACTCCAATCTAATATGCTCAAGTAAGGCCATTGGGTGTCCAAGCCCCCAGCACTTGAAATCTCTTTTACCCCCTCCCTTCAACCCTTCCTGGGACAACTCTTATGTACACCAACAAAAAAATAACTATGCAAATGGATAAAAATTTGCATATGGTAAGGGATAGGTATACAGCAATATTCCTTAGTGTCACAAGATTAGTATTTCTTGCAGTCAATGTATACATATTTAACATTGTTGCTGCTCTTGAACATGTATCAAAACCACAATATTAAAAAACAGTGATCCATTCACATTAAAGTGTTTTAAAAGCGGCAGAATTTTTTTTTTTCAAGATGTCGGCTGTCTCCCACCGAGGCAAGGTGACCCAAAAAAGAAAGAAATACTTTCACCATCATTCATACATAATCACTGTCTTTGCAGAGGCACCCAGATAATTCAACAGCAGATTCTCCAAAAAATTCAACAGTTGCTATACCTGATATTTGTCAAATAAAATACGTACTGTACATTTCATCTACAATTTTTAAGATTTAGCAATAAGCCTTTAACTTGCCTGCTTAAAGACAATGAATGGTTTGACACTGAACGTTCTCTGGTATATGAAGGTGATCGCTGCGACCGAAAAGATCCCAGTCCTCTGGGTGGTGTATGACTCCATCGGTGTCTTGCCGGGGATCGAGAAGACCTACCGCCAGAACCAATTACCCGACTTCTAGATCGCGAACGAGAGCGGGAACGTGACCAAGATCGACGAGGAGAGCGTGACCTTAATCTAGAATGGTAACGATGTGGAGGAGACCTGAACAGATAAAAAGGCAATCACAGCAATATAGTTAATTTTACATAATTGACAACTCAGAACTTGACACATGCTGAAACATTACAATAACACAATCTTTCAAATCCCATCTACCTCATGAAGAAAATAATAATCTAGACTGGCAAAACTCATTATAAAGACTAAAATATAAAAAAAAGACCACCAATATCAGACCTTAATATGCATTACTGATAGTTAATATGATAAAAGCAGGAGGATTTAAACGACAATGAATTGCAATAATAATTAATATTAAACCTTCACTTGTCTCATATGCAGATCTTAGTTATTGACACCAAGGTCACTTATGTAGGTTTATGTTTTGAGCTTTGGTCCCTTAAATAAGCCATGAGCAGTAAATTTTGACTTAGACATGACAGAATGAGTCTGTGTGGTAAGCATGCACAGTATAAAAAAAAGTCCTGCTTCAAGGACTGCCTGATGGGAAAAGCAAATCTCTGGCAGTGTGTTTGGTTTAAAATAGTGAATTTGAGGTGTGTTCTAGGATGGTTTTTATGGTTTAATTGGTTGTTTCTTGGTATCAATTGAAAGAATGGAAGACATACTACTTAAATAGTTGGTTGGTTTAACACTGAAGTAGCTTGAAATAGGACTCAAAGCAGTAGAATTATTGAATTTTTGATGATTTTCCTGAGGACAGACAAAGCCACTCTACATCTCTCGGTCTGTTTTATGGGTTTTTACCAGGTCTGCTTCAATTATTGGGGTGCCATAAGACATGACCAATCGTTCCTGGTTATATTTTATTATCCGAGATATAGGGTAAATCTTTGATTTTTTGTGTGATGAATGAAGGACAAGCGCAAACAGGAGAGATGTGAGGATGTGATTAATGAATAGAGGAAATGTTGCTTTAGTGCCTGGAATACCTAGTGTTTATTTTGGACTTTTATTTTTAAAATGGAATCTTTTAAATTTTCTGTTGAATAGGCAGCTTCTTGTGCTCAATCAATAGAATGGAAAACATACAGTACTAGCAAAATAGCTAAGAACTGGTCAAACGAACAATGAAATTGGCTTAAAAAAGACTCAGAGTAGAGAAAATCCCAGACTACTAACTTTACACCCATGTAATTCCATAAGTTTTCCATCAAATTTCATAGTTTTGGTGTCATTACCTTCAGAAAAAGATTAAATCATTTCATACAATTTTTTTTTGTGTGTGGAAGGGGGGGGGGGGTGATGGTAACATTGTCAGTACTTCTAATTTCAAGGCTTTTGACAGTGAAGGATTGCTTACTGCAATTACATAAATTAATTAATGATAAAATTTTAAGCAGAACAAGCAAAGAAAATCTGCTTCCCAGCTTCATGAAATAAACAAGAACTCATTATGAAATGATACAAGCATATTACAAGAGCAGAAATGTTAATAACTTTGGCGACATGCAAACTTTATTGAAGACAAAGTGAATATAAGCCTTTGTAATGAGTTTAATGTAGCAGTCTATGAGGAAAACAAAAAAGAGCAAGAAAAGCAATGGAAAACTTTATCTAAGAAAAGGCTGAGACAAGCTGAATGTGATAGAGTTATCAGATGAATGGTCATCAAAGTTGGAGATGAAATTAAAAAAAAAAAAAAAAAGAAAGCAGAGCTAAAAATGTAAATCACTCAAGGCAAGACAGAACTAAGACCGACATTTGATTAATGTAAATTTTCTTACCTGGAACGCGATCTAGACCTGCTCATGCGAAACCTGCGAGCCCGTTCATCCTTTTCTCGCAGGTGCTTGTTGAAGAGAGTCAGTGGATCATCTATTGCTCTGCAAAAGAATCATAAGAAAATTTAACATTATAATTCCATAAAAATATAACTCAAAAGATGGACTAACAAGTACAAATTATTTTTGAATACTACATTGAGTCATCAGTGCTATATGGCTGTACTGATGACTCGATGCAAACTCATCAAAGAGTATTTGGGGGTTCTCTGATACAAGTGTGTTGATCAAAGGTACATCCAGGAACCCTATCCAATAAAACACTTGCCTATTATTTTCCACTTTTTTTTTTTTTTACCTTAACAGCCATCTTTGGCAAAGACATGGTGACCCAAAAAGAAAGAAAAAAAAAATTCACTATCACTTATTCAATACTGTCTTGCCAGAAATGTGCATACTTCACAATTCAAATGACCCTTCATACTGCAAGATTCCCACCCCTAAGTCAGTGTGCAGGAACTGTACTTCACACCTCCAGGACTTAAGTCTGGCTAACCATTTCCTGAATCCTACTATTAAATATTATCTAATTCACACTCCAACACTATGTGAAGCCATAAAAGCTTCTCATCTCCATTCACTCTGATTTACATGTTCATACAAGCCTACTGGATGCACGAGCCCCTAGCACTCCTTCTCTGCCCCTCCTTCCACCCCAAATTTATAAACCCCATTGGTCATCTTATTCTGCTTAATCATCTCTAAATGTCCTAATCACCTAAATCACCACCCCTTCTGAGTTCTGTAAATTATATCTTTGGTATAATATAGGTTTTATAAATAACTCTCAAAACAAAAAATAACAAGCCAATAATGATATTCTTCAAGTCACTTGATCTCTCTAGAATGTAGTATTACTGCATACTAATGGTCCCCTCCAAGGCAGGCAAAACTGCAAATCTGGAAAATGTACAGAGTACTTTCACAAACTGTATAACTCAGTAAAGCATCTAAATTACTGGAAGAGCTTGAAATCCCTCAAACAGTACTTCTTAGAATGTAGGCATGAAAGATACATCATAATCTACACCTGGAAGATACTGGAGGGATTGGTCCCAAATCTACACACCAAAATCACTACATATGATAACGATTGACTTAGCAGACAGTACAGGATACCTCAGGCGAAAAGCAGGTAAGCAATGAGTACACAAAGAGAACTCAGTAAGTGTAAAGGGACCCCAACTCTTCAACACCCTTCCTTCATTCTTAAATGGGATTACAAATAAACCCCTGTCTTCAGGAGGGAACAACAAATTCTTTAAATCAATTCCTGATCAGCTGAACTGTGGTGCATATGCTGGATTATGGGCAGCAAATAACAACAGTTTGGTTGATCGGGCCAGCAACCAGAAAACCTATTCCGGGACTGAGCTGTTGGGGTGGTGACCTCCAGAAGCAACTACAGGTAACCAAACTGTCTCCTAATTTCTATACCCCAAATTCTATGCATTCTATGCATAATATTCACACACCACATTGCTCTCCAACAAAACACAGGTGTATCTACTTTCTTCACCTTCCTTCTTGCTGCAACATTTAAAACCATGCCTCACACCCATATAAAAGTGTTATTATCAAGAGCTGCCAAGAAACATGTGAAAATGGTGTAAACACAAAACAAGAACAACATTTATTTGAACACATTTTGCTAAGGACAAGAAAAGTTACAAAAGAGTGCTTATGAAAAAGTATTATCTTCATGTGACATTTTATTTTACAGGAAATGTTTGGCTTTTTTTTTAAAGACCTTCTAAAATAATTATGATTCTTGTGTCATGATATTCATGGTGTTTCACATCAATCAAATTTATTACCAAAATTAGTGTTTACTTTAAATTTGTTCATAAAATACCAAAATAAAGTATTGTATTCTTCAAAGAAAACCGAGATAACTAGAATGTGTATCACCATAATAATTTATAAAAAATTTATTAGAAATATTCAGCTATAATATAATTGCTTGTATTTCAAGTGTTCTTATATTAACATGGCAAGTGTAACTTACTCCTTGAATGGTAGAACATGTCCTGGGTAACCTGTTACTGGATTACCAAACACTGGTGGTGGGATTCTGTAATGATTTTTTTGTATTACAAAATTTGTAGAAATATATAAAACAAATTTTTTTTAAATATTAACATTTGTATATTAAATGAAAAACATTTTTCTTCTTCATATTTCTGTACTGAACACAAGAAGAAAAGAAATAAATTTCAAGAGGACTGATGACAGAGAAATGCAGGTCCATAGAAAATTTATTGATGACATTTTGTCCACGCAGTAAGTTTTGTAGTCACACACAGATAAACTTGGAAGGAAAGGGGACGGACGGGTGTGCGTGCTCGTGCGCATGCGCACACACACACAAAGTAATAGCAAGTTGTGGTAAGGCAATTAGAAAGAGAAGAATAAGCAAGACATCAAGAGACCTGAAAAAAAAAAAAAACACATTTCAGAGTGTCAATGTGCTGGCAGAATGGAAAACTTAAACAATACCTGTGTAATCACCAAACTTCACACAATTATTTGATGAATAAGAATGGTAAATAATTGTCAAGGGTAACAAGACTCAGAAGAGATGTTGTCTCAAATCAGCCTTCATCAATATTTCTAACAATTTTAGCCAGAATAGCAGCTTCTACAACTTAGCAGAACCTCTGGCCAGAAAACTCTTAGGATAGCTGGGAAGCAACATGACTGGACACGAATCTCTCCATTCTTTACCTTATCTCAACTTGCTATTATATATACACCCTCCCTCCTCTTCCAGGTTTGTCTTTTTTTGTGAGTTGATAAGACTCCCTGAGTGGGTAAAATGCCACCATAAACAAAGATTCAATTTAACTACGTATCTCTTCATCATCACATCAGAATCTCATGCTATCATAAATTTAATAAATATATAAATGAGGTGTAAGCAAAAGCACTGCAAAAGCTATACATCATCATGTAACAATGACACCATTACAAAACAAGAGAGCTTTAGGATACAATTAAGAAAAAGCTTATAAGGTAGTGTAACAAACATCATCTATTGGAGAACTGTGTTATCCTTTCCTCCACTATTTTGTTATCACTGGCTTTTTACAAAATACAGCAAACTTAATGGGGTGCTGCATTTTTTTTATATATCTTTAATTATATCTTCTTTTTTTTATTATAATAATAATAATAATTAATTATATCTTCTCAATCAACTTCCCTCTAAAAGGAAAGGCAACAACATAAGCCTGTAACCTGCACTTTTTTAAATATTAACATATTCATTTAAGTGCATGTTATTTTCCTGTTGTATGTCTTGCTGCATTTATATAAAATAAATTATTATGTGAATAATACTAATACATAATTGAGATGAAGAGTACACTAATATTAAAATGGGATCAAAACAAAGTAACAATTCACATTGGCCACTGCTTGTTTTAAAACTTATGTTAATCTAAAGATTTAGACTGGTGAGATTGGAGTGAGGGCCACATACCACTCTCATCCCACCGAGTTATGTAATGTTACATTCGCTAAATCTAATCACACACTGTATTTGCTGTGTAAATAAGTACACTCCCAATGTCTCACATTCAATTAACCTTTGTAAAGCAGGAATTACTAGTACAACAGAGATCTTATGTAGTGAAGACCCTGGCCATTCTCAAAATCAAATACGGTATTTCACTTATCAGCATATGTCCAGGAAGAAACATATGTAGAGTAAAGCTAACACAGTAGCTCACTCTATTCAAGATTGGCAGGCTGAGGCAATATAGTGCAAACATTTTTGATGCACCACATTAAAAGATATTTAGTATACAGTGGACCCCCGGTTATCGGCAGGTTCTGTTATTGGCCGTTTTTTCGGCGCCCGGTTATTGGCTGTTAATTCGGTGATCGGCCATTTGGGACGCGTCCATCCGCTGGCTGGGGCCACTTGCGCGTCAGTTTGGCTTTGTCTCTCAGTGACTGAGGAAGCTTCTGCTTATACATCCAAACATTTCGCTTGTTTTCCATTGTTTTTAGTGTTTTTTTTGCAGTGCAACCGTGAAATAAGTAACATGGCTCCAAAGAAAGTTCCTGTGGTAAAAAAAGTAAGAAACACCATGGAATTTAAGCGTGAAGCGATAGAAAAGTTTGAGAGTTGTATGAAGGTGGTAGAACTTGCCAGGATGTACAGCAAGAAAAATCGACAATTACATCCCATCTGGCAATAGGAAAAGGGAACAAATCAAAGATGCAAATGTTGCAAAAGGAGTAACTTTTCTAACTAAACAAAGGGCCACCAAAATGGAAGAGATGGAAGTTATTATTATTGTGGATTAAGGAAAATGAATTAGTGGGAGACAGTGTTGTGAAGTCTATCAATGGTTGAGAGACAAGGCAGTTGATGAGGATCTGCAAGAAAATGCCTGGAAAAAGTGCTGCATTTTGGGGAATTTAGGGGCAGCAAAGGATGGCTTGATAGATTTAGAAGGTAGTGGCATACACAGTGTTGTAAGGCAGGGTTTGAGGCAGCAAGTTTGAAAAACGGGGCGGCTGAAAAATTAAATGCAGGAATTTAGGGGGTACAATAGAGACGAAGGATAAACCCCAACAAAGTGTTCAATTGTGAGGGAAAAGGCCTGTTTGGGAAAGAAAAATGCCAAAGGACCATTACCTAGGGGGAAAAAAGGCACTGCCAGGACAAACCCTAGGGAAAGACGGGGCTTACTTTTTGGGTTGTGTGGTAATGCTAGTGGTGTTTTCAAGTGAGCCTTTCTCGTGTTCACTCAGAAAATCCCAGTGTCAGAAAACCAGTCATGAAAATTTGATTGTGTGTGATGTGAAGCCAAACCCCATAAGGTTTTGGGTCACAAGGCCCAAATTTTCAAGGAGTGGGTTAATGATGTGTTGGCCCAAGTGTGAAAAAAAAACCTCCTGGAAAGAAAATTGCCACTCAAGTGCTTCCTTTTAAACGTGACAATGTCCTGCACACCCTCCAGACTTGCAAGACCAAGTGTTTAGGGACTTCAGTTTCATCACAGTGAAGTTCTTGCCTCCTAACACCACTCCTCTCCTCCAGCCCATGGACCAGCAGGTCATTTCTAACTTCAAAAAACTCGACACAAAAGCAGTGTTTCAAAAGTGTTTTGAAGTGACGTGGGGACACTCGTTGACCCAAAGAGAGTTTTGGAGGAAATCACTTCACTATCCTCCATTGCATAAGCCTTATTGGTAAGGCTTGGGAGGGAGTGACTTCCAGGACTTTGAACTCTGCTTGGAGAAAACTGTGGCCAGATTGTGTCAAGAGAGGGATTTGAAGGGTTTTTGAGGTGACCTGACCCTGTGGACTCTATAGTGGCACTGGGGAAGTCCCTGGGGTTGGAGGTGAGTGGCGAGGATGTGGAAGAGTTGGTGGAGGACCACAGGGAAGAGCTAACCACTGAAGAGTTGCAAGAGCTTCAACTTGAACAGCAACAGACTGCAGCTGAGGAACATGCTTCAGAGGAGGAGGAAGAGGGAGTGAAGGAGGTGGACTAGGGTGCACCACCCTGACAAAGCTGAAACAAGCCATATCTTCAACATGTTTAGTGACAAAACTCTGTCCCACTTCAGGGAAATCTTAAAGAGACACCAGAAACAGAGCACTCTGGACAGTTATTTTGTGAGACAGGGGTCCAGTGACTCTCAAACTGGTCCTAGTGGCATTAAAAGACTAAGAAAGGAAGTAACCCCAGAGAAGGCTTTGCTACCTAGTCTTTATGGAGGGGGATTTCCCTTCCAAACACTAACTCCTCCCTCTTTCCTCTTCCCTATCTTCTAGAAGCCAGCATTAGCCTTCAATAAAGGTATGTAATACTTACATAATTGTTAACAAAATTACTTTTTTTTGTGAATATTTTTGTCTGGAATGGATTAATTGTATTTCCATTAATTCTTATGGGAAATATCAATTTGGTTTTCGGCCATTTCGGTCATCGGCCAACCTTCTGGAACGGCTTACAGCCGATAACCAGGGGTCCATTGTACAAGCAAAATACAAAATATAATCCACAATGATTTATGTGGTACACTAAAATTATTTATAAATTTCCAAGTTCAAAAGGCAATTTAAATGAGTAACTTAAGGATTACAAAAAAATTAATAAGATGAACAAATGACTATTACTACTGTTAATTTTAATAAATACATGAAGATTACAAATTATGGTTGGCTAGCCAATATTTAAAATATCTTGTACACAATGCTATAGTAGAGAACTACCAAATTTTATGAACATCAGGTGAACCAATTTTAGTAAAACAAAATGCAATGAAAAGTTATTCATCTGTTCAGCTTCATAAAAAAAATACATTCTGCACAACGGGAGCAAGGGGCTCGTAACCCCTTCTCCTGTATAAATCACTAAATAAAAAAGATCTTTTAACTTTTTTTTTTCAGGTCACCCTGCCTCAGTGGGTGATAACCAGTGTTTTAAAAAAAAAAAAAAAACATTCTGCACAAGTTTAGAACAGGAATAATGATGCAGTTACAAAAAAAAAAAAAAAAAAAAAAAAAGAAGAAAGCAAGCTGAGCCAGTTTTAGCTAAGTTGTATGTATAGAAAGAATCTTCAGTGTAGCAATTTATTTACTGAATCATGATGGACTGTAGAGGGGGAGACTTATTTACATAGAAACAATAGTATGTACTACTGTGTTCATAACACAGTGCTCAAGAAAGAAATGAAAAGAAAGAAAAATCAGCTGCCAAAATTTATGCTAAAAAATTAACACTAGTTTTAAAGATAATTTAAAATTTGAAGTAGACACCTATTGCAAAAAATATATCTGAAGTCTAAAATTAAATTTCATAAAATTTCTTATGCATGCTTATTTCATGGTTCTATATTTTAAAAACAAACTTTAAACATATTATATGCCCTCAGCATGGTGCTGTGTGTGTGTGGTGTGTGTTGTGTGTGGTTTTGTGTGTTGTGTGTGTGTGTGTGTGTGTGTGGGTTGTGGGTGTGTGGGGTTGTGTTGTGGTGTGTGTGTTTTTTTGTGTGTTGTGTGTGTGTGTGTGGGGGTGTGTTGTGTGGTGTTGTGTGTGTGTGTGTGTGTGTGTGGGGTGGTGTTTTGTGTGTGTGTGTGTTGTGTGTGTGTGTGTTTTGTGTGTGTTGTGTGTGTGTGTGGTGTGTGTGTGTGTGGGGTGTGTGTGTGGGGTGTGTGTGTGTGTGTGTGGTGTGTGTGTTCGTGCGTGCGTGTGTGCGCGTAAAATTCTAAGCAACTTAGACAAAAGCTCTATTGAGATTTTTACCCAATTTTAAAAGCCACTTTACCTTCAAGACAAATAAGCATTTTTAAAATTGCCATAAAGGGGTACACAACAATAATTTTAACAGTATATAATGATCTCAAAGAATATACAGACAAAATTTTTAACAATTCTATTCAATTATTCTTGAACTATCACAAATGAAGGGTAAAAAAATGAATGAAAATTAGCCAAGTGAAATCTTTTCTAAACCCGCAGTTTATACTAAGAACATTTAACAAGCTATCTGGTACTAGGGAGTGTGATTATCAAGCTTGGTACAGATAAAACAAATCATTGCCATATCACATAGGGAAACAAAAAACAAAAAGTCAGAAAAATTTGCTACCCAAATAGACACCAGAGGGTTACTTTTCTTAATATCAATAAGAAGCTAAATATTATATCAAAACAAAAATGTTCAATGTTTCGAGTCAAACTTGAGAGATGTTCTCAAGAGTTTGTCCAGGAAGATGTAGAAAGAAAGATATTAGACTGTAAAACCTGAAGGTGCACTTTTGGCAGGATTGCCTAATGAAATGGGCAAAGCATAACATTTTCACATTTATAGAATAAAACTTGCTATGAATAAAGATAACTAAACCTTTGTAACTAAAAATATGATTCATCAAAATTATTCCAGTTTCTTCTTTATAGTGAAGTTGCATAAAAAAAAAAAATGACCAAGGTGCAGAGACTAGGATTACCATTTACAGATGGAGAGAGATCTTTATGCAACTAAGTTTCACCAGACTATTTACTTTGCATGCTGAAAAGTTAACACTCAAAGAAAAAAACTAACACAGAACATCAAAAAAGTTAAAAAAGTTGTGCACAGAACCAGCGAGCACAACTCACGAGAGGTCAGGGGAGCCTGCATGAAGAGGCCGTGCCGGTGTATGCTGCTCCTGTGCAACCCCAGCATGACCTGATGCCACCACAGAGGTACTGGGCAGTGAAGGCCCCATATTTGGTGGGTATGACCCACTACCCAAGAAATTAACGAGTCAATGCACCTTGCTCTATTATATTTTTATTTATCATAATTAACATTATCTGACAAATGTGCTCAGATATTCAAGACAGTTATTTAAGATAAGTAACTTTATCTTAAATATTTAATAATATTCATTGATGAAGACTAAATAAGCTAGACTGTAAATGGCTAAAAGTGACTATTACCACTGGAAGTAAAGCAGTTCATAAATGTACATAAAGCTTTACTTGAATACAGTAGTGTTGGCTGAATCTCAATATGCACCTGCTATCATGTGCATCTTTCTTTGCATCTTTAAGAACTACAGAAAAAGCAGCTTATGGAATTTTTGCATTTATCCATAAGCTAAACAAAAGAGTAGTGACAATAGTGGCCTGTAAACCCTCTGCACCATACTTCAAACTCCATAAGTATTCACACTTCAATAATTAGTTTCATGTCATTGTAAACTTCAGTTATTAACAATTGTGACTAAAACAAGTTGGTATACATTATAAGAACATACGAGGAAAATAAGAAAACACTTACAAATTATGATTTAAAGCAAAGTCATTTCAATAAAAACAAAACTATTTCAGAGTATTATTTAGACACAAGAGCAACTGTCATTCTATCATGGTACCATATTTTATAAATCCAATTAAATCTCTCTTCATTCTTAACCCTTTCACTGTCTCCCATATATATGTATATATACATTTTTGGGGCAAGTGGCGCTTACATATACTGTTTATATACTTAATTATAGCGGCCTCAAATATGTTGTGAGCGGTAAGTTTTGACCTGTACATGAGGTAATGGGTATATGTGGTGGGTATGGACAGTATAAAAAATATCCTGCCCCTCAGTGCACAATGGGAACAGCTAAATGCTGACCACATATTCAGGTTAAAATAGAGACTATAAGGCACTTTCTAGGGTAGTTTTCATGGCTTTACTGGCTATTTCTTGGAAAGAACTGATAGACTAGAAGGATGCCAGTGAAAGGGAAATGAGCTTGGTCACTTTGGAGACTAGAAGAGGCCTGAAATAGATTTCAAAGTAGCAGGAATATTTGATTTTTTGGTGATTTTCTTGAGGAAGGGAAGAGCCCCTCCCCAACCTCACTCCAGTCTGTTTTATGAATTTTATCAGGTCTGCTTCAATTATTGGG
This sequence comes from Cherax quadricarinatus, assembly GCF_026875155.1. NCBI lineage: Eukaryota > Metazoa > Arthropoda > Malacostraca > Decapoda > Parastacidae > Cherax > Cherax quadricarinatus. Next base: position 27,831,232 of record NC_069442.1, read on the forward strand.
ACAGTCTACACAATGACTGATCATTCTTGGTTATATGTGCTTCATTAGCTAAGAAATACGGTAAAGCTTTGATTTCTATGATATTCAAAATACAGGGCAAGAGTTACAAAGGAGAGACCTGCAAACATAATTAATGAGCAAAGGAAAGATTAATTTAGTGACTGGAATGCCTCCAGTGTTTATTTTGAACTCTGTTTTTAAACTGGAATTGGGAAAATTTTGTAAAAAAAATTTGTAAAAATAGACTCTGGGCACTTTATTGCATAGTTCTGTTAACTGAATTGGTAATTTCTTGTGCTCAATTAACAGAACAGAAGAAATATTAACCCTTTCATGGTCGACAGGCCCTCTCCTAAACTTGTTCTCAGGGTTGGAAATTTTTTGAGAGAGAGGGAAAAAAATAAATCTTATGAAATGATAGAGAATCTTTTCCTGATCATAATGACAACAAAAGTATGAAATTTGATGGAAAACTTACGGAATTATGCTCTCGTGAAGTTAGCTCTCTTGATGATGCTTACGCATCTGCGACTTTGCCCAATTTGAGCCCTATTTTTGGCCAATTCCAATGTACCAGTCGACAAAAATCATAACTATTTCACTAGAACTCCATTTTTTCTATCGAAAGTGTACAAGAAACCACCCATTTACCAATTTCAACTATCCAATAAAGTGGTCAGAAATTGGCAATTTTGCCAATTTCACACAAATTTCAAAAGATGCCAGTTTCCAAATAGGGTCCAGAATAAACAAGACAGACATTCCTGGCACTAAAATAAAAAAAAATTTCTGTTCATTAGGCCTCTCTTACATTTCTTTTGCTTTCCACTTTGAATTTTTATTCTCACAAAAAAATAGATTTGTTATGCAGACTACTGCATTAGTGTAGAAATGGTATAAATAATATCAACGCACTTGTGAAAGAATATTAAGACTCACCAGCTGACGTGTATTGGATGCGTGGCATGATTGGTTTACTTCTGAACTTGGCAAAAATTGAACATTTCTGCTAATTTGAACTCAATTTCAAGGTACTTTTCATTGTGAAACCAATCAAAATCATCTCAATTTCTGTAACAGGTCTTCCATTCTATAAAATGAGACCAGGAAAACTAGAATACAACCATAAATAGCATATGAAAATACACTGCAAAGTCGCTGTTTAAAAGCAAAAACATGGTAGGAGTTTTTTTTCTCATTATGCACTGTGTGCTGCAGGATTACATAGACCCATTCTTTCATATATAGGCCTACCAGCTTTCTCTCACTAGATTTGAAGGCGCTAGAATTTATGCATACTAGTACAGCACCAACCCTGAAAGGGTTAACAAAATAACCAGGAATTTGGTCAGTTTTGAGCAATAAAATCAGCCTACAATAGGGCTCAAGTGGGCAAAATTGCAGTGGCATTAAAATGCTTCTGACCTCCAACTTCATGCCTGTGTAGTTAAATAAGTTTTCCTATCAAATTTGTATTTTTGGTGTCATTACCTTCAGATTTTTTTTTTTTTTTTTTTTTTTGAAAATTAAGATACTAATGAGATTTAATTTCATGGTCATGGGTCATGAGAGTTGAAGGGTTAATGGCCTTCCTAGAAGAGATAAATTCAGATAATAATACACATTACAAATATATCTTTTTTAATGTGCAGAGTATATCACTGAAAAAAACATACAACTTACCCTGGTTGAAATGGAACATATGGAGTTGCAGTAACAATCACAGGAGGTACATGGGTTGGTGGACCTGAAAACATTACACATAAATTTTAGGTAACAGAATATGCAAGTCTTACCTTTACACTGTTTCATATTAACTTACATCAGTGTGAAAAACTGTTTTCCATGTAGATCTCACTGTTACAAAGGCACATAAAAAACAAAGACTGATTCCAGTGTTCAATATGAGTGCCAAAAATCCCACTGGCAACCTTTTAATGACTAAAATATGTGGTTTAAAATATGCTGCAATCCACAAGATACATTATTATACTGTATGAATCAGATCGTTTTGGTTAATATAGGTAAATATTTCACTTAGAATAAATGGAGTATGCATTTACCTGTAGCTGCAAATGTTGAAGGTACAGGATAGAAGGGATCCTTGGGGGGTGACTGGACAAAGGCACCAGGTGGAGGTACACGAGGATCAAATGGTACAATATTATCAAACAGATTTCCACTTATGTCTGTGTCTCCTTTCTCAACACTTTTGCTTCTACTTCTGCTTTTGCTTCTACTCTTTATGCTTTCTGTATTAAGCCTATTACTACCCCATGATTCTTCAATTACACTTATAGGATTCTCAACATTCATTTCTGGTTCGTTAGGTAATGCATCGTGAACTATTTCTTTTTCTGTGTCAGTTGATTTTCCATCTTGACTTTTATGAGAATGCCTCCTGTCCTTTCTTTTTCTCCCCTCCTTTCCATCTCTCTCTTCCTCAGATTCATGCCTACTGGCCTTACGTTTGCTCTTCTTCTTTTTGTTTTTTTTGCGTTTCTCTTCTACTTCCATGCCACTCTCCGGTGCAGCCTGTAGCTGCTCTTGTTCTTCCCCCTCATGATGATGCTCATCTTCTTGAGTTTCTTTCAGAGCAATTTCACTGTCTTCTATATTTTCCCCTGTTACTTCTTGAGGAATAATACTTTCCTCTGTCTCCATGTTTTCTTTATCAGAATCTCCTCCTAATTCTCCTTCATTTTCCTTAAGCTCGTGTATACTGTTGGGCGTGGATGGATTTGATGGATGAACTGATCCTATGATTGTTATAGGCTCTGACAGTTTAGTATTTCCTGGGCTTGAAGCTCCAGCAGGGCTCCGAGGTGGTGTAGGAGTGTTACTTGTTTGCACTATATATGGAGGGATGGATGACAAAGGCTCTGCTCCTGTGCCCTTATCCAGTCTTTTATCAATTATATGCCTGAAAAATGACAAATTATTTACATTTATACACTTAAATTTATGTATGTGTAGAGGTAGGAAGGCATGCATGCAAGTATATATACTGCACGAGTGAAAGCTTTTTTTTTTTTAATATGCAGCCCATCTTCCACTGCGGCAGGGTGACCCCAAAAAAGAAATACTCTCACCATTATTCACAATATCACTGTCTTACTAGAAGTTCACAGATATGACAGTTTAGATGTCCCTCTGAACAGCAAACATACCAACCCCCTCCTTTAGAGTGCAGGCACTGTACTTACCACCTCCAGGACTCATGTCCTGCTAACCAGTTTCCCTGAATCCCTTCACACAATATTACCTTACTCACACTCATATTATCTTTGTAATATTTTACATAAAATTTTATTTCTAATTTTGAAATTTAAATGGTTACACAACATATACTGATGCCAATAAAACCATTTATACATACCATCCATTTTCAAACTGGTTAGCCTTTATACGAAGATAGCGATTAGGTATGAGTGTATCTGGACTGATGTCCTCTGCGGAACAGGAAGGACACCTTGCATCTTCAGACTCCAAGAGATGATTGCGAATACCTACAACAAAAAAACAAATTTTAGAATAATGAAATAAAGTTATTACACTTATACCTGTCTGAATTACCTGTGATGACATATAAAATACCTATTTATATACTTTCCTATTTACTTCAATCCAATGTCAGGCACTTAATTTAATGTTAATATTTTAATACACTCATACATAATTTTAATGGATGAAAATTACAGAAAAATATTTTCATGGAAGATGGAAGTGACGGCTATTTCACAGCAGTCAATCAACAGTTAAAGAGATAAGAAAAAGAGCTGGAGCTTAAACATAACCCAAGTAAACAATTAAAAGAGGCAGCTGGGCTAGCCAATTTATTTTATTTGGGGGAAGCGCTAAACCCGTAGGTATCATATAGAGCCTGAGGAATAGGAGGCATTTAGGTCCAATCCATGGAAGGGAAGGCTAAGTCCTGTTCCCTAGATCAAGAGCCTTTCATGAACATGAAAGAGCTAGCCAAGACAGCATCTATCTAGCATTGGTCTTGACCACAATCCTTGAGAACTCTTAAAGTATACTCTAGTCAATTCTGAATACTGTACAAACACACACCTTCAACCCCCTTTCCCTGATAAAAGAAATCAGTTTAAAATCAAAGAACGGAACTACACAGCCAAATGTTAATAAGAAACTGTTTTATGAAAGTACTTACATGTTAATTGAAAGATAATGCATTTGTACTCTCAGATTTTCATTAGAAAAGAAAAATATAAATAAATTAACAAAATTAATAAACAGAAAAAGCCTGATTCATCACAGTCGAGTAATAAGGTTTCACTACAGGGTATGGCAGTAGACTTAGTGGAGATACTAAACTAAAATACATTATTATAGTGCAATACTTATACTTACAGTCATCACAAAATGCAGCAGCACAGCATGGAATGAGAACAGCATCTCTTAATAGCTCTTTGCAAATTGAACAGACAATTTCTTCTGGGGGTGGAGGACGCCCAGGGGGTGGATCCCCTCTTTCTTTATCAGGCTTGCCCCTGTAACACACAAATTAAAATTCCAGTACAGTACAGAATATCACATTTCTGGATGAAAGGAAACCCTATATTGAAAAATATGATCATTACTGACAAATGTGGCAGGAGCAAGAAACCTCTAATTAATATGATTACTGAATTCATGAAAGTAGTGCACCTGTACCTATATGTGGTTAAGAGCATTAGAGATCAACAATTTGATGTTCATTCTTAATACAGAAGTGCCCTGCTTATACAGCAGGTTAGATGCTGGTCTACTACTCTAAAGTGAAACCTGGCCTTTTTTCAATTTCAAATGTATATAAAAGCCTCTTATGTTTACACTATATTAAGTGAGCAATACAGCTAGGCCTAAAAAATGCATATACAGTACACACATAACTTACCTTAAAATATTTTCATACTTAGCTTATAGTGAGTGATAAATATATTTACTGCAGGTAGCCTGAATAAATGAAGAATGGGTAATTGAAAACTGCTGTATTAGCAAAACTATAGAGTGAAGCACTGTAAAATGAGGTCCTCTTGTACTATCTATCTTACTTTTGCAAACACAAGAGAAAAAACTAGAAATAGTACCGAGTGAATAATGGCACAGCAACAAGAGTCAATGACAAAACAGGCATCATTTAACACTTTATGTTTAAATAATATATGTCAGTAGACTGCAAATATATGAATGAATGGAATGAATCTCTCTATCACACACACACACACACACACACACACAAATGGTCACAGAATATACAATGCTGGCACAGAACCTACACCTGAGAAAGCATATTAAAAAAGTGGATAAAGTGTAAAGGTATGCAACAAGACCAGTTCCAGGGCTAAGGAGTATGAGCTATGAAGAGAAGCTAACAGAAATTGACCTAACAACACCAGAGGAAAGAAGGGCCAGGGAAGATATAACAGAAAATACCCAGAGGAATTGATAGGTCAGACGAGGAAAGGCGGGAAACAAGTATTTAGGGGCACAGCTGGAAGTTACACACACAAATGTCAGGAAGTATTTCTTCAGTCTCAGCATGGTCGGGAAGTGAAATGATCTCGATGAAGAAATGGTGGCGGCAGGCTCCATACATGGTTTTAAGAGAAGGTACAATATGGCCTATGAGGCTAGGAGTAAATGAATCTGGCAAGTTGAGAGGTGAGTGCAAATAGGAGCACACATACAAGCACATAGAAGACACAACACATATATATAAAGCCAAGTGTCTATTGACATATGGCCTTGACAAATGGCAACACAATGGAAATAGTGACAAACTTATTGATAACAATATGCCAAGATATGAAACACTCAAAAAATGTTAGGCAGTAATTCCTTTATTTCATTCAACATTTATTATTATTACTGTTCACCAGAAAACACTCAGGCGAGGAAATTTATAATATTTTGACCCTCCTGGATGATTGTGAAGTCATACTGTGAAGCCATATTGTCAATATTATTTTTTTTTTGTTTAGTTCAATGGCTACCTCCAGCCAAGGCAGGATAACCTAAAGAAGAAAACACATTCACCAAAATTCAATCATAATCTTTCCAGAAGTGTGCTGACAGCACAATTCGATTACCCTCTGAATGCCACATTTTTTTTTTTTTTTTATCACACTGGCCGATTCCCACCAAGGCAGGGTGGCCCGAAAAAGAAAAACTTTCACCATCATTCACTCCATCACTGTCTTGCCAGAAGGGTGCTTTACACTACAGTTTTTAAACTGCAACATTAACACCCCTCCTTCAGAGTGCAGGCACTGTACTTCCCATCTCCAGGACTCAAGTCCGGCCTGCCGGTTTCCCTGAACCCCTTCATAAATGTTACTTTGCTCACACTCCAACAGCACGTCAAGTATTAAAAACCATTTGTCTCCATTCACTCCTATCAAACACGCTCACGCATGCCTGCTGGAAGTCCAAGCCCCTCACACACAAAACCTCCTTTACCCCCTCCCTCCAACCTTTCCTAGGCCGACCCATACCCTGCCTTCCTTCCACTACAGACTGATACACTCTTGAAGTCACTCTGTTTCGCTCCATTCTCTCTACATGTCCAACCACCTCAACAACCCTTCTTCAGCCCTCTGGACAACAGTTTTGGTAATCCCGCACCTCCTCCTAACTTCCAAACTATGAATTCTCTGCATTATATTCACACCACACATTGCCCTCAGACATGACATCTCCACTGCCTCCAGCCTTCTCCTCGCTGCAACATTCATCACCCATGCTTCACACCCATATAAGAGCGTTGGTAAAACTATACTCTCATACATTCCCCTCTTTGCCTCCAAGGACAAAGTTCTTTGTCTCCACAGACTCCTAAGTGCACCGCTTACCCTTTTCCCCTCATCAATTCTATGTTCACCTCATCTTTCATAGACCCATCCGCTGACACGTCCACTCCCAAATATCTGAATACATTCACCTCCTCCATACTCTCTCCCTCCAATCTGATATCCAATCTTTCATCACCTAATCTTTTTATCCTCATAACCTTACTCTTTCCTGTATTCACTTTTAATTTTCTTCTTTTGCACACCCTACCAAATTCATCCACCAATCTCTGCAACTTCTCTTCACAATCTCCCAAGAGCACAGTGTCATCAGCAAAGAGCAACTGTGACAACTCCCACTTTATGTGTGATTCTTTATCTTTTAACTCCACGCCTCTTGCCAAGACCCTCGCATTTACTTCTCTTACAACCCCATCTATAAATATATTAAACAACCACAGTGACATCACACATCCTTGTCTAAGGCCTACTTTTACTGGGAAATAATTTCCCTCTTTCCTACATACTCTAACTTGAGCCTCACTATCCTTGTAAAAACTCTTCACTGCTTTCAGTAACCTACCTCCTATACCATACACCTGCAACATCTGCCACATTGCCCCCCTATCCACCCTGTCATACGCCTTTTCCAAATCCATAAATGCCACAAATACCTCTTTAGCCTTATCTAAATACTGTTCACTTATATGTTTCACTGTAAACACCTGGTCCACACACCCCCTACCTTTCCTAAAGCCTCCTTGTTCATCTTCTATCCTATTCTCAGTCTTACTCTTAATTCTTTCAATAATAACTCTACCATACACTTTACCAGGTATACTCAACAGACTTATCCCCCTATAATTTTTGCACTCTCTTTTGTCCCCTTTGCCTTTATACAAAGGAACTATGCATGCTCTCTGCCAATCCCTAGGTACCTTACCCTCTTCCATACATTTATTAAATAATTGCACCAACCACTCCAAAACTATATCCCCACCTGCTTTTAACATTTCTATCTTTATCCCATCAATCCCAGCTGCCTTACCCCCTTTCATTTTACCTACTGCCTCACGAACTTCCCCCCACACTCACAACTGGCTCTTCCTCACTCCTACAAGATGTTATTCCTCCTTGCCCTATACACGAAATCACAGCTTCCCTATCTTCATCGACATTTAACAATTCCTCAAAATATTCCCTCCATCTTCCCAATACCTCTAACTCTCCATTTAATAACTCTCCTCTCCTATTTTTAACTGACAAATCCATTTGTTCTCTAGGCTTCCTTAACTTGTTAATCTCACTCCAAAACTTTTTCTTATTTTCAACAAAATTTGTTGATAACATTTCACCCACTCTCTCATTTGCTCTCTTTTTACATTGCTTCACCACTCTCTTAAC